>JAVDOI010000006.1:1758656-2186156 GCA_032191485.1 Leptoclinus maculatus | reverse complement strand
TTGTAGGCTGTTTTCCTTTTGTTGTCTGTTTCTGAATAAATATGTAATAATTATGATGATTGGACGCTTTTGTTACTACATTTTGTGTTCTTTTGCATCCAATTTATGTACAGTCAGATATATCTCCACATTGTTCATATCGGACCAGTTATATGATATTTCTTGGTGGAGGTGCACTTCAGTGTCGTCATAAATAAACAAATAAACAAAAACAGACATTCCATCTGATTATTTTATCCATAAACAGTGTCTCAAATGTTTTATCCAGAAAACATACTGGATTATAATACATATTATATATGTATGTGTGTGTGTGTGTGTGTGTGTGTATACATATATAATAACCTCACAAATAAATCACATGTACTGTACATATTACTCAGTAGCTAATTAAAAGAAACAGTTTAACACAAACTATATTTAGAGGTGTTGATTCAACTTTATAGTCATTTTAAGACTACAGTTTGTGCTGTTAAACTGTATTTAATAAAACATGTGATTTTATCCATCCCAGTTAAATCACTGAGGAATGACTGCATATAAAAACACTTAATAATAATAATAATAATAATACAGCAGCACCAACAACTAACAGCACAGCCTCCAAAATGACGATGAATTAAAATCCCCAACGTCCCTGAAACAATATCTACACAAACTGAAGATTAAAACCTTCATAAAAGCAGCTATTTAAATAGTATTAATTGAATAACGGTCGCCAGGTTTAGTTGGATAGATTTAATGTTTACGTGACTCCAGACTTTAAGACATTTAGCATCTTGATAACAGTTCAGCAAAAACAAACAGGAAGGCAACACTGAAGCATAACACTCATTAAAACAAAAAAACTAAAATGATAGCAGACAAACCGAACCCAGTGTGCATTTAAAATAACGTTAGCAGCTGAACTAGTGTAGTTTAACGCCAGTTAAAAAGCGACAGTTGGCACTTTCAGCGTGAGCTTGACACACGCTAGCATGCGCACATATCAACGTTATCTCGGTTAAAGGCGTCACATCTAATGCGTCATAAATACCTCTGACTCGGTCTCTGATACACTGGATGGAGTTCAGGAGATTTCGTAAAGGCAGAGACACGTTTTCACCACAATTATCAGCACTCATGACACCAAAGTTAGTTAAACAGCGTGATACATGCGTGTTGTGGAACTACAGAAGAACCGGAAGTTGAGCCGGGGACAATTCTAAAGGAAGGACCGACGCTGCAGTAAAAGGTTTTAGTGACACCTTGTGGTGAAAACAGAGTATTGCAAGTGGAGACCGAATCAATTACTGTGCTTGAAATAATTTAAGAATTTATATGGACATTGTGGGCTTATCTTATTTAAGATATTTATATACAGTATATATATATATATATATATATATATATATATATATTATATTTATATGTTTTCCCTTAGTAACAACTTAAACATGTAATAGAAGAAACTGAGTGCCTTTTTTTTTACTTTGTTATAATACTGTAAAAATCACCTTAAACTAATATAACTTTCATGAGCAAATGCTCCTTAATTTATGAACATACCTTTCTCTCTAGATGGAATCCTAGAGACATTTTATGGCCACAATATCAAATCATTATGTTTTAACTTGTAATACAAATAATAATTGTCTTAATGTAAGTAATACGCTGTGGAAGTTTCAAGGCGATTATTACTTATTTTTTTTACCCTTATCACCTGTAACATATCGCCTTAAATATTTTTTTTCTGACTCCTTACAATAACTAATTAGGATCCTAATTCTCAAAAGTCTGAAGTGACTGAGACATAAAGTCACATGCTAAACAGAACAACTTTACCTCTACTATTTTAACTTCATTTCTTTTCATCTTCCCTTTCTTTTCTGTCGTTTCTTCTTTTTCTATGATTTTGTTTCACGCCTACACTTTCATCATGGCTCACTTTAAAACGCTGTTTTGTAGCTCAGACCGGCTGCATTTCTCACTATCACATCAGTGTCATCCAGGAGTCGTATGCTGGTGATCCAGACGAAAATCAGTTATTCAAGACATGTTCTTTTTCATGTTTAATCACCAATAAAGTATTAGCCCTGTATTTGTTATGCTAGGTCTGCTTTATTTTAACGTAAAGCACAAGTTGGATTAACTTCATCGATTGTGATATTTGACTGAGCTGTAAAGGGTTGTATGTATATTATCATCCTTCCATCTTACATAAACATATAATGTTGGTAATGTTGCACATTATCCAATAATTATCTCTTTATTAAACACCAAACAATATAAATGAGATGTCATTCATGTGAAGAAAAGAGAATATACTTCATAAACAAGTTGCAAAGGAAATACACATCTGTGAATCACTGATTATACGTCCAGTAGTTTGTACACAAGAAATATGTGTAATGTACTTAATTTAAACATTTTGATGAGGTGTTGTTATGATTTAGATTATTTCAAAGTTACAAGGGACTTTCATTTTGTGTAGATTTTGGCGGCCCCTGTGGACAAAAGTGGTCCCTTTAGAAAACCTATAATTTTACTGCAGCAGGGTCCGACAGTCTGTTAAGCGTAGTCCTGGTTTTGGTTCTCCCGGGCCTCACTACCTCCAGCAGATCCGGCAATAGGGCCTGGGTCTCCAGCAGCGTGGTATCGGTGTTGGCTCCCAGCGGGGCCCGGAGGAGCAGCAAGGTGAAGCTCTGCTGCCGGGAGCTGAGCTCTATTCCTCCCGCCGGAGCATCTGACTGCAGGTTGAAGGCGGTAGCGAAGCCGGATCTGGGTCTGTCCACGGTGGACCGGCCTCTGCTGGAGGATCTGGGTCTGTCCACGGTGGACCGGCCTCTGCTGGAGGATCTGGGTCTGTCCACGGTGGACCGGCCTCTGCTGGAGGATCTGGGTCTGTCCACGGTGGACCGGTCTCTGCTGGAGGATCTGGGTCTGTCCACGGTGGACCGGCCTCTGCTGGAGGCCCCGCTAAAGTCTGAGCTGAAGTAGTTCTTTAACATACATAGAAAACCACCCTCGTTGAGGAGAGGAGGCTGAGATTTTTAACGAACCTGCTGAAATAACAATAAAAAACTGTCTGTGTTTAAGAATGCAAACAAACAAATCAAAGAGAAGCATTGTATATAAAACACACAAGTGCTTAGCTGAATGCTGATCGAGCTGCTCTCAGTAAATCCCTAATGTGAAGGCATTAATCTGGCTGCTTGGTGAAGAAGTAGGCGCCGGTCCCGATTCCGATCAGGCACAAAACGAGGCTCGCACCGAAGAATCCAGCTGCTGGACTCACTCGGCTCGGACTCTCCTTCAGCTCTGTGGATGGAACAAACACATTTTTTTAAGGCACAACATGTATGGGAACTGTTTAAACCTGCAGCCAGTGTTGTAGCCAAGACCACCTACACCGGGACCAAGTCATGACCAAGACCCGAGTGTATCGAGACCATAGACTGCATGTAAGAAATGGACGTAACTGGTTTATAGACAGCGGTTTTGAAGCCTCGAGTTTGACATTTTGGCTGTCACTTTCTTGGATTTTGGTCGTCTCCATCTTGCAACTACTGAATGGAAGTTACCATATTTGGACTGGGGAAGAGTGACGCTGTATACTGGTAGAGGTAGCAACCTGTCAATCACAACGTAGCCCGGCCCTAAAGCATGCCCTGTTTTATGGTCTATTTGACTCTAAATGGACCATAATTTATTAAATGAACATCATGCTGTATTGAAGAAGACTTGAAACTAGAGATTGAGACCATAAACTCATGTTTACAATGTTTACTGAGGTAATAAATCAAGAGAGAAGTAGAGTCATTTTCTCATAGACTTCTATACAACCAGAGGAGTCGCCCCCTGGTGGACATTAGAAAGAATTCAAGTTTTAGGCACTTCAGCATTGGCTTGTTGTCTGATCGAAACCGAGACAAGTCCAAGACTGCTCGTTGACTCCAGGGAAGTGAAGAAGAGTTTGGCTGTAACGTTAGTATATCCAACATCTAGCGGCAAAAGTGAACTCCAGTCAATAAGCCGCAGTCTGTAAAGGCTAAAATGAATGAGTCAGCAGAGCTTAAGCTCCGCCCCCACTGATACACAGAGCATGTTTAGTCAACAAAAGTACTTGGTCTACATGGGACACAACAGCGGTCTCCTTGGCTTAAGACCTGTGTTTTTCGACCCATCCACCATCTTGATCCCCAGCCCTTGTGAAACATATTTCACAAGGCAACTTCGTTGTAAGGGAACGTAATTTCTAGGAGACAGGGATGACTCAAAACATAATTCAGTTCTGGTGTTGCAGGTGCAGATAACAGGTGTATGATGGGTAGTTCTCACAGCCTGATATTCATCTTGAACCTCCTAAAATGTCTCAAAGAGAGATATTTTGGATTTTAACAGCATCTTGTCTTTATAATAATAGTTATAACAGCCCTTTGTCTTACTCCAGCTCCTGGCGAGGGGCTGATGTGAGGCTTGATGCTTCACCGAACAGGAGTAAACGTCTCCCTGCCGAGGGGTGAAACTCAGTGTTGACATTCTGTGGAACGTCCCGTCACTGTTGTGGCTGTAAGGCAGGTTCGATACCCCGTCTGTGACCTTCATCCCGTTCTTTGTCCACGTGAAGTTGATGGAGGGGGGGTAGAAGTGATCGGCCAAACAGAAGAGAGTGTTCACCACACCGTTGTGGCCCTCGTACCGGCTGTAGATGGAGATGTCTGGAGCCTCTGATCAATGAGTAAATAGATCAGAAAAGAATATAGACAAGTGACTGAGAACCTTTTTTTAAGGGATATTTAAAATGTTCCATTAGTATGAAAAATGTTTGGATAAACTCGATACCTTGCGGTATGGTTACACCACGAGAAACTTTTTTCGCTTTGCCCAAAACACTCCGACAGTGAGTAATGCTAGATTCGGCAATTTCATAAGCCCTTTTCTTGAAGTCTTTGATAGACTCTGGCAGCCGAGGTACCAAAAACACCACTTCTTTCTTGCTGAAATCAGCATATGCAACCACGTCACCGTCAATGAGGATGTGCACCCGAACCTCGCCGGATTCATAGCATCCATAGATGTAGTGGAAGTCATGGGAGGGTGCTGAAAAAGCAGGAGATGAAACAAGATGGAAGCAGTTTAAAGACTCATATTGTACTATAGTTATAGTTATAGCGTTTTTTGAAATACCCTTATTTGATATACGTGAACATTGATATCAATCTTGTGTCAAACCGGGACCCTTAAGTTTACTGCACGTTCATGAATGCTTATGCACCATATGCAGGTTTTCACCGGCTGTTCTCATACACAGTTTGTAGCTAAACCTATATGGAAATGAATGCGTTGTAATTTCTTGATACCCCACGAAATCAATTCATATGAAATCCACTCATTCCTGTACCAGAAAGTATAAAGACAGCGAAAACCCAAAGAGGGCGGGTGGGAGTGGAGGTGAATGGGTCAACCAAAGCTTCTCCTGCTTCCTAAAGAACATGTAGACTCCACCCCTTCCCTTCATACCTTTACTATACATTTGTTGAGTTACTCACAAAAAGCCAAATGGACTCAGTTCATGTCTTACTTGCTGCAGAAGTACAAACAGCTCCGGTGAATACGATCAGTAGGATCACAGGCAGAGTCATCTCCAATCCAAACCCTTTGACTGTGTTCAGAGAACAAAAACGACTGAAAGAAGAACCTCAAACAGTTGAGCTTTAACCAGCCAGTCAGATACGATTACACCGATGTTGCTGGGTAGAATATTTGTAGCCTGGGAGACTTAACCAGGAAGTTGTCTTAAGAGGGGAAAAAAAATAAGCAAGTAAGAAGCAGAAGTAAATGCGATTGGTAGAAGCAGCTTTGAGCAGAAATAATAAATACATTTTTAAGAAAACATTTAAACTGTACTTGAGTACTTCTCAGTGTTTGTATGTATTAAGTCTGTCTCATTTGGTCCAACCAAGAAGAAATTATAATAAACATAATAAAAGTGGGGGAGATTATGTGCTCAGTCGTGTGTGCGTGCATGTATCTGTCTGTCCACGTTTAATTCAGCATGCTAAAGGACCTTTTGTGGTTGTGCTGATTCACAGGGGGATGCAAGTGACCAACAACTGCTTTTAGCAAAAGGCATTTCTTACCCAGTGTCGGTCTCTGCTCGTGAGTCTTAGCTCAGCCCTGAACCGTGACAGTCGGGGACATTGAACCAGCATTCCTCAGACAAAGAAGGCGCTGCTGGCTTTTTTTGTACAAAACATATTGGTGTTAAAATCAAAGCTCTACTTATTGTTGATTATAAAGCACAAGTCTGCGTACGACTGAATGATTTTTGTACTTGTTGACCATTAGTTGCAGGGTTTGGAGTGATGTCGTTTGAAATCAATATACATATCCTCAGCCTTTGTCACATTTTAATTCCAGCTTTCAAAAACGCACTCCTTCTCTTTTGGACTGCAGATCTCTCTCTGCTTCACTGCACCAGTTGAGTTGCAGGGAGTTAGTAAAAGTCTAATTGTGAGGACCGCAGGTGTTTCCCGTTAGTTCTTGAGCCAATCATTTCATGGTGTTCTGTTTTTCGGGTTTTCACTTTGGAGGCTTTGGGGCCAAAAGTGTGGATATACTATTATATCCACTGCTACTATTTTTCCATCGTTATTCTGTCATATTCATTGAATGTGCTGTAACTCTAATATGTTGTTCATTCCATACACATGACACCTGTTGCACTTCTGTCCATGCTGATAGAGGATCTCTCCTCTTTTCTCCCTCAGGTTTCTTCCTTTTTTCTTTCCGTTAAAGTTTTTTTTTCAGGAGTTCTTCCTGTTCCGATGTGACGGGTCCTGACAAAATATGTCGAATGCTGTACTGATTATGAAGCCCTCTGAGGCAAATTTCTGGTGTTGTGCTATACAAATAATTTGAATTGAAATTGAAACTTAAATAAAATGAACAAAATGAAATACTTAAAATATAAATCAACCTCTTACAGAAATGCTTGTGGACATTTAAATTGATTTACTAAAAACCAACTCCTTAAATCAACACAACTTCTCACTGGAGATGAAAAGCATTGGGAGTGTATTTCTTGTAACAAATGCAGAAGTTGCTTGATTTATCTTAGTAAAGAATGATGTTGGTTTTTAGGTTGAAAATGTTTGTGCAGTACACCCGAAGACCATCAGGGGGCAACGTGCACTTGTAGTTTCTGCCCCATTGTCAGATGTCTTTCAATGGACACTGATGTAGACACACACCGGGCTGATGACGGTTGTAACGCGCAGTGCCGCCGCACGTGTTAATAAATAAATAAATAAAGAGAGGCCTCCTGTTGGAAACGAACAGAAGTGAAGCTTGCTGTATTGTCTCGATCGCAAAACATTGAGTTACTTTTTAGGTTAGTCTTTTGCTCGAATAGCCGTCAGTTTTAACGTCTTTATTAATTTTATAAGTTCTAAATGGTTTTTATTACCCCTACCCAGAGCCCAACAGATATAAAGCTCTTTTCAAACTTTTGCTTGAAGCGGGGCTTTCCCCGGTCTTCTCTTAACTATAGAAACGGATGTCAGTATATGTAGGTGTGTGTGCAGTAGTTGCATCAGTTATGTTATTGTCCGATGTTTCAGCTGTCCATCCTGCAGAAGGGGAGAAGCTAAACAGTTTGATAGACATTGGTAGAAATGAACCCCTGTGGAGTTCTGTGGTGCACCTCGTGGTCTCAGTCTACGGCTGAAGGTGCTCTGGAGGGACTCCAGTGTGGTGTGCAGGGGATGAGAGGTATTGTCCAAAATACTGTGTAGTTTCCTCCTCTCTGGCACCTCCACCAAAGACCACCAAAGTAGTGAACATGCTATGAACTCAAGGAGGAGGTATTGGTCTGTCCAGAGTCTCTCCACCTGTTGGGTCCAGCTCAATACACAAAAAAAACAGCACCATCACAGTGCTTCTCGTCTAACTCAAGGCAAGAAAGCAAATAAGCATATTTTCTAAAATGTCAAACTATTCCTTTATCATGCATTTTTCTTTATCGACATATGTATATCTAGACACGGAACGTGTGTTGCGGTAGTATCAGCTGTCAACGTGGTTTAAAATGTCCCAATTTTCCAAAAATAATTCCTCTCTCTAGCAAAGTGGTCCCCTCAATGATAGAAGTGCACACACACACACACACACACACACACACACACACACACACACACACACACACACACACACACACACACACACACACTCAACCCGTCTAGACTGAAAACTAATGAATGTATTTCATATTGCCAAGCTGCAGTGTCTCTGAGGGCCTGTGAGTGTGTGTGTGTGTGTGTGTGTGAGTGTGTGTGTATGTTTGTCAAACTCTTAAGTCTTTCTTATTCTTCTTTTCTACTCTCCCTCTTTCTTCTGTCTCTCTCTCTATCTCTCTCTTTCAATCTGTGTGTTTTATGTCTCAGACAGCTTTGCACACTTGGAGGCAAATCATTTTATCACCTCTTTCCTCCCTCTCTTCCGTCTCATTTCCTCCTCTGTCTCTTTTTTTTCTCTGCTCCCTCCATCTCTCTCTCTCTCAGGTGTGATCTGTGTGGGGAGTTTCTGTCTAGACAACCGATTATACCGAATAATGAGGGAGGGAGAGAGGGAGGGAGGTGGGGGGGATAGACGGAGCATGAAAGAGGAGAGAGGTGTAGTGTCAGACAGAAAGAGAGAGGGGTGTAAATGGGAGAGGCAGATAGCAGGAAAAGCAATAAGGGAGATTAGAGACGAGAGAAGAAAAGGATGGAAGGAAACATGACGGAAGAAAGAAACGGAGGAGGAAAAGAAAAAAACGAATGAGAGATGAAGGAGATGGAAAGAAGGACGAGAATGAACAAACGAGGGGCGAAAGAGACAGAAGCGAGATCTAACAAATATAAGACATGAGAAGAAGAAAAAATGTCAAGAATAAACAAAAGAGACGGAAAGAGGAAGAAAATGAAATGGGAAAAATAGAAATCAAACGATTGAATGAGCAGAAACCAGCATGTCACACACACACACACACACACACACACACACACACACACACACACACACACACACACACACACACACACACACACACACACACACACACACACACACACACACACACACACACACACACACACACACACACACACACACACACACACACTGAGCCAGAACAGAGACAGTCTGATCTGCTGTGTTAGGAAACCCTATCAGTCACACAGGCTTTACTAACTGTGTGTGTGTGTGTGTGTGTGTGTGTGTGTGTGTGTGTGTGTGTGTGTTAGATTGGTGATGAGTAATCAACGAGCCTGAAAACCTCCCAGACACACACACACACACACAGAGACTGTAATAGGCTTATCCAGTGCTGCAGTTTCAGCCTTTAAACTGGGACTTTTTTTTTTGCTGTTTATGACAGAATATTCTCTATATGCCAAAACAAAAATTGACTTCTAAAGAAACCTTCCTACGCCTGTGTGTGTGTGTGTGTGTGTGTGTGTGCAGTCAGATTTTTCTCTGTTTGCAAACCAGGACAAGAGAGATGTGAGTAAGACAGGCGGTGAGGCAGACAGGCAGAGAGACAGTGAGTAAGCAAGAGAGTCAGATGGTGAGACAAACAGACAGCGAAACATTAAAGTATGAGAGTAACCCTACAGTGAGACAGACGGACGGGCTTGTCTTTCATTTGTTTTGGGGTGTAAGGCAGCAGTCACATCGACTTTAGCTCTATATGAAAAAAGACGCAGCCCTCTCATTCATTTCAATGAGGCCGCTCTGTTGCTGCAGCGGGTGCCCCAACACGGGAGGGGCCCCCGCTGCACAGGACGCTCCCGCAAAGACAACAAAACCTGTCAAAAAAATGTAACCTGGATACATTTTTGACGCAGTGCAGCGTCTTGGCGATGACATGCGAGCGCACGCTCCGTTGTGTTTTGATCGTGTCTGCAGGAGCTTTTCTACGGTTTACCCGAGAGTCGTAAAGTCTTGACTCTTTAATCATTCCTTAATTAAAGACAGTAAAGGGAGCAACGATAGTAATGCATTCATTTATTTCACAACACTACAGATGTATAAAATAAAATTTTTGATTAGAGGTTTTAATTATATTTTGTCCCATCAACAAAAACATTTCCTGTTCATTTTTTTTTACTTTGTTAATTGTAAGGCTTACAATTTAATTTCTTACCAGCTCAGCATTTCATTAGGCAACTTTAAGTAATTAAGTAATCAGTTTATAGTTTACTGACAGTAGTTATTACTTAGTGTATTACAGTGGCGGGCCGTGCATTTTATACCTGGGCCTTCACTGCTGTCCTGCAGCTGAAACACAGCTACGGTTATTATTTGTTTCGTGTAAAAATGAAGCTCAACACCTATAAATACACTAACTGCAGAGAATACACAGAGAGTGCGTCTCCTCTCTGCTCTGACTGCAGCTGGGACTGCTGACTGTAGCCGCCTGTGAGTGCTTTGGGGCGGCGGAGGGGCTCATGGCAGCTCCCGCATGCAGAACGAGAGTCAATAGTCAAAACACCAGAAAAGTCTCCAATAGCTGCTACTGACTTGATGAGCGAAGTGAACGAGTTGACGGAATTAACGAGGCTTCACGCTAACGACATACTCTGTAAGTACTTGAACTACTTTATTCCAATATTGCAAACCGAAATATCATTACCATACCATTAATATCATGTTATGTTCACCAATGCGGGCGAGGCTGCTAGCGTGTAGCGTTAGCAACATGTGTTAGTTGTTGGAGAGTCTTTATGGACTGTCGCTGTAGCCTAATGTTATAACATACAGTTTGTAGGACATTTCACATGTAAAACACACGATGGACAGCGAGTGGGGCTGTACACAGTTTAAATGAGGAGGACGTGAGTAAAACCAGCATGCGGTCTGATATGTGCTTTGTCTGTGAAGGTGTCGTAGTTTTTGGTTGGGATCGGTAATGGAGAACATATCTCGCCGTGTCCTGGCGAAAAATAGGTGAAATTATGGTGAAATGATGGTAGTACTTGTAGTATATTGTAGTACTTTGTGTATATATATGTTTTTGAGTGAGTAAAATGGCATACATTGGCCATTTTATCAGAATTTCTTCGTTACGTAGGTTTTTGATCTATCATAAAATATAATTTCATGCGTTCTCAGAAGTAATTTGTACTATGTGTGTACTCTGTCGCCCCCCCATAGCCCCCCAGCTGGGGGGCTCTTGTTATCAAGAGGATTTATTAATATAGTGAGTAATTCATTTGATACAAGGGGCTGTGTTTTTTAATTATATTTACTCTCCTAAAACAACACATAAAAGAGACAAAGGACTTTCCAAACAACTATAGTGTTTCTGTCATTTTTGTGTGTGTGTCCAAACAAGTGCAACTCTATGAATGTCTTCCAGCAGGGACTCTCTGTAAATGTCATCATCTCCCCCCTCGCTTTTTTTTTTACTCCAAGTGTGACCGTCTGCAAACAGCAATAAACACTTCCAATGTGGTCGGACAACACATCGTACAAACTAGTTCATTTTGAGTATAACCTGACCCTAAGACAGATGGACGGACGGACGGACGGACGGACGGACGGACGGACGGACGGACGGACAGACAGAAACCGGGTTGTCTGTCAGTCGACATGAGACAGACATTTCTCTAAAGGGACCAGCAAACAGACAGACGGACGGACGGACGGACGGATGGACAGATAAGAAATTGAGAGACGTCAAACTTGTTACACAGTAATCAGATTAGTCTGATGATACAATGACGTCATTAAATCCTTTACACACTCAGGATGAAAAGAGAGAGACACACACACTCACACACAAAAAAGATTTCTGTCTTGCATTGATGTGAAAATAACCTACCAGACCAGTTTCCCTACTCTTTTTAATTTTCTGGATAGAAATAAAGCATACAAAATGTGTGTAGGTGTGTGTGTGTGTGTGTGTGTGTTCAGGAGGAGTACTTCCTTTCATCCTTTTAATTTGTCTTGCACGCTCACTCTCTCTGCACACTTTGTTTTTCTGCCGTTAAAGGAAAGTTTCACCACAGAAATGCCGTCTTGCAGATATTTCTAAGCCTCTCAACATGCAGCCACATAAAGACACACACATACACAAAAACTCATCCTTTCAATTTGCTACACTGTCTGAAATGAATACAGAGCTGAAACGGTATGTCACATTTTAATGAAAGACATGGAGAGCAACAAGTGATTTTGTCAGTGCTGGTATTAAAAGTTATAAAAACACAGCATGCTGTGTCTGAAGTTTTGTCTGGTTCTTAACTGCCAATATTTTGCATCAAAACAGCGATGCCTAATTTGCAACAGTTGCAATGCTTTTTCAATAAAAACTGTGAAAAGATTCAATTCTACCACGATCCTGACTTCCCTCTGGTAAACAGTTACGCAGTCTATATGTCGAGGGCTTTTATTGTGAACGGTATGAACGGAAGGAGTAATTTTGGCTGAAAGGAGTAATAAAGTTCGCCGTCTTGTTTAGGCACACGGAGCCTCCGTGTTGTTGAACAATATAATGCACAATTTCACAACATGATTGGTTGACGTGGTAAGAAAGGACAGAAAAATTGACCTTGCTCCGGAAAAAACATACTTTTACGCCTTTTTGTGTCGCGTAACATCTGTGTGAAAGTACTCGCGACTAAAACAACAGTTCCAAAACACATATTGAAGTGCAAATTAATTGCACAAGAAAAATAAAAACAAACGCTAACGTGTGTAAAGGCCTTCAAACAGCCACGAGTGTCTCTGAACGACACCAATGCACATTCACTTAGTCCTAAGAAGCTTCCAGGCTTCAGTGTAAACCTCACTATTCAGGTCAAAAAAGGTGAATGAATGCGGTTATATGAAAATGTTGTGTTTGATCATCCTTTTGTTCCTCTTTCTATTCTGTGTGCTTCCTCCCCCTTCCTCACGACCGTTTCCCTCATCCCCTCTCTCTCTCTCTCTTTGTTTACAACACAATCTCTTCTCGACAGAGGACATTTGTAATAGTCTACTGCGTCTAGCCTCAAACAGCAGCGGGGGAGTAAGGGGGCGGGAAAGCGAGGCAAACAGGAGTGTAGACAGAAGAGAGAGGGAGAGAGAGATACGGAGAGAGGGAGGTAAAGGTGGAGGGGCAGACAGAAAGACAGACAGGGTGAGATAATGAGATAGAAAAAGGATGAGAGAGGTGGATTTGTTATTCTTGCAGGGTGTTGCACAAACGCAGACAGACAGACATTACCTCACACAGCTGCTGCAGTGAGAGGAAAGGGTGACAGTGTGTGTGTGTGTGTGTGTGTGTGTGCAGCCAGGCGTAAACCTGCTCATAATATCCTGAAGCGCAAAGATTTTAGTCAAATGTCCAGTGTTGCCAACTCCTCAGTAAGGAAAGTAGCTATTGGCTGTCCTAAAAGTCGCTAGAAGTCGCTAAATGACGTCATCGCCTAATTTGCATAATTGTATTGGCCGCTGTAGGAGAGAGGAATAACGTCGTGGGAGAGACAAAAAGTCAGACAAAAACACCCTAAATATGCTTAGAACTAGAAATGAACTTTCCTCTGTTGTAGTTTTAGGGAACCTTGAAACTGTGAAACTGTACAGGCCATGTTTGGGTGACAGAGTTCAAGGGGGACCTCGACACGGTCACGAGAACTGTCTGTGTTCCCACGACATTTGCCCAGGTTCCCGCAGAGACAGACACCTGCTAGTCTTTGAAGGGGCATGGGTGAGCCTCGAAACAGTGAAATAGTAAAACAGCAAAGGAGTGTTCATGGTGGACAAAGGGAACAGAGGTCATCCACAGGTCAGAGGGTGCCTTGTCAAAGACACAAGATCTGCACCTGCAAGCACAAGCACCTGCAATATTATCAAATAATCTACAAAGTAACACATTTAAATCAATTTGGGTTTGGAGGGCGGTGGTCTCCAAATTCAACCCAGGTTAAGTCCTAGTCTAAAACTCCAAAGCCCAATGTGGGGCTCGAACCCACGACCCTGAGATTAAGAGTCTCATGCTCTACCGACAGAGCTAGCCGGGCCAAGTACATCAAACAAAAGGTTGAGAGTTCGAACCTCACCTTGGGTGATAGTCTTTTGTACTGTGGACTACTGTTCTCAGGGGTGGCCTTCAGTCCCGTAACACACACCTCCGCCAACCCATCCCCCACTGTTGACATCAGTGGTCTGGGAGGATGCTGATTGTCGGCTTGATTCTAACACCAAGTCCAGCTGGATTTACATTGGCATTCTGTGTAACTCTAGCAAAGTGAAACACATCTTTTGAACTAACAACTACATCCATGTTGCACACCTTACAGCAATTTGGTTTTCTATGTTCTCAAGATTCCATTCAGTCAAAATGGTACCTGTAGATATTCAAGGAAAACTTTTTTTCTACAGAAACCACAGGAGAGATATCTGTTTTTCCAAACTACAAGGATGAAACTTGCAGGTAAAATAATCTGTCAGAAGTGGGATTTGAACCCACGCCTCCATTTGGAGACCAGAAGTCTCTTTGCTGAGGAAGGAGTGAACCCTTGAGTCTGGCGCCTTAGACCACTCGGCCATCCTGACGGGTAAACTGCAATTTGTGCCTGGGGTTCACGAGTTACATCTAAATAGACATCATGGGTTGCCTTGATCGCAAGGTTCTGGTCTATTCCGCATAACGAAAATGTTGTTGTCTCATGAATTTGATTTGAAGTTAGCTCATGAATGAGATTTTGAAGGGCTTTCATTTTGAAATGCTACATCAGAATGTCCTGGTTCTCTCTGAGTGACACCTTGAGGTGGTCTGCTATTAGTGTAGTGATGTAGTGAAATTATTTTGTAACTATGCACCATTTCCTCTAAAATCTAATCTGAAATGAGGCAAATTGTCTCATGAATGTGATTTGAAGTTAGCTCATGAATGAGATTTGGAAGGGCTTTAATTTTGAAATGCTACATCAGAATGTCCTGTAACACACCCAAGTATAGCTAGGGTAAACATCTCCAAATTCAACCCAGGTGAAGTCCTAGTCTAAAACTCTGAAGCCCAACGTGGGGCTCGAACCCACGACCCTGAGATTAAGAGTCTCATGCTCTACCGACTGAGCTAGCCGGGCCTGGTACATCAAACAAAAGGTTGAGAGTTCGAACCTCACCTTGGGTGATAGTCTTTTGTACTGTCGACAACTGTTCTCAGGGGTGGCCTTCAGTCCCGTAACACACACCTCCGCCAACCCATCCCCCACTGTTGACATCAGTGGTCTGGGAGGATGCTGATTGTCGGCTTGATTCTAACACCAAGTCCAGCTGGATTTACATTGGCATTCTGTGTAACTCTAGCAAAGTGAAATACATCTTTTGAACTAACAACTAAATCCATGTTGCACACCTTACAGCAATTTGGTTTTCTATGTTCTCAAGATTCCATTCAGTCTAAATGGTACCTGTAGATATTCAAGGAAAATTTTTTTTCTACAGAAACCACAGGAGAGATATCTGTTTTTCCAAACTACAAGGATGAAACTTGCAGGTAAAATAATCTGTCAGAAGTGGGATTTGAACCCACGCCTCCATTTGGAGACCAGAAGTCTCTTTGCTGAGGAAGGAGTGAACCCTTGAGTCTGGCGCCTTAGACCACTCGGCCATCCTGACGGGTAAACTGCAATTTGTGCCTGGGGTTCACGAGTTACATCTAAATAGACATCATGGGTTGCCTTGATCGCAAGGTTCTGGTCTATTCCGCATAACGAAAATGTTGTTGTCTCATGAATTTGATTTGAAGTTAGCTCATGAATGAGATTTTGAAGGGCTTTCATTTTGAAATGCTACATCAGAATGTCCTGGTTCTCTCTGAGTGACACCTTGAGGTGGTCTGCTATTAGTGTAGTGATGTAGTGAAATTATTTTGTAACTATGCACCATTTCCTCTAAAATCTAATCTGAAATGAGGCAAATTGTCTCATGAATGTGATTTGAAGTTAGCTCATGAATGAGATTTGGAAGGGCTTTAATTTTGAAATGCTACATCAGAATGTCCTGTAACACACCCAAGTATAGCGAGGGTAAACATCTCCAAATTCAACCCAGGTGAAGTCCTAGTCTAAAACTCTGAAGCCCAACGTGGGGCTCGAACCCACGACCCTGAGATTAAGAGTCTCATGCTCTACCGACTGAGCTAGCCGGGCCTGGTACATCAAACAAAAGGTTGAGAGTTCGAACCTCACCTTGGGTGATAGTCTTTTGTACTGTCGACAACTGTTCTCAGGGGTGGCCTTCAGTCCCGTAACACACACCTCCGCCAACCCATCCCCCACTGTTGACATCAGTGGTCTGGGAGGATGCTGATTGTCGGCTTGATTCTAACACCAAGTCCAGCTGGATTTACATTGGCATTCTGTGTAACTCTAGCAAAGTGAAATACATCTTTTGAACTAACAACTAAATCCATGTTGCACACCTTACAGCAATTTGGTTTTCTATGTTCTCAAGATTCCATTCAGTCTAAATGGTACCTGTAGATATTCAAGGAAAATTTTTTTTCTACAGAAACCACAGGAGAGATATCTGTTTTTCCAAACTACAAGGATGAAACTTGCAGGTAAAATAATCTGTCAGAAGTGGGATTTGAACCCACGCCTCCATTTGGAGACCAGAAGTCTCTTTGCTGAGGAAGGAGTGAACCCTTGAGTCTGGCGCCTTAGACCACTCGGCCATCCTGACGGGTAAACTGCAATTTGTGCCTGGGGTTCACGAGTTACATCTAAATAGACATCATGGGTTGCCTTGATCGCAAGGTTCTGGTCTATTCCGCATAACGAAAATGTTGTTGTCTCATGAATTTGATTTGAAGTTAGCTCATGAATGAGATTTTGAAGGGCTTTCATTTTGAAATGCTACATCAGAATGTCCTGGTTCTCTCTGAGTGACACCTTGAGGTGGTCTGCTATTAGTGTAGTGATGTAGTGAAATTATTTTGTAACTATGCACCATTTCCTCTAAAATCTAATCTGAAATGAGGCAAATTGTCTCATGAATGTGATTTGAAGTTAGCTCATGAATGAGATTTGGAAGGGCTTTAATTTTGAAATGCTACATCAGAATGTCCTGTAACACACCCAAGTATAGCGAGGGTAAACATCTCCAAATTCAACCCAGGTGAAGTCCTAGTCTAAAACTCTGAAGCCCAACGTGGGGCTCGAACCCACGACCCTGAGATTAAGAGTCTCATGCTCTACCGACTGAGCTAGCCGGGCCTGGTACATCAAACAAAAGGTTGAGAGTTCGAACCTCACCTTGGGTGATAGTCTTTTGTACTGTCGACAACTGTTCTCAGGGGTGGCCTTCAGTCCCGTAACACACACCTCCGCCAACCCATCCCCCACTGTTGACATCAGTGGTCTGGGAGGATGCTGATTGTCGGCTTGATTCTAACACCAAGTCCAGCTGGATTTACATTGGCATTCTGTGTAACTCTAGCAAAGTGAAATACATCTTTTGAACTAACAACTAAATCCATGTTGCACACCTTACAGCAATTTGGTTTTCTATGTTCTCAAGATTCCATTCAGTCTAAATGGTACCTGTAGATATTCAAGGAAAATTTTTTTTCTACAGAAACCACAGGAGAGATATCTGTTTTTCCAAACTACAAGGATGAAACTTGCAGGTAAAATAATCTGTCAGAAGTGGGATTTGAACCCACGCCTCCATTTGGAGACCAGAAGTCTCTTTGCTGAGGAAGGAGTGAACCCTTGAGTCTGGCGCCTTAGACCACTCGGCCATCCTGACGGGTAAACTGCAATTTGTGCCTGGGGTTCACGAGTTACATCTAAATAGACATCATGGGTTGCCTTGATCGCAAGGTTCTGGTCTATTCCGCATAACGAAAATGTTGTTGTCTCATGAATTTGATTTGAAGTTAGCTCATGAATGAGATTTTGAAGGGCTTTCATTTTGAAATGCTACATCAGAATGTCCTGGTTCTCTCTGAGTGACACCTTGAGGTGGTCTGCTATTAGTGTAGTGATGTAGTGAAATTATTTTGTAACTATGCACCATTTCCTCTAAAATCTAATCTGAAATGAGGCAAATTGTCTCATGAATGTGATTTGAAGTTAGCTCATGAATGAGATTTGGAAGGGCTTTAATTTTGAAATGCTACATCAGAATGTCCTGTAACACACCCAAGTATAGCTAGGGTAAACATCTCCAAATTCAACCCAGGTGAAGTCCTAGTCTAAAACTCTGAAGCCCAACGTGGGGCTCGAACCCACGACCCTGAGATTAAGAGTCTCATGCTCTACCGACTGAGCTAGCCGGGCCTGGTACATCAAACAAAAGGTTGAGAGTTCGAACCTCACCTTGGGTGATAGTCTTTTGTACTGTCGACAACTGTTCTCAGGGGTGGCCTTCAGTCCCGTAACACACACCTCCGCCAACCCATCCCCCACTGTTGACATCAGTGGTCTGGGAGGATGCTGATTGTCGGCTTGATTCTAACACCAAGTCCAGCTGGATTTACATTGGCATTCTGTGTAACTCTAGCAAAGTGAAATACATCTTTTGAACTAACAACTAAATCCATGTTGCACACCTTACAGCAATTTGGTTTTCTATGTTCTCAAGATTCCATTCAGTCAAAATGGTACCTGTAGATATTCAAGGAAAACTTTTTTTCTACAGAAACCACAGGAGAGATATCTGTTTTTCCAAACTACAAGGATGAAACTTGCAGGTAAAATAATCTGTCAGAAGTGGGATTTGAACCCACGCCTCCATTTGGAGACCAGAAGTCTCTTTGCTGAGGAAGGAGTGAACCCTTGAGTCTGGCGCCTTAGACCACTCGGCCATCCTGACGGGTAAACTGCAATTTGTGCCTGGGGTTCACGAGTTACATCTAAATAGACATCATGGGTTGCCTTGATCGCAAGGTTCTGGTCTATTCCGCATAACGAAAATGTTGTTGTCTCATGAATTTGATTTGAAGTTAGCTCATGAATGAGATTTTGAAGGGCTTTCATTTTGAAATGCTACATCAGAATGTCCTGGTTCTCTCTGAGTGACACCTTGAGGTGGTCTGCTATTAGTGTAGTGATGTAGTGAAATTATTTTGTAACTATGCACCATTTCCTCTAAAATCTAATCTGAAATGAGGCAAATTGTCTCATGAATGTGATTTGAAGTTAGCTCATGAATGAGATTTAGAAGGGCTTTAATTTTGAAATGCTACATCAGAATGTCCTGTAACACACCCAAGTATAGCTAGGGTAAACATCTCCAAATTCAACCCAGGTGAAGTCCTAGTCTAAAACTCTGAAGCCCAACGTGGGGCTCGAACCCACGACCCTGAGATTAAGAGTCTCATGCTCTACCGACTGAGCTAGCCGGGCCTGATACATCAAACAAAAGGTTGAGAGTTCGAACCTCACCTTGGGTCATAGTCTTTTGTACTGTCGACAACTGTTCTCAGGGGTGGCCTTCAGTCCCGTAACACACACCTCCGCCAACCCATCCCCCACTGTTGACATCAGTGGTCTGGGAGGATGCTGATTGTCGGCTTGATTCTAACACCAAGTCCAGCTGGATTTACATTGGCATTCTGTGTAACTCTAGCAAAGTGAAATACATCTTTTGAACTAACAACTACATCCATGTTGCACACCTTACAGCAATTTGGTTTTCTATGTTCTCAAGATTCCATTCAGTCAAAATGGTACCTGTAGATATTCAAGGAAAACTTTGTTTTCTACAGAAACCACAGGAGAGATATCTGTTTTTCCAAACTACAAGGATGAAACTTGCAGGTAAAATAATCTGTCAGAAGTGGGATTTGAACCCACGCCTCCATTTGGAGACCAGAAGTCTCTTTGCTGAGGAAGGAGTGAACCCTTGAGTCTGGCGCCTTAGACCACTCGGCCATCCTGACGGGTAAACTGCAATTTGTGCCTGGGGTTCACGAGTTACATCTAAATAGACATCATGGGTTGCCTTGATCGCAAGGTTCTGGTCTATTCCGCATAACGAAAATGTTGTTGTCTCATGAATTTGATTTGAAGTTAGCTCATGAATGAGATTTTGAAGGGCTTTCATTTTGAAATGCTACATCAGAATGTCCTGGTTCTCTCTGAGTGACACCTTGAGGTGGTCTGCTATTAGTGTAGTGATGTAGTGAAATTATTTTGTAACTATGCACCATTTCCTCTAAAATCTAATCTGAAATGAGGCAAATTGTCTCATGAATGTGATTTGAAGTTAGCTCATGAATGAGATTTAGAAGGGCTTTAATTTTGAAATGCTACATCAGAATGTCCTGTAACACACCCAAGTATAGCTAGGGTAAACATCTCCAAATTCAACCCAGGTGAAGTCCTAGTCTAAAACTCTGAAGCCCAACGTGGGGCTCGAACCCACGACCCTGAGATTAAGAGTCTCATGCTCTACCGACTGAGCTAGCCGGGCCTGATACATCAAACAAAAGGTTGAGAGTTCGAACCTCACCTTGGGTCATAGTCTTTTGTACTGTCGACAACTGTTCTCAGGGGTGGCCTTCAGTCCCGTAACACACACCTCCGCCAACCCATCCCCCACTGTTGACATCAGTGGTCTGGGAGGATGCTGATTGTCGGCTTGATTCTAACACCAAGTCCAGCTGGATTTACATTGGCATTCTGTGTAACTCTAGCAAAGTGAAATACATCTTTTGAACTAACAACTACATCCATGTTGCACACCTTACAGCAATTTGGTTTTCTATGTTCTCAAGATTCCATTCAGTCAAAATGGTACCTGTAGATATTCAAGGAAAACTTTGTTTTCTACAGAAACCACAGGAGAGATATCTGTTTTTCCAAACTACAAGGATGAAACTTGCAGGTAAAATAATCTGTCAGAAGTGGGATTTGAACCCACGCCTCCATTTGGAGACCAGAAGTCTCTTTGCTGAGGAAGGAGTGAACCCTTGAGTCTGGCGCCTTAGACCACTCGGCCATCCTGACGGGTAAACTGCAATTTGTGCCTGGGGTTCACGAGTTACATCTAAATAGACATCATGGGTTGCCTTGATCGCAAGGTTCTGGTCTATTCCGCATAACGAAAATGTTGTTGTCTCATGAATTTGATTTGAAGTTAGCTCATGAATGAGATTTTGAAGGGCTTTCATTTTGAAATGCTACATCAGAATGTCCTGGTTCTCTCTGAGTGACACCTTGAGGTGGTCTGCTATTAGTGTAGTGATGTAGTGAAATTATTTTGTAACTATGCACCATTTCCTCTAAAATCTAATCTGAAATGAGGCAAATTGTCTGATGAATGTGATTTGAAGTTAGCTCATGAATGAGATTTAGAAGGGCTTTAATTTTGAAATGCTACATCAGAATGTCCTGTAACACACCCAAGTATAGCTAGGGTAAACATCTCCAAATTCAACCCAGGTGAAGTCCTAGTCTAAAACTCTGAAGCCCAACGTGGGGCTCGAACCCACGACCCTGAGATTAAGAGTCTCATGCTCTACCGACTGAGCTAGCCGGGCCTGATACATCAAACAAAAGGTTGAGAGTTCGAACCTCACCTTGGGTCATAGTCTTTTGTACTGTCGACAACTGTTCTCAGGGGTGGCCTTCAGTCCCGTAACACACACCTCCGCCAACCCATCCCCCACTGTTGACATCAGTGGTCTGGGAGGATGCTGATTGTCGGCTTGATTCTAACACCAAGTCCAGCTGGATTTACATTGGCATTCTGTGTAACTCTAGCAAAGTGAAACACATCTTTTGAACTAACAACTACATCCATGTTGCACACCTTACAGCAATTTGGTTTTCTATGTTCTCAAGATTCCATTCAGTCAAAATGGTACCTGTAGATATTCAAGGAAAACTTTTTTTCTACAGAAACCACAGGAGAGATATCTGTTTTTCCAAACTACAAGGATGAAACTTGCAGGTAAAATAATCTGTCAGAAGTGGGATTTGAACCCACGCCTCCATTTGGAGACCAGAAGTCTCTTTGCTGAGGAAGGAGTGAACCCTTGAGTCTGGCGCCTTAGACCACTCGGCCATCCTGACGGGTAAACTGCAATTTGTGCCTGGGGTTCACGAGTTACATCTAAATAGACATCATGGGTTGCCTTGATCGCAAGGTTCTGGTCTATTCCGCATAACGAAAATGTTGTTGTCTCATGAATTTGATTTGAAGTTAGCTCATGAATGAGATTTTGAAGGGCTTTCATTTTGAAATGCTACATCAGAATGTCCTGGTTCTCTCTGAGTGACACCTTGAGGTGGTCTGCTATTAGTGTAGTGATGTAGTGAAATTATTTTGTAACTATGCACCATTTCCTCTAAAATCTAATCTGAAATGAGGCAAATTGTCTCATGAATGTGATTTGAAGTTAGCTCATGAATGAGATTTAGAAGGGCTTTAATTTTGAAATGCTACATCAGAATGTCCTGTAACACACCCAAGTATAGCTAGGGTAAACATCTCCAAATTCAACCCAGGTGAAGTCCTAGTCTAAAACTCTGAAGCCCAACGTGGGGCTCGAACCCACGACCCTGAGATTAAGAGTCTCATGCTCTACCGACTGAGCTAGCCGGGCCTGATACATCAAACAAAAGGTTGAGAGTTCGAACCTCACCTTGGGTCATAGTCTTTTGTACTGTCGACAACTGTTCTCAGGGGTGGCCTTCAGTCCCGTAACACACACCTCCGCCAACCCATCCCCCACTGTTGACATCAGTGGTCTGGGAGGATGCTGATTGTCGGCTTGATTCTAACACCAAGTCCAGCTGGATTTACATTGGCATTCTGTGTAACTCTAGCAAAGTGAAATACATCTTTTGAACTAACAACTACATCCATGTTGCACACCTTACAGCAATTTGGTTTTCTATGTTCTCAAGATTCCATTCAGTCAAAATGGTACCTGTAGATATTCAAGGAAAACTTTGTTTTCTACAGAAACCACAGGAGAGATATCTGTTTTTCCAAACTACAAGGATGAAACTTGCAGGTAAAATAATCTGTCAGAAGTGGGATTTGAACCCACGCCTCCATTTGGAGACCAGAAGTCTCTTTGCTGAGGAAGGAGTGAACCCTTGAGTCTGGCGCCTTAGACCACTCGGCCATCCTGACGGGTAAACTGCAATTTGTGCCTGGGGTTCACGAGTTACATCTAAATAGACATCATGGGTTGCCTTGATCGCAAGGTTCTGGTCTATTCCGCATAACGAAAATGTTGTTGTCTCATGAATTTGATTTGAAGTTAGCTCATGAATGAGATTTTGAAGGGCTTTCATTTTGAAATGCTACATCAGAATGTCCTGGTTCTCTCTGAGTGACACCTTGAGGTGGTCTGCTATTAGTGTAGTGATGTAGTGAAATTATTTTGTAACTATGCACCATTTCCTCTAAAATCTAATCTGAAATGAGGCAAATTGTCTGATGAATGTGATTTGAAGTTAGCTCATGAATGAGATTTAGAAGGGCTTTAATTTTGAAATGCTACATCAGAATGTCCTGTAACACACCCAAGTATAGCTAGGGTAAACATCTCCAAATTCAACCCAGGTGAAGTCCTAGTCTAAAACTCTGAAGCCCAACGTGGGGCTCGAACCCACGACCCTGAGATTAAGAGTCTCATGCTCTACCGACTGAGCTAGCCGGGCCTGGTACATCAAACAAAAGGTTGAGAGTTCGAACCTCACCTTGGGTGATAGTCTTTTGTACTGTCGACAACTGTTCTCAGGGGTGGCCTTCAGTCCCGTAACACACACCTCCGCCAACCCATCCCCCACTGTTGACATCAGTGGTCTGGGAGGATGCTGATTGTCGGCTTGATTCTAACACCAAGTCCAGCTGGATTTACATTGGCATTCTGTGTAACTCTAGCAAAGTGAAATACATCTTTTGAACTAACAACTAAATCCATGTTGCACACCTTACAGCAATTTGGTTTTCTATGTTCTCAAGATTCCATTCAGTCAAAATGGTACCTGTAGATATTCAAGGAAAACTTTTTTTCTACAGAAACCACAGGAGAGATATCTGTTTTTCCAAACTACAAGGATGAAACTTGCAGGTAAAATAATCTGTCAGAAGTGGGATTTGAACCCACGCCTCCATTTGGAGACCAGAAGTCTCTTTGCTGAGGAAGGAGTGAACCCTTGAGTCTGGCGCCTTAGACCACTCGGCCATCCTGACGGGTAAACTGCAATTTGTGCCTGGGGTTCACGAGTTACATCTAAATAGACATCATGGGTTGCCTTGATCGCAAGGTTCTGGTCTATTCCGCATAACGAAAATGTTGTTGTCTCATGAATTTGATTTGAAGTTAGCTCATGAATGAGATTTTGAAGGGCTTTCATTTTGAAATGCTACATCAGAATGTCCTGGTTCTCTCTGAGTGACACCTTGAGGTGGTCTGCTATTAGTGTAGTGATGTAGTGAAATTATTTTGTAACTATGCACCATTTCCTCTAAAATCTAATCTGAAATGAGGCAAATTGTCTCATGAATGTGATTTGAAGTTAGCTCATGAATGAGATTTAGAAGGGCTTTAATTTTGAAATGCTACATCAGAATGTCCTGTAACACACCCAAGTATAGCTAGGGTAAACATCTCCAAATTCAACCCAGGTGAAGTCCTAGTCTAAAACTCTGAAGCCCAACGTGGGGCTCGAACCCACGACCCTGAGATTAAGAGTCTCATGCTCTACCGACTGAGCTAGCCGGGCCTGATACATCAAACAAAAGGTTGAGAGTTCGAACCTCACCTTGGGTCATAGTCTTTTGTACTGTCGACAACTGTTCTCAGGGGTGGCCTTCAGTCCCGTAACACACACCTCCGCCAACCCATCCCCCACTGTTGACATCAGTGGTCTGGGAGGATGCTGATTGTCGGCTTGATTCTAACACCAAGTCCAGCTGGATTTACATTGGCATTCTGTGTAACTCTAGCAAAGTGAAATACATCTTTTGAACTAACAACTACATCCATGTTGCACACCTTACAGCAATTTGGTTTTCTATGTTCTCAAGATTCCATTCAGTCAAAATGGTACCTGTAGATATTCAAGGAAAACTTTGTTTTCTACAGAAACCACAGGAGAGATATCTGTTTTTCCAAACTACAAGGATGAAACTTGCAGGTAAAATAATCTGTCAGAAGTGGGATTTGAACCCACGCCTCCATTTGGAGACCAGAAGTCTCTTTGCTGAGGAAGGAGTGAACCCTTGAGTCTGGCGCCTTAGACCACTCGGCCATCCTGACGGGTAAACTGCAATTTGTGCCTGGGGTTCACGAGTTACATCTAAATAGACATCATGGGTTGCCTTGATCGCAAGGTTCTGGTCTATTCCGCATAACGAAAATGTTGTTGTCTCATGAATTTGATTTGAAGTTAGCTCATGAATGAGATTTTGAAGGGCTTTCATTTTGAAATGCTACATCAGAATGTCCTGGTTCTCTCTGAGTGACACCTTGAGGTGGTCTGCTATTAGTGTAGTGATGTAGTGAAATTATTTTGTAACTATGCACCATTTCCTCTAAAATCTAATCTGAAATGAGGCAAATTGTCTCATGAATGTGATTTGAAGTTAGCTCATGAATGAGATTTAGAAGGGCTTTAATTTTGAAATGCTACATCAGAATGTCCTGTAACACACCCAAGTATAGCTAGGGTAAACATCTCCAAATTCAACCCAGGTGAAGTCCTAGTCTAAAACTCTGAAGCCCAACGTGGGGCTCGAACCCACGACCCTGAGATTAAGAGTCTCATGCTCTACCGACTGAGCTAGCCGGGCCTGATACATCAAACAAAAGGTTGAGAGTTCGAACCTCACCTTGGGTCATAGTCTTTTGTACTGTCGACAACTGTTCTCAGGGGTGGCCTTCAGTCCCGTAACACACACCTCCGCCAACCCATCCCCCACTGTTGACATCAGTGGTCTGGGAGGATGCTGATTGTCGGCTTGATTCTAACACCAAGTCCAGCTGGATTTACATTGGCATTCTGTGTAACTCTAGCAAAGTGAAATACATCTTTTGAACTAACAACTACATCCATGTTGCACACCTTACAGCAATTTGGTTTTCTATGTTCTCAAGATTCCATTCAGTCAAAATGGTACCTGTAGATATTCAAGGAAAACTTTGTTTTCTACAGAAACCACAGGAGAGATATCTGTTTTTCCAAACTACAAGGATGAAACTTGCAGGTAAAATAATCTGTCAGAAGTGGGATTTGAACCCACGCCTCCATTTGGAGACCAGAAGTCTCTTTGCTGAGGAAGGAGTGAACCCTTGAGTCTGGCGCCTTAGACCACTCGGCCATCCTGACGGGTAAACTGCAATTTGTGCCTGGGGTTCACGAGTTACATCTAAATAGACATCATGGGTTGCCTTGATCGCAAGGTTCTGGTCTATTCCGCATAACGAAAATGTTGTTGTCTCATGAATTTGATTTGAAGTTAGCTCATGAATGAGATTTTGAAGGGCTTTCATTTTGAAATGCTACATCAGAATGTCCTGGTTCTCTCTGAGTGACACCTTGAGGTGGTCTGCTATTAGTGTAGTGATGTAGTGAAATTATTTTGTAACTATGCACCATTTCCTCTAAAATCTAATCTGAAATGAGGCAAATTGTCTGATGAATGTGATTTGAAGTTAGCTCATGAATGAGATTTAGAAGGGCTTTAATTTTGAAATGCTACATCAGAATGTCCTGTAACACACCCAAGTATAGCTAGGGTAAACATCTCCAAATTCAACCCAGGTGAAGTCCTAGTCTAAAACTCTGAAGCCCAACGTGGGGCTCGAACCCACGACCCTGAGATTAAGAGTCTCATGCTCTACCGACTGAGCTAGCCGGGCCTGATACATCAAACAAAAGGTTGAGAGTTCGAACCTCACCTTGGGTCATAGTCTTTTGTACTGTCGACAACTGTTCTCAGGGGTGGCCTTCAGTCCCGTAACACACACCTCCGCCAACCCATCCCCCACTGTTGACATCAGTGGTCTGGGAGGATGCTGATTGTCGGCTTGATTCTAACACCAAGTCCAGCTGGATTTACATTGGCATTCTGTGTAACTCTAGCAAAGTGAAACACATCTTTTGAACTAACAACTACATCCATGTTGCACACCTTACAGCAATTTGGTTTTCTATGTTCTCAAGATTCCATTCAGTCAAAATGGTACCTGTAGATATTCAAGGAAAACTTTTTTTCTACAGAAACCACAGGAGAGATATCTGTTTTTCCAAACTACAAGGATGAAACTTGCAGGTAAAATAATCTGTCAGAAGTGGGATTTGAACCCACGCCTCCATTTGGAGACCAGAAGTCTCTTTGCTGAGGAAGGAGTGAACCCTTGAGTCTGGCGCCTTAGACCACTCGGCCATCCTGACGGGTAAACTGCAATTTGTGCCTGGGGTTCACGAGTTACATCTAAATAGACATCATGGGTTGCCTTGATCGCAAGGTTCTGGTCTATTCCGCATAACGAAAATGTTGTTGTCTCATGAATTTGATTTGAAGTTAGCTCATGAATGAGATTTTGAAGGGCTTTCATTTTGAAATGCTACATCAGAATGTCCTGGTTCTCTCTGAGTGACACCTTGAGGTGGTCTGCTATTAGTGTAGTGATGTAGTGAAATTATTTTGTAACTATGCACCATTTCCTCTAAAATCTAATCTGAAATGAGGCAAATTGTCTCATGAATGTGATTTGAAGTTAGCTCATGAATGAGATTTAGAAGGGCTTTAATTTTGAAATGCTACATCAGAATGTCCTGTAACACACCCAAGTATAGCTAGGGTAAACATCTCCAAATTCAACCCAGGTGAAGTCCTAGTCTAAAACTCTGAAGCCCAACGTGGGGCTCGAACCCACGACCCTGAGATTAAGAGTCTCATGCTCTACCGACTGAGCTAGCCGGGCCTGATACATCAAACAAAAGGTTGAGAGTTCGAACCTCACCTTGGGTCATAGTCTTTTGTACTGTCGACAACTGTTCTCAGGGGTGGCCTTCAGTCCCGTAACACACACCTCCGCCAACCCATCCCCCACTGTTGACATCAGTGGTCTGGGAGGATGCTGATTGTCGGCTTGATTCTAACACCAAGTCCAGCTGGATTTACATTGGCATTCTGTGTAACTCTAGCAAAGTGAAATACATCTTTTGAACTAACAACTACATCCATGTTGCACACCTTACAGCAATTTGGTTTTCTATGTTCTCAAGATTCCATTCAGTCAAAATGGTACCTGTAGATATTCAAGGAAAACTTTGTTTTCTACAGAAACCACAGGAGAGATATCTGTTTTTCCAAACTACAAGGATGAAACTTGCAGGTAAAATAATCTGTCAGAAGTGGGATTTGAACCCACGCCTCCATTTGGAGACCAGAAGTCTCTTTGCTGAGGAAGGAGTGAACCCTTGAGTCTGGCGCCTTAGACCACTCGGCCATCCTGACGGGTAAACTGCAATTTGTGCCTGGGGTTCACGAGTTACATCTAAATAGACATCATGGGTTGCCTTGATCGCAAGGTTCTGGTCTATTCCGCATAACGAAAATGTTGTTGTCTCATGAATTTGATTTGAAGTTAGCTCATGAATGAGATTTTGAAGGGCTTTCATTTTGAAATGCTACATCAGAATGTCCTGGTTCTCTCTGAGTGACACCTTGAGGTGGTCTGCTATTAGTGTAGTGATGTAGTGAAATTATTTTGTAACTATGCACCATTTCCTCTAAAATCTAATCTGAAATGAGGCAAATTGTCTGATGAATGTGATTTGAAGTTAGCTCATGAATGAGATTTAGAAGGGCTTTAATTTTGAAATGCTACATCAGAATGTCCTGTAACACACCCAAGTATAGCTAGGGTAAACATCTCCAAATTCAACCCAGGTGAAGTCCTAGTCTAAAACTCTGAAGCCCAACGTGGGGCTCGAACCCACGACCCTGAGATTAAGAGTCTCATGCTCTACCGACTGAGCTAGCCGGGCCTGATACATCAAACAAAAGGTTGAGAGTTCGAACCTCACCTTGGGTCATAGTCTTTTGTACTGTCGACAACTGTTCTCAGGGGTGGCCTTCAGTCCCGTAACACACACCTCCGCCAACCCATCCCCCACTGTTGACATCAGTGGTCTGGGAGGATGCTGATTGTCGGCTTGATTCTAACACCAAGTCCAGCTGGATTTACATTGGCATTCTGTGTAACTCTAGCAAAGTGAAACACATCTTTTGAACTAACAACTACATCCATGTTGCACACCTTACAGCAATTTGGTTTTCTATGTTCTCAAGATTCCATTCAGTCAAAATGGTACCTGTAGATATTCAAGGAAAACTTTTTTTCTACAGAAACCACAGGAGAGATATCTGTTTTTCCAAACTACAAGGATGAAACTTGCAGGTAAAATAATCTGTCAGAAGTGGGATTTGAACCCACGCCTCCATTTGGAGACCAGAAGTCTCTTTGCTGAGGAAGGAGTGAACCCTTGAGTCTGGCGCCTTAGACCACTCGGCCATCCTGACGGGTAAACTGCAATTTGTGCCTGGGGTTCACGAGTTACATCTAAATAGACATCATGGGTTGCCTTGATCGCAAGGTTCTGGTCTATTCCGCATAACGAAAATGTTGTTGTCTCATGAATTTGATTTGAAGTTAGCTCATGAATGAGATTTTGAAGGGCTTTCATTTTGAAATGCTACATCAGAATGTCCTGGTTCTCTCTGAGTGACACCTTGAGGTGGTCTGCTATTAGTGTAGTGATGTAGTGAAATTATTTTGTAACTATGCACCATTTCCTCTAAAATCTAATCTGAAATGAGGCAAATTGTCTCATGAATGTGATTTGAAGTTAGCTCATGAATGAGATTTAGAAGGGCTTTAATTTTGAAATGCTACATCAGAATGTCCTGTAACACACCCAAGTATAGCTAGGGTAAACATCTCCAAATTCAACCCAGGTGAAGTCCTAGTCTAAAACTCTGAAGCCCAACGTGGGGCTCGAACCCACGACCCTGAGATTAAGAGTCTCATGCTCTACCGACTGAGCTAGCCGGGCCTGGTACATCAAACAAAAGGTTGAGAGTTCGAACCTCACCTTGGGTGATAGTCTTTTGTACTGTGGACAACTGTTCTCAGGGGTGGCCTTCAGTCCCGTAACACACACCTCCGCCAACCCATCCCCCACTGTTGACATCAGTGGTCTGGGAGGATGCTGATTGTCGGCTTGATTCTAACACCAAGTCCAGCTGGATTTACATTGGCATTCTGTGTAACTCTAGCAAAGTGAAATACATCTTTTGAACTAACAACTAAATCCATGTTGCACACCTTACAGCAATTTGGTTTTCTATGTTCTCAAGATTCCATTCAGTCTAAATGGTACCTGTAGATATTCAAGGAAAACTTTTTTTCTACAGAAACCACAGGAGAGATATCTGTTTTTCCAAACTACAAGGATGAAACTTGCAGGTAAAATAATCTGTCAGAAGTGGGATTTGAACCCACGCCTCCATTTGGAGACCAGAAGTCTCTTTGCTGAGGAAGGAGTGAACCCTTGAGTCTGGCGCCTTAGACCACTCGGCCATCCTGACGGGTAAACTGCAATTTGTGCCTGGGGTTCACGAGTTACATCTAAATAGACATCATGGGTTGCCTTGATCGCAAGGTTCTGGTCTATTCCGCATAACGAAAATGTTGTTGTCTCATGAATTTGATTTGAAGTTAGCTCATGAATGAGATTTTGAAGGGCTTTCATTTTGAAATGCTACATCAGAATGTCCTGGTTCTCTCTGAGTGACACCTTGAGGTGGTCTGCTATTAGTGTAGTGATGTAGTGAAATTATTTTGTAACTATGCACCATTTCCTCTAAAATCTAATCTGAAATGAGGCAAATTGTCTGATGAATGTGATTTGAAGTTAGCTCATGAATGAGATTTAGAAGGGCTTTAATTTTGAAATGCTACATCAGAATGTCCTGTAACACACCCAAGTATAGCTAGGGTAAACATCTCCAAATTCAACCCAGGTGAAGTCCTAGTCTAAAACTCTGAAGCCCAACGTGGGGCTCGAACCCACGACCCTGAGATTAAGAGTCTCATGCTCTACCGACTGAGCTAGCCGGGCCTGATACATCAAACAAAAGGTTGAGAGTTCGAACCTCACCTTGGGTCATAGTCTTTTGTACTGTCGACAACTGTTCTCAGGGGTGGCCTTCAGTCCCGTAACACACACCTCCGCCAACCCATCCCCCACTGTTGACATCAGTGGTCTGGGAGGATGCTGATTGTCGGCTTGATTCTAACACCAAGTCCAGCTGGATTTACATTGGCATTCTGTGTAACTCTAGCAAAGTGAAACACATCTTTTGAACTAACAACTACATCCATGTTGCACACCTTACAGCAATTTGGTTTTCTATGTTCTCAAGATTCCATTCAGTCAAAATGGTACCTGTAGATATTCAAGGAAAACTTTTTTTCTACAGAAACCACAGGAGAGATATCTGTTTTTCCAAACTACAAGGATGAAACTTGCAGGTAAAATAATCTGTCAGAAGTGGGATTTGAACCCACGCCTCCATTTGGAGACCAGAAGTCTCTTTGCTGAGGAAGGAGTGAACCCTTGAGTCTGGCGCCTTAGACCACTCGGCCATCCTGACGGGTAAACTGCAATTTGTGCCTGGGGTTCACGAGTTACATCTAAATAGACATCATGGGTTGCCTTGATCGCAAGGTTCTGGTCTATTCCGCATAACGAAAATGTTGTTGTCTCATGAATTTGATTTGAAGTTAGCTCATGAATGAGATTTTGAAGGGCTTTCATTTTGAAATGCTACATCAGAATGTCCTGGTTCTCTCTGAGTGACACCTTGAGGTGGTCTGCTATTAGTGTAGTGATGTAGTGAAATTATTTTGTAACTATGCACCATTTCCTCTAAAATCTAATCTGAAATGAGGCAAATTGTCTCATGAATGTGATTTGAAGTTAGCTCATGAATGAGATTTAGAAGGGCTTTAATTTTGAAATGCTACATCAGAATGTCCTGTAACACACCCAAGTATAGCTAGGGTAAACATCTCCAAATTCAACCCAGGTGAAGTCCTAGTCTAAAACTCTGAAGCCCAACGTGGGGCTCGAACCCACGACCCTGAGATTAAGAGTCTCATGCTCTACCGACTGAGCTAGCCGGGCCTGGTACATCAAACAAAAGGTTGAGAGTTCGAACCTCACCTTGGGTCATAGTCTTTTGTACTGTCGACAACTGTTCTCAGGGGTGGCCTTCAGTCCCGTAACACACACCTCCGCCAACCCATCCCCCACTGTTGACATCAGTGGTCTGGGAGGATGCTGATTGTCGGCTTGATTCTAACACCAAGTCCAGCTGGATTTACATTGGCATTCTGTGTAACTCTAGCAAAGTGAAATACATCTTTTGAACTAACAACTACATCCATGTTGCACACCTTACAGCAATTTGGTTTTCTATGTTCTCAAGATTCCATTCAGTCAAAATGGTACCTGTAGATATTCAAGGAAAACTTTTTTTCTACAGAAACCACAGGAGAGATATCTGTTTTTCCAAACTACAAGGATGAAACTTGCAGGTAAAATAATCTGTCAGAAGTGGGATTTGAACCCACGCCTCCATTTGGAGACCAGAAGTCTCTTTGCTGAGGAAGGAGTGAACCCTTGAGTCTGGCGCCTTAGACGACTCGGCCATCCTGACGGGTAAACTGCAATTTGTGCCTGGGGTTCACGAGTTACATCTAAATAGACATCATGGGTTGCCTTGATCGCAAGGTTCTGGTCTATTCCGCATAACGAAAATGTTGTTGTCTCATGAATTTGATTTGAAGTTAGCTCATGAATGAGATTTTGAAGGGCTTTCATTTTGAAATGCTACATCAGAATGTCCTGGTTCTCTCTGAGTGACACCTTGAGGTGGTCTGCTATTAGTGTAGTGATGTAGTGAAATTATTTTGTAACTATGCACCATTTCCTCTAAAATCTAATCTGAAATGAGGCAAATTGTCTCATGAATGTGATTTGAAGTTAGCTCATGAATGAGATTTAGAAGGGCTTTAATTTTGAAATGCTACATCAGAATGTCCTGTAACACACCCAAGTATAGCTAGGGTAAACATCTCCAAATTCAACCCAGGTGAAGTCCTAGTCTAAAACTCTGAAGCCAAACGTGGGGCTCAAACCCACGACCCTGAGATTAAGAGTCTCATGCTCTACCGACTGAGCTTGCCGGGCCTGGTACATCAAACAAAAGGTTGAGAGTTCGAACCTCACCTTGGGTGATAGTCTTTTGTACTGTGGACAACTGTTCTCAGGGGTGGCCTTCAGTCCCGTAACACACACCTCCGCCAACCCATCCCCCACTGTTGACATCAGTGGTCTGGGAGGATGCTGATTGTCGGCTTGATTCTAACACCAAGTCCAGCTGGATTTACATTGGCATTCTGTGTAACTCTAGCAAAGTGAAATACATCTTTTGAACTAACAACTACATCCATGTTGCACACCTTACAGCAATTTGGTTTTCTATGTTCTCAAGATTCCATTCAGTCAAAATGGTACCTGTAGATATTCAAGGAAAACTTTTTTTCTCCAGAAACCACAGGAGAGATATCTGTTTTTCCAAACTACAAGGATGAAACTTGCAGGTAAAATAATCTGTCAGAAGTGGGATTTGAACCCACGCCTCCATTTGGAGACCAGAAGTCTCTTTGCTGAGGAAGGAGTGAACCCTTGAGTCTGGCGCCTTAGACCACTCGGCCATCCTGACGGGTAAACTGCAATTTGTGCCTGGGGTTCACGAGTTACATCTAAATAGACATCATGGGTTGCCTTGATCGCAAGGTTCTGGTCTATTCCGCATAACGAAAATGTTGTTGTCTCATGAATTTGATTTGAAGTTAGCTCATGAATGAGATTTTGAAGGGCTTTCATTTTGAAATGCTACATCAGAATGTCCTGGTTCTCTCTGAGTGACACCTTGAGGTGGTCTGCTATTAGTGTAGTGATGTAGTGAAATTATTTTGTAACTATGCACCATTTCCTCTAAAATCTAATCTGAAATGAGGCAAATTGTCTCATGAATGTGATTTGAAGTTAGCTCATGAATGAGATTTAGAAGGGCTTTAATTTTGAAATGCTACATCAGAATGTCCTGTAACACACCCAAGTATAGCTAGGGTAAACATCTCCAAATTCAACCCAGGTGAAGTCCTAGTCTAAAACTCTGAAGCCCAACGTGGGGCTCGAACCCACGACCCTGAGATTAAGAGTCTCATGCTCTACCGACTGAGCTAGCCGGGCCTGGTACATCAAACAAAAGGTTGAGAGTTCGAACCTCACCTTGGGTGATAGTCTTTTGTACTGTGGACAACTGTTCTCAGGGGTGGCCTTCAGTCCCGTAACACACACCTCCGCCAACCCATCCCCCACTGTTGACATCAGTGGTCTGGGAGGATGCTGATTGTCGGCTTGATTCTAACACCAAGTCCAGCTGGATTTACATTGGCATTCTGTGTAACTCTAGCAAAGTGAAATACATCTTTTGAACTAACAACTAAATCCATGTTGCACACCTTACAGCAATTTGGTTTTCTATGTTCTCAAGATTCCATTCAGTCTAAATGGTACCTGTAGATATTCAAGGAAAACTTTTTTTCTACAGAAACCACAGGAGAGATATCTGTTTTTCCAAACTACAAGGATGAAACTTGCAGGTAAAATAATCTGTCAGAAGTGGGATTTGAACCCACGCCTCCATTTGGAGACCAGAAGTCTCTTTGCTGAGGAAGGAGTGAACCCTTGAGTCTGGCGCCTTAGACCACTCGGCCATCCTGACGGGTAAACTGCAATTTGTGCCTGGGGTTCACGAGTTACATCTAAATAGACATCATGGGTTGCCTTGATCGCAAGGTTCTGGTCTATTCCGCATAACGAAAATGTTGTTGTCTCATGAATTTGATTTGAAGTTAGCTCATGAATGAGATTTTGAAGGGCTTTCATTTTGAAATGCTACATCAGAATGTCCTGGTTCTCTCTGAGTGACACCTTGAGGTGGTCTGCTATTAGTGTAGTGATGTAGTGAAATTATTTTGTAACTATGCACCATTTCCTCTAAAATCTAATCTGAAATGAGGCAAATTGTCTCATGAATGTGATTTGAAGTTAGCTCATGAATGAGATTTAGAAGGGCTTTAATTTTGAAATGCTACATCAGAATGTCCTGTAACACACCCAAGTATAGCTAGGGTAAACATCTCCAAATTCAACCCAGGTGAAGTCCTAGTCTAAAACTCTGAAGCCCAACGTGGGGCTCGAACCCACGACCCTGAGATTAAGAGTCTCATGCTCTACCGACTGAGCTAGCCGGGCCTGGTACATCAAACAAAAGGTTGAGAGTTCGAACCTCACCTTGGGTCATAGTCTTTTGTACTGTCGACAACTGTTCTCAGGGGTGGCCTTCAGTCCCGTAACACACACCTCCGCCAACCCATCCCCCACTGTTGACATCAGTGGTCTGGGAGGATGCTGATTGTCGGCTTGATTCTAACACCAAGTCCAGCTGGATTTACATTGGCATTCTGTGTAACTCTAGCAAAGTGAAATACATCTTTTGAACTAACAACTACATCCATGTTGCACACCTTACAGCAATTTGGTTTTCTATGTTCTCAAGATTCCATTCAGTCAAAATGGTACCTGTAGATATTCAAGGAAAACTTTTTTTCTACAGAAACCACAGGAGAGATATCTGTTTTTCCAAACTACAAGGATGAAACTTGCAGGTAAAATAATCTGTCAGAAGTGGGATTTGAACCCACGCCTCCATTTGGAGACCAGAAGTCTCTTTGCTGAGGAAGGAGTGAACCCTTGAGTCTGGCGCCTTAGACGACTCGGCCATCCTGACGGGTAAACTGCAATTTGTGCCTGGGGTTCACGAGTTACATCTAAATAGACATCATGGGTTGCCTTGATCGCAAGGTTCTGGTCTATTCCGCATAACGAAAATGTTGTTGTCTCATGAATTTGATTTGAAGTTAGCTCATGAATGAGATTTTGAAGGGCTTTCATTTTGAAATGCTACATCAGAATGTCCTGGTTCTCTCTGAGTGACACCTTGAGGTGGTCTGCTATTAGTGTAGTGATGTAGTGAAATTATTTTGTAACTATGCACCATTTCCTCTAAAATCTAATCTGAAATGAGGCAAATTGTCTCATGAATGTGATTTGAAGTTAGCTCATGAATGAGATTTAGAAGGGCTTTAATTTTGAAATGCTACATCAGAATGTCCTGTAACACACCCAAGTATAGCTAGGGTAAACATCTCCAAATTCAACCCAGGTGAAGTCCTAGTCTAAAACTCTGAAGCCAAACGTGGGGCTCAAACCCACGACCCTGAGATTAAGAGTCTCATGCTCTACCGACTGAGCTTGCCGGGCCTGGTACATCAAACAAAAGGTTGAGAGTTCGAACCTCACCTTGGGTGATAGTCTTTTGTACTGTGGACAACTGTTCTCAGGGGTGGCCTTCAGTCCCGTAACACACACCTCCGCCAACCCATCCCCCACTGTTGACATCAGTGGTCTGGGAGGATGCTGATTGTCGGCTTGATTCTAACACCAAGTCCAGCTGGATTTACATTGGCATTCTGTGTAACTCTAGCAAAGTGAAATACATCTTTTGAACTAACAACTACATCCATGTTGCACACCTTACAGCAATTTGGTTTTCTATGTTCTCAAGATTCCATTCAGTCAAAATGGTACCTGTAGATATTCAAGGAAAACTTTTTTTCTCCAGAAACCACAGGAGAGATATCTGTTTTTCCAAACTACAAGGATGAAACTTGCAGGTAAAATAATCTGTCAGAAGTGGGATTTGAACCCACGCCTCCATTTGGAGACCAGAAGTCTCTTTGCTGAGGAAGGAGTGAACCCTTGAGTCTGGCGCCTTAGACCACTCGGCCATCCTGACGGGTAAACTGCAATTTGTGCCTGGGGTTCACGAGTTACATCTAAATAGACATCTGTAGATATTGAAGGAAAACTTTGTTTTCTACAGAAACCACAGGAGACATATCTGTTTTTCCAAACTACAAGGATGAAACTTGCAGGTAAAATAATTAGGGGTGTAACGGTTCACAAAATCCACGGTTCGGTTCGGTACGGTACAGTGGAGCCACGGTTCGGTACGTTTTCGGTACGTTTCGGTACGTTTTCAATACAGTAGAAAACTATAAATGCCAGAGAAACGTACTTGATTTTAAAATATATTTATTCATTAAAACTAACATCATAAAGTTATTCTTTGAACAATGATGGAACTATACCTCAGTGACCCATCTTCTGGGGTGTCTTCTTAGCAGCGTGTAAAATAAAAACAGTTTCTTATGAAAACTAAAATGTAGCATTGTTTGCTGTAGTTATAAACAAATAAAAGAAACAATCCTGTTTTATATGGAACTATGTGTGTGTGTGTGTGTGTGTTTCTACTCAATGTTTAAGTTTTTTTTCAGAAAGATGAGAATGTCTATATATATATAATGTATATATACACTATATTTATCCCTTTATGGGGGACATTTTTCTCTGCATTTGACCCATCCCTGTATATAGGGAGCAGTGGGCTGCCAATGACAGGCGCCCGGGGAGCTAGGGGTACAGTGTCTTGCTCAGGGACACTTCGACACATGACACGGCCCAGTCAAGGATTGAACCTTCGACCTTGCGGTTACCAGACAACCCTCTTAACCCAGGGAGCCACGGTCGCCCCCTTAAAAAAAAAAAAAAAAAAAAAAAAAAAAAAAAAACGTATGAACGGTTCGTTCGGTTCGTCATGCGTACCGAACCGTGAGCCTCGTACCGAACGGTTCAATACGAATACGCGTATCGTTACACCCCTAAAAATAATCTGTCAGAAGTGGGATTTGAACCCACGCCTCCATTTGGAGACCAGAAGTCTCTTTGCTGAGGAAGGAGTGAACCCTTGAGTCTGGCGCCTTAGACCACTCGGCCATCCTGACAGGTAAACTGTAATTTTTTGTGCCTGGGGTTCACGAGTTACATCTAAATAGACATCTGTAGATATTCAAGGAAAACTTTGTTTTCTACAGAAACCACAGGAGAGATATCTGTTTTTCCAAACTACAAGGATGAAACTTGCAGGTAAAATAATCTGTCAGAAGTGGGATTTGAACCCACGCCTCCATTTGGAGACCAGAAGTCTCTTTGCTGAGGAAGGAGTGAACCCTTGAGTCTGGCGCCTTAGACCACTCGGCCATCCTGACGGGTAAACTGCAATTTGTGCCTGGGGTTCACGAGTTACATCTAAATAGACATCATGGGTTGCCTTGATCGCAAGGTTCTGGTCTATTCCGCATAACGAAAATGTTGTTGTCTCATGAATTTGATTTGAAGTTAGCTCATGAATGAGATTTTGAAGGGCTTTCATTTTGAAATGCTACATCAGAATGTCCTGGTTCTCTCTGAGTGACACCTTGAGGTGGTCTGCTATTAGTGTAGTCATGTAGTGAAATTATTTTGTAACTATGCACCATTTCCTCTAAAATCTAATCTGAAATGAGGCAAATTGTCTCATGAATGTGATTTGAAGTTAGCTCATGAATGAGATTTAGAAGGGCTTTAATTTTGAAATGCTACATCAGAATGTCCTGTAACACACCCAAGTATAGCTAGGGTAAACATCTCCAAATTCAACCCAGGTGAAGTCCTAGTCTAAAACTCTGAAGCCAAACGTGGGGCTCAAACCCACGACCCTGAGATTAAGAGTCTCATGCTCTACCGACTGAGCTTGCCGGGCCTGGTACATCAAACAAAAGGTTGAGAGTTCGAACCTCACCTTGGGTGATAGTCTTTTGTACTGTGGACAACTGTTCTCAGGGGTGGCCTTCAGTCCCGTAACACACACCTCCGCCAACCCATCCCCCACTGTTGACATCAGTGGTCTGGGAGGATGCTGATTGTCGGCTTGATTCTAACACCAAGTCCAGCTGGATTTACATTGGCATTCTGTGTAACTCTAGCAAAGTGAAATACATCTTTTGAACTAACAACTACATCCATGTTGCACACCTTACAGCAATTTGGTTTTCTATGTTCTCAAGATTCCATTCAGTCAAAATGGTACCTGTAGATATTCAAGGAAAACTTTGTTTTCTACAGAAACCACAGGAGAGATATCTGTTTTTCCAAACTACAAGGATGAAACTTGCAGGTAAAATAATCTGTCAGAAGTGGGATTTGAACCCACGCCTCCATTTGGAGACCAGAAGTCTCTTTGCTGAGGAAGGAGTGAACCCTTGAGTCTGGCGCCTTAGACCACTCGGCCATCCTGACGGGTAAACTGCAATTTGTGCCTGGGGTTCACGAGTTACATCTAAATAGACATCTGTAGATATTGAAGGAAAACTTTGTTTTCTACAGAAACCACAGGAGACATATCTGTTTTTCCAAACTACAAGGATGAAACTTGCAGGTAAAATAATCTGTCAGAAGTGGGATTTGAACCCACGCCTCCATTTGGAGACCAGAAGTCTCTTTGCTGAGGAAGGAGTGAACCCTTGAGTCTGGCGCCTTAGACCACTCGGCCATCCTGACAGGTAAACTGTAATTTTTTGTGCCTGGGGTTCACGAGTTACATCTAAATAGACATCTGTAGATATTCAAGGAAAACTTTGTTTTCTACAGAAACCACAGGAGAGATATCTGTTTTTCCAAACTACAAGGATGAAACTTGCAGGTAAAATAATCTGTCAGAAGTGGGATTTGAACCCACGCCTCCATTTGGAGACCAGAAGTCTCTTTGCTGAGGAAGGAGTGAACCCTTGAGTCTGGCGCCTTAGACCACTCGGCCATCCTGACGGGTAAACTGCAATTTGTGCCTGGGGTTCACGAGTTACATCTAAATAGACATCATGGGTTGCCTTGATCGCAAGGTTCTGGTCTATTCCGCATAACGAAAATGTTGTTGTCTCATGAATTTGATTTGAAGTTAGCTGCTCATGAATGAGATTTTGAAGGGCTTTCATTTTGAAATGCTACATCAGAATGTCCTGGTTCTCTCTGAGTGACACCTTGAGGTGGTCTGCTATTAGTGTAGTCATGTAGTGAAATTATTTTGTAACTATGCACCATTTCCTCTAAAATCTAATCTGAAATGAGGCAAATTGTCTCATGAATGTGATTTGAAGTTAGCTCATGAATGAGATTTAGAAGGGCTTTAATTTTGAAATGCTACATCAGAATGTCCTGTAACACACCCAAGTATAGCTAGGGTAAACATCTCCAAATTCAACCCAGGTGAAGTCCTAGTCTAAAACTCTGAAGCCAAACGTGGGGCTCAAACCCACGACCCTGAGATTAAGAGTCTCATGCTCTACCGACTGAGCTTGCCGGGCCTGGTACATCAAACAAAAGGTTGAGAGTTCGAACCTCACCTTGGGTGATAGTCTTTTGTACTGTGGACAACTGTTCTCAGGGGTGGCCTTCAGTCCCGTAACACACACCTCCGCCAACCCATCCCCCACTGTTGACATCAGTGGTCTGGGAGGATGCTGATTGTCGGCTTGATTCTAACACCAAGTCCAGCTGGATTTACATTGGCATTCTGTGTAACTCTAGCAAAGTGAAATACATCTTTTGAACTAACAACTACATCCATGTTGCACACCTTACAGCAATTTGGTTTTCTATGTTCTCAAGATTCCATTCAGTCAAAATGGTACCTGTAGATATTCAAGGAAAACTTTTTTTCTACAGAAACCACAGGAGAGATATCTGTTTTTCCAAACTACAAGGATGAAACTTGCAGGTAAAATAATCTGTCAGAAGTGGGATTTGAACCCACGCCTCCATTTGGAGACCAGAAGTCTCTTTGCTGAGGAAGGAGTGAACCCTTGAGTCTGGCGCCTTAGACCACTCGGCCATCCTGACGGGTAAACTGCAATTTGTGCCTGGGGTTCACGAGTTACATCTAAATAGACATCTGTAGATATTGAAGGAAAACTTTGTTTTCTACAGAAACCACAGGAGACATATCTGTTTTTCCAAACTACAAGGATGAAACTTGCAGGTAAAATAATCTGTCAGAAGTGGGATTTGAACCCACGCCTCCATTTGGAGACCAGAAGTCTCTTTGCTGAGGAAGGAGTGAACCCTTGAGTCTGGCGCCTTAGACCACTCGGCCATCCTGACAGGTAAACTGTAATTTTTTGTGCCTGGGGTTCACGAGTTACATCTAAATAGACATCTGTAGATATTCAAGGAAAACTTTGTTTTCTACAGAAACCACAGGAGAGATATCTGTTTTTCCAAACTACAAGGATGAAACTTGCAGGTAAAATAATCTGTCAGAAGTGGGATTTGAACCCACGCCTCCATTTGGAGACCAGAAGTCTCTTTGCTGAGGAAGGAGTGAACCCTTGAGTCTGGCGCCTTAGACCACTCGGCCATCCTGACGGGTAAACTGCAATTTGTGCCTGGGGTTCACGAGTTACATCTAAATAGACATCATGGGTTGCCTTGATCGCAAGGTTCTGGTCTATTCCGCATAACGAAAATGTTGTTGTCTCATGAATTTGATTTGAAGTTAGCTGCTCATGAATGAGATTTTGAAGGGCTTTCATTTTGAAATGCTACATCAGAATGTCCTGGTTCTCTCTGAGTGACACCTTGAGGTGGTCTGCTATTAGTGTAGTCATGTAGTGAAATTATTTTGTAACTATGCACCATTTCCTCTAAAATCTAATCTGAAATGAGGCAAATTGTCTCATGAATGTGATTTGAAGTTAGCTCATGAATGAGATTTAGAAGGGCTTTAATTTTGAAATGCTACATCAGAATGTCCTGTAACACACCCAAGTATAGCTAGGGTAAACATCTCCAAATTCAACCCAGGTGAAGTCCTAGTCTAAAACTCTGAAGCCAAACGTGGGGCTCAAACCCACGACCCTGAGATTAAGAGTCTCATGCTCTACCGACTGAGCTTGCCGGGCCTGGTACATCAAACAAAAGGTTGAGAGTTCGAACCTCACCTTGGGTGATAGTCTTTTGTACTGTGGACAACTGTTCTCAGGGGTGGCCTTCAGTCCCGTAACACACACCTCCGCCAACCCATCCCCCACTGTTGACATCAGTGGTCTGGGAGGATGCTGATTGTCGGCTTGATTCTAACACCAAGTCCAGCTGGATTTACATTGGCATTCTGTGTAACTCTAGCAAAGTGAAATACATCTTTTGAACTAACAACTACATCCATGTTGCACACCTTACAGCAATTTGGTTTTCTATGTTCTCAAGATTCCATTCAGTCAAAATGGTACCTGTAGATATTCAAGGAAAACTTTTTTTCTACAGAAACCACAGGAGAGATATCTGTTTTTCCAAACTACAAGGATGAAACTTGCAGGTAAAATAATCTGTCAGAAGTGGGATTTGAACCCACGCCTCCATTTGGAGACCAGAAGTCTCTTTGCTGAGGAAGGAGTGAACCCTTGAGTCTGGCGCCTTAGACCACTCGGCCATCCTGACGGGTAAACTGCAATTTGTGCCTGGGGTTCACGAGTTACATCTAAATAGACATCTGTAGATATTGAAGGAAAACTTTGTTTTCTACAGAAACCACAGGAGACATATCTGTTTTTCCAAACTACAAGGATGAAACTTGCAGGTAAAATAATCTGTCAGAAGTGGGATTTGAACCCACGCCTCCATTTGGAGACCAGAAGTCTCTTTGCTGAGGAAGGAGTGAACCCTTGAGTCTGGCGCCTTAGACCACTCGGCCATCCTGACAGGTAAACTGTAATTTTTTGTGCCTGGGGTTCACGAGTTACATCTAAATAGACATCTGTAGATATTCAAGGAAAACTTTGTTTTCTACAGAAACCACAGGAGAGATATCTGTTTTTCCAAACTACAAGGATGAAACTTGCAGGTAAAATAATCTGTCAGAAGTGGGATTTGAACCCACGCCTCCATTTGGAGACCAGAAGTCTCTTTGCTGAGGAAGGAGTGAACCCTTGAGTCTGGCGCCTTAGACCACTCGGCCATCCTGACGGGTAAACTGCAATTTGTGCCTGGGGTTCACGAGTTACATCTAAATAGACATCATGGGTTGCCTTGATCGCAAGGTTCTGGTCTATTCCGCATAACGAAAATGTTGTTGTCTCATGAATTTGATTTGAAGTTAGCTGCTCATGAATGAGATTTTGAAGGGCTTTAATTTTGAAATGCTACATCAGAATGTCCTGGTTCTCTCTGAGTGACACCTTGAGGTGGTCTGCTATTAGTGTAGTGATGTAGTGAAATTATTTTGTAACTATGCACCATTTCCTCTAAAATCTAATCTGAATCTTGTCTCATGAATGTGATTTGAAGTTAGCTCATGAATGAGATTTAGAAGGGCTTTAATTTTGAAATGCTACATCAGAATGTCCTGTAACACACCCAAGTATAGCTAGAGTAAACATCTCCAAATTCAACCCAGGTGAAGTCCTAGTCTAAAACTCTGAAGCCCAACGTGGGGCTCGAACCCACGACCCTGAGATTAAGAGTCTCATGCTCTACCGACTGAGCTAGCCGGGCCTGGTACATCAAACAAAAGGTTGAGAGTTCGAACCTCACCTTGGGTCATAGTCTTTTGTACTGTCGACAACTGTTCTCAGGGGTGGCCTTCAGTCCCGTAACACACACCTCCGCCAACCCATCCCCCACTGTTGACATCAGTGGTCTGGGAGGATGCTGATTGTCGGCTTGATTCTAACACCAAGTCCAGCTGGATTTACATTGGCATTCTGTGTAACTCTAGCAAAGTGAAATACATCTTTTGAACTAACAACTACATCCATGTTGCACACCTTACAGCAATTTGGTTTTCTATGTTCTCAAGATTCCATTCAGTCAAAATGGTACCTGTAGATATTCAAGGAAAACTTTTTTTCTACAGAAACCACAGGAGAGATATCTGTTTTTCCAAACTACAAGGATGAAACTTGCAGGTAAAATAATCTGTCAGAAGTGGGATTTGAACCCACGCCTCCATTTGGAGACCAGAAGTCTCTTTGCTGAGGAAGGAGTGAACCCTTGAGTCTGGCGCCTTAGACCACTCGGCCATCCTGACGGGTAAACTGCAATTTGTGCCTGGGGTTCACGAGTTACATCTAAATAGACATCATGGGTTGCCTTGATCGCAAGGTTCTGGTCTATTCCGCATAACGAAAATGTTGTTGTCTCATGAATTTGATTTGAAGTTAGCTCATGAATGAGATTTTGAAGGGCTTTCATTTTGAAATGCTACATCAGAATGTCCTGGTTCTCTCTGAGTGACACCTTGAGGTGGTCTGCTATTAGTGTAGTGATGTAGTGAAATTATTTTGTAACTATGCACCATTTCCTCTAAAATCTAATCTGAAATGAGGCAAATTGTCTCATGAATGTGATTTGAAGTTAGCTCATGAATGAGATTTAGAAGGGCTTTAATTTTGAAATGCTACATCAGAATGTCCTGTAACACACCCAAGTATAGCTAGGGTAAACATCTCCAAATTCAACCCAGGTGAAGTCCTAGTCTAAAACTCTGAAGCCAAACGTGGGGCTCAAACCCACGACCCTGAGATTAAGAGTCTCATGCTCTACCGACTGAGCTTGCCGGGCCTGGTACATCAAACAAAAGGTTGAGAGTTCGAACCTCACCTTGGGTGATAGTCTTTTGTACTGTGGACAACTGTTCTCAGGGGTGGCCTTCAGTCCCGTAACACACACCTCCGCCAACCCATCCCCCACTGTTGACATCAGTGGTCTGGGAGGATGCTGATTGTCGGCTTGATTCTAACACCAAGTCCAGCTGGATTTACATTGGCATTCTGTGTAACTCTAGCAAAGTGAAATACATCTTTTGAACTAACAACTACATCCATGTTGCACACCTTACAGCAATTTGGTTTTCTATGTTCTCAAGATTCCATTCAGTCAAAATGGTACCTGTAGATATTCAAGGAAAACTTTTTTTCTCCAGAAACCACAGGAGAGATATCTGTTTTTCCAAACTACAAGGATGAAACTTGCAGGTAAAATAATCTGTCAGAAGTGGGATTTGAACCCACGCCTCCATTTGGAGACCAGAAGTCTCTTTGCTGAGGAAGGAGTGAACCCTTGAGTCTGGCGCCTTAGACCACTCGGCCATCCTGACGGGTAAACTGCAATTTGTGCCTGGGGTTCACGAGTTACATCTAAATAGACATCTGTAGATATTGAAGGAAAACTTTGTTTTCTACAGAAACCACAGGAGACATATCTGTTTTTCCAAACTACAAGGATGAAACTTGCAGGTAAAATAATCTGTCAGAAGTGGGATTTGAACCCACGCCTCCATTTGGAGACCAGAAGTCTCTTTGCTGAGGAAGGAGTGAACCCTTGAGTCTGGCGCCTTAGACCACTCGGCCATCCTGACAGGTAAACTGTAATTTTTTGTGCCTGGGGTTCACGAGTTACATCTAAATAGACATCTGTAGATATTAAAGGAAAACTTTGTTTTCTACAGAAACCACAGGAGACATATCTGTTTTTCCAAACTACAAGGATGAAACTTGCAGGTAAAATAATCTGTCAGAAGTGGGATTTGAACCCACGCCTCCATTTGGAGACCAGAAGTCTCTTTGCTGAGGAAGGAGTGAACCCTTGAGTCTGGCGCCTTAGACCACTCGGCCATCCTGACGGGTAAACTGCAATTTGTGCCTGGGGTTCACGAGTTACATCTAAATAGACATCATGGGTTGCCTTGATCGCAAGGTTCTGGTCTATTCCGCATAACGAAAATGTTGTTGTCTCATGAATTTGATTTGAAGTTAGCTCATGAATGAGATTTTGAAGGGCTTTCATTTTGAAATGCTACATCAGAATGTCCTGGTTCTCTCTGAGTGACACCTTGAGGTGGTCTGCTATTAGTGTAGTGATGTAGTGAAATTATTTTGTAACTATGCACCATTTCCTCTAAAATCTAATCTGAAATGAGGCAAATTGTCTCATGAATGTGATTTGAAGTTAGCTCATGAATGAGATTTAGAAGGGCTTTAATTTTGAAATGCTACATCAGAATGTCCTGTAACACACCCAAGTATAGCTAGGGTAAACATCTCCAAATTCAACCCAGGTGAAGTCCTAGTCTAAAACTCTGAAGCCCAACGTGGGGCTCGAACCCACGACCCTGAGATTAAGAGTCTCATGCTCTACCGACTGAGCTAGCCGGGCCTGATACATCAAACAAAAGGTTGAGAGTTCGAACCTCACCTTGGGTCATAGTCTTTTGTACTGTCGACAACTGTTCTCAGGGGTGGCCTTCAGTCCCGTAACACACACCTCCGCCAACCCATCCCCCACTGTTGACATCAGTGGTCTGGGAGGATGCTGATTGTCGGCTTGATTCTAACACCAAGTCCAGCTGGATTTACATTGGCATTCTGTGTAACTCTAGCAAAGTGAAATACATCTTTTGAACTAACAACTACATCCATGTTGCACACCTTACAGCAATTTGGTTTTCTATGTTCTCAAGATTCCATTCAGTCAAAATGGTACCTGTAGATATTCAAGGAAAACTTTGTTTTCTACAGAAACCACAGGAGAGATATCTGTTTTTCCAAACTACAAGGATGAAACTTGCAGGTAAAATAATCTGTCAGAAGTGGGATTTGAACCCACGCCTCCATTTGGAGACCAGAAGTCTCTTTGCTGAGGAAGGAGTGAACCCTTGAGTCTGGCGCCTTAGACCACTCGGCCATCCTGACGGGTAAACTGCAATTTGTGCCTGGGGTTCACGAGTTACATCTAAATAGACATCATGGGTTGCCTTGATCGCAAGGTTCTGGTCTATTCCGCATAACGAAAATGTTGTTGTCTCATGAATTTGATTTGAAGTTAGCTCATGAATGAGATTTTGAAGGGCTTTCATTTTGAAATGCTACATCAGAATGTCCTGGTTCTCTCTGAGTGACACCTTGAGGTGGTCTGCTATTAGTGTAGTGATGTAGTGAAATTATTTTGTAACTATGCACCATTTCCTCTAAAATCTAATCTGAAATGAGGCAAATTGTCTCATGAATGTGATTTGAAGTTAGCTCATGAATGAGATTTAGAAGGGCTTTAATTTTGAAATGCTACATCAGAATGTCCTGTAACACACCCAAGTATAGCTAGGGTAAACATCTCCAAATTCAACCCAGGTGAAGTCCTAGTCTAAAACTCTGAAGCCAAACGTGGGGCTCAAACCCACGACCCTGAGATTAAGAGTCTCATGCTCTACCGACTGAGCTAGCCGGGCCTGGTACATCAAACAAAAGGTTGAGAGTTCGAACCTCACCTTGGGTGATAGTCTTTTGTACTGTGGACAACTGTTCTCAGGGGTGGCCTTCAGTCCCGTAACACACACCTCCGCCAACCCATCCCCCACTGTTGACATCAGTGGTCTGGGAGGATGCTGATTGTCGGCTTGATTCTAACACCAAGTCCAGCTGGATTTACATTGGCATTCTGTGTAACTCTAGCAAAGTGAAATACATCTTTTGAACTAACAACTACATCCATGTTGCACACCTTACAGCAATTTGGTTTTCTATGTTCTCAAGATTCCATTCAGTCAAAATGGTACCTGTAGATATTCAAGGAAAACTTTTTTTCTCCAGAAACCACAGGAGAGATATCTGTTTTTCCAAACTACAAGGATGAAACTTGCAGGTAAAATAATCTGTCAGAAGTGGGATTTGAACCCACGCCTCCATTTGGAGACCAGAAGTCTCTTTGCTGAGGAAGGAGTGAACCCTTGAGTCTGGCGCCTGAGACCACTCGGCCATCCTGACAGGTAAACTGTAATTTTTTGTGCCTGGGGTTCACGAGTTACATCTAAATAGACATCTGTAGATATTAAAGGAAAACTTTGTTTTCTACAGAAACCACAGGAGACATATCTGTTTTTCCAAACTACAAGGATGAAACTTGCAGGTAAAATAATCTGTCAGAAGTGGGATTTGAACCCACGCCTCCATTTGGAGACCAGAAGTCTCTTTGCTGAGGAAGGAGTGAACCCTTGAGTCTGGCGCCTTAGACCACTCGGCCATCCTGACGGGTAAACTGCAATTTGTGCCTGGGGTTCACGAGTTACATCTAAATAGACATCATGGGTTGCCTTGATCGCAAGGTTCTGGTCTATTCCGCATAACGAAAATGTTGTTGTCTCATGAATTTGATTTGAAGTTAGCTCATGAATGAGATTTTGAAGGGCTTTCATTTTGAAATGCTACATCAGAATGTCCTGGTTCTCTCTGAGTGACACCTTGAGGTGGTCTGCTATTAGTGTAGTGATGTAGTGAAATTATTTTGTAACTATGCACCATTTCCTCTAAAATCTAATCTGAAATGAGGCAAATTGTCTCATGAATGTGATTTGAAGTTAGCTCATGAATGAGATTTAGAAGGGCTTTAATTTTGAAATGCTACATCAGAATGTCCTGTAACACACCCAAGTATAGCTAGGGTAAACATCTCCAAATTCAACCCAGGTGAAGTCCTAGTCTAAAACTCTGAAGCCCAACGTGGGGCTCGAACCCACGACCCTGAGATTAAGAGTCTCATGCTCTACCGACTGAGCTAGCCGGGCCTGATACATCAAACAAAAGGTTGAGAGTTCGAACCTCACCTTGGGTCATAGTCTTTTGTACTGTCGACAACTGTTCTCAGGGGTGGCCTTCAGTCCCGTAACACACACCTCCGCCAACCCATCCCCCACTGTTGACATCAGTGGTCTGGGAGGATGCTGATTGTCGGCTTGATTCTAACACCAAGTCCAGCTGGATTTACATTGGCATTCTGTGTAACTCTAGCAAAGTGAAATACATCTTTTGAACTAACAACTACATCCATGTTGCACACCTTACAGCAATTTGGTTTTCTATGTTCTCAAGATTCCATTCAGTCAAAATGGTACCTGTAGATATTCAAGGAAAACTTTGTTTTCTACAGAAACCACAGGAGAGATATCTGTTTTTCCAAACTACAAGGATGAAACTTGCAGGTAAAATAATCTGTCAGAAGTGGGATTTGAACCCACGCCTCCATTTGGAGACCAGAAGTCTCTTTGCTGAGGAAGGAGTGAACCCTTGAGTCTGGCGCCTTAGACCACTCGGCCATCCTGACGGGTAAACTGCAATTTGTGCCTGGGGTTCACGAGTTACATCTAAATAGACATCATGGGTTGCCTTGATCGCAAGGTTCTGGTCTATTCCGCATAACGCAAATGTTGTTGTCTCATGAATTTGATTTGAAGTTAGCTGCTCATGAATGAGATTTTGAAGGGCTTTAATTTTGAAATGCTACATCAGAATGTCCTGGTTCTCTCTGAGTGACACCTTGAGGTGGTCTGCTATTAGTGTAGTGATGTAGTGAAATTATTTTGTAACTATGCACCATTTCCTCTAAAATCTAATCTGAAATGAGGCAAATTGTCTCATGAATGTGATTTGAAGTTAGCTCATGAATGAGATTTAGAAGGGCTTTAATTTTGAAATGCTACATCAGAATGTCCTGTAACACACCCAAGTATAGCTAGGGTAAACATCTCAAAATTCAACCCAGGTGAAGTCCTAGTCTAAAACTCTGAAGCCCAACGTGGGGCTCGAACCCACGACCCTGAGATTAAGAGTCTCATGCTCTACCGACTGAGCTAGCCGGGCCTGATACATCAAACAAAAGGTTGAGAGTTCGAACCTCACCTTGGGTCATAGTCTTTTGTACTGTGGACAACTGTTCTCAGGGGTGGCCTTCAGTCCCGTAACACACACCTCCGCCAACCCATCCCCCACTGTTGACATCAGTGGTCTGGGAGGATGCTGATTGTCGGCTTGATTCTAACACCAAGTCCAGCTGGATTTACATTGGCATTCTGTGTAACTCTAGCAAAGTGAAATACATCTTTTGAACTAACAACTACATCCATGTTGCACACCTTACAGCAATTTGGTTTTCTATGTTCTCAAGATTCCATTCAGTCAAAATGGTACCTGTAGATATTCAAGGAAAACTTTGTTTTCTACAGAAACCACAGGAGAGATATCTGTTTTTCCAAACTACAAGGATGAAACTTGCAGGTAAAATAATCTGTCAGAAGTGGGATTTGAACCCACGCCTCCATTTGGAGACCAGAAGTCTCTTTGCTGAGGAAGGAGTGAACCCTTGAGTCTGGCGCCTTAGACCACTCGGCCATCCTGACGGGTAAACTGCAATTTGTGCCTGGGGTTCACGAGTTACATCTAAATAGACATCATGGGTTGCCTTGATCGCAAGGTTCTGGTCTATTCCGCATAACGAAAATGTTGTTGTCTCATGAATTTGATTTGAAGTTAGCTCATGAATGAGATTTTGAAGGGCTTTAATTTTGAAATGCTACATCAGAATGTCCTGGTTCTCTCTGAGTGACACCTTGAGGTGGTCTGCTATTAGTGTAGTGATGTAGTGAAATTATTTTGTAACTATGCACCATTTCCTCTAAAATCTAATCTGAAATGAGGCAAATTGTCTCATGAATGTGATTTGAAGTTAGCTCATGAATGAGATTTAGAAGGGCTTTAATTTTGAAATGCTACATCAGAATGTCCTGTAACACACCCAAGTATAGCTAGGGTAAACATCTCCAAATTCAACCCAGGTGAAGTCCTAGTCTAAAACTCTGAAGCCAAACGTGGGGCTCAAACCCACGACCCTGAGATTAAGAGTCTCATGCTCTACCGACTGAGCTAGCCGGGCCTGGTACATCAAACAAAAGGTTGAGAGTTCGAACCTCACCTTGGGTGATAGTCTTTTGTACTGTGGACAACTGTTCTCAGGGGTGGCCTTCAGTCCCGTAACACACACCTCCGCCAACCCATCCCCCACTGTTGACATCAGTGGTCTGGGAGGATGCTGATTGTCGGCTTGATTCTAACACCAAGTCCAGCTGGATTTACATTGGCATTCTGTGTAACTCTAGCAAAGTGAAATACATCTTTTGAACTAACAACTACATCCATGTTGCACACCTTACAGCAATTTGGTTTTCTATGTTCTCAAGATTCCATTCAGTCAAAATGGTACCTGTAGATATTCAAGGAAAACTTTTTTTCTCCAGAAACCACAGGAGAGATATCTGTTTTTCCAAACTACAAGGATGAAACTTGCAGGTAAAATAATCTGTCAGAAGTGGGATTTGAACCCACGCCTCCATTTGGAGACCAGAAGTCTCTTTGCTGAGGAAGGAGTGAACCCTTGAGTCTGGCGCCTTAGACCACTCGGCCATCCTGACGGGTAAACTGCAATTTGTGCCTGGGGTTCACGAGTTACATCTAAATAGACATCATGGGTTGCCTTGATCGCAAGGTTCTGGTCTATTCCGCATAACGAAAATGTTGTTGTCTCATGAATTTGATTTGAAGTTAGCTCATGAATGAGATTTTGAAGGGCTTTCATTTTGAAATGCTACATCAGAATGTCCTGGTTCTCTCTGAGTGACACCTTGAGGTGGTCTGCTATTAGTGTAGTGATGTAGTGAAATTATTTTGTAACTATGCACCATTTCCTCTAAAATCTAATCTGAAATGAGGCAAATTGTCTCATGAATGTGATTTGAAGTTAGCTCATGAATGAGATTTAGAAGGGCTTTAATTTTGAAATGCTACATCAGAATGTCCTGTAACACACCCAAGTATAGCTAGGGTAAACATCTCCAAATTCAACCCAGGTGAAGTCCTAGTCTAAAACTCTGAAGCCCAACGTGGGGCTCGAACCCACGACCCTGAGATTAAGAGTCTCATGCTCTACCGACTGAGCTAGCCGGGCCTGATACATCAAACAAAAGGTTGAGAGTTCGAACCTCACCTTGGGTCATAGTCTTTTGTACTGTCGACAACTGTTCTCAGGGGTGGCCTTCAGTCCCGTAACACACACCTCCGCCAACCCATCCCCCACTGTTGACATCAGTGGTCTGGGAGGATGCTGATTGTCGGCTTGATTCTAACACCAAGTCCAGCTGGATTTACATTGGCATTCTGTGTAACTCTAGCAAAGTGAAATACATCTTTTGAACTAACAACTACATCCATGTTGCACACCTTACAGCAATTTGGTTTTCTATGTTCTCAAGATTCCATTCAGTCAAAATGGTACCTGTAGATATTCAAGGAAAACTTTGTTTTCTACAGAAACCACAGGAGAGATATCTGTTTTTCCAAACTACAAGGATGAAACTTGCAGGTAAAATAATCTGTCAGAAGTGGGATTTGAACCCACGCCTCCATTTGGAGACCAGAAGTCTCTTTGCTGAGGAAGGAGTGAACCCTTGAGTCTGGCGCCTTAGACCACTCGGCCATCCTGACGGGTAAACTGCAATTTGTGCCTGGGGTTCACGAGTTACATCTAAATAGACATCATGGGTTGCCTTGATCGCAAGGTTCTGGTCTATTCCGCATAACGAAAATGTTGTTGTCTCATGAATTTGATTTGAAGTTAGCTCATGAATGAGATTTTGAAGGGCTTTCATTTTGAAATGCTACATCAGAATGTCCTGGTTCTCTCTGAGTGACACCTTGAGGTGGTCTGCTATTAGTGTAGTGATGTAGTGAAATTATTTTGTAACTATGCACCATTTCCTCTAAAATCTAATCTGAAATGAGGCAAATTGTCTGATGAATGTGATTTGAAGTTAGCTCATGAATGAGATTTAGAAGGGCTTTAATTTTGAAATGCTACATCAGAATGTCCTGTAACACACCCAAGTATAGCTAGGGTAAACATCTCCAAATTCAACCCAGGTGAAGTCCTAGTCTAAAACTCTGAAGCCCAACGTGGGGCTCTAACCCACGACCCTGAGATTAAGAGTCTCATGCTCTACCGACTGAGCTAGCCGGGCCTGATACATCAAACAAAAGGTTGAGAGTTCGAACCTCACCTTGGGTCATAGTCTTTTGTACTGTCGACAACTGTTCTCAGGGGTGGCCTTCAGTCCCGTAACACACACCTCCGCCAACCCATCCCCCACTGTTGACATCAGTGGTCTGGGAGGATGCTGATTGTCGGCTTGATTCTAACACCAAGTCCAGCTGGATTTACATTGGCATTCTGTGTAACTCTAGCAAAGTGAAACACATCTTTTGAACTAACAACTACATCCATGTTGCACACCTTACAGCAATTTGGTTTTCTATGTTCTCAAGATTCCATTCAGTCAAAATGGTACCTGTAGATATTCAAGGAAAACTTTTTTTCTACAGAAACCACAGGAGAGATATCTGTTTTTCCAAACTACAAGGATGAAACTTGCAGGTAAAATAATCTGTCAGAAGTGGGATTTGAACCCACGCCTCCATTTGGAGACCAGAAGTCTCTTTGCTGAGGAAGGAGTGAACCCTTGAGTCTGGCGCCTTAGACCACTCGGCCATCCTGACGGGTAAACTGCAATTTGTGCCTGGGGTTCACGAGTTACATCTAAATAGACATCATGGGTTGCCTTGATCGCAAGGTTCTGGTCTATTCCGCATAACGAAAATGTTGTTGTCTTATGAATTTGATTTGAAGTAAGCTGCTCATGAATGAGATTTAGAAGGGCTTTCATTTTGAAATGCTACATCAGAATGTCCTGGTTCTCTCTGAGTGACACCTTGAGGTGGTCTGCTATTAGTGTAGTGATGTAGTGAAATTATTTTGTAACTATGCACCATTTCCTCTAAAATCTAATCTGAAATGAGGCAAATTGTCTCATGAATGTGATTTGAAGTTAGCTCATGAATGAGATTTGGAAGGGCTTTAATTTTGAAATGCTACATCAGAATGTCCTGTAACACACCCAAGTATAGCTAGGGTAAACATCTCCAAATTCAACCCAGGTGAAGTCCTAGTCTAAAACTCTGAAGCCCAACGTGGGGCTCGAACCCACGACCCTGAGATTAAGAGTCTCATGCTCTACCGACTGAGCTAGCCGGGCCTGGTACATCAAACAAAAGGTTGAGAGTTCGAACCTCACCTTGGGTGATAGTCTTTTGTACTGTCGACAACTGTTCTCAGGGGTGGCCTTCAGTCCCGTAACACACACCTCCGCCAACCCATCCCCCACTGTTGACATCAGTGGTCTGGGAGGATGCTGATTGTCGGCTTGATTCTAACACCAAGTCCAGCTGGATTTACATTGGCATTCTGTGTAACTCTAGCAAAGTGAAATACATCTTTTGAACTAACAACTAAATCCATGTTGCACACCTTACAGCAATTTGGTTTTCTATGTTCTCAAGATTCCATTCAGTCTAAATGGTACATGTAGATATTCAAGGAAAACTTTTTTTCTACAGAAACCACAGGAGAGATATCTGTTTTTCCAAACTACAAGGATGAAACTTGCAGGTAAAATAATCTGTCAGAAGTGGGATTTGAACCCACGCCTCCATTTGGAGACCAGAAGTCTCTTTGCTGAGGAAGGAGTGAACCCTTGAGTCTGGCGCCTTAGACCACTCGGCCATCCTGACGGGTAAACTGCAATTTGTGCCTGGGGTTCACGAGTTACATCTAAATAGACATCATGGGTTGCCTTGATCGCAAGGTTCTGGTCTATTCCGCATAACGAAAATGTTGTTGTCTCATGAATTTGATTTGAAGTTAGCTCATGAATGAGATTTTGAAGGGCTTTCATTTTGAAATGCTACATCAGAATGTCCTGGTTCTCTCTGAGTGACACCTTGAGGTGGTCTGCTATTAGTGTAGTGATGTAGTGAAATTATTTTGTAACTATGCACCATTTCCTCTAAAATCTAATCTGAAATGAGGCAAATTGTCTCATGAATGTGATTTGAAGTTAGCTCATGAATGAGATTTAGAAGGGCTTTAATTTTGAAATGCTACATCAGAATGTCCTGTAACACACCCAAGTATAGCTAGGGTAAACATCTCCAAATTCAACCCAGGTGAAGTCCTAGTCTAAAACTCTGAAGCCCAACGTGGGGCTCGAACCCACGACCCTGAGATTAAGAGTCTCATGCTCTACCGACTGAGCTAGCCGGGCCTGGTACATCAAACAAAAGGTTGAGAGTTCGAACCTCACCTTGGGTGATAGTCTTTTGTACTGTGGACAACTGTTCTCAGGGGTGGCCTTCAGTCCCGTAACACACACCTCCGCCAACCCATCCCCCACTGTTGACATCAGTGGTCTGGGAGGATGCTGATTGTCGGCTTGATTCTAACACCAAGTCCAGCTGGATTTACATTGGCATTCTGTGTAACTCTAGCAAAGTGAAATACATCTTTTGAACTAACAACTAAATCCATGTTGCACACCTTACAGCAATTTGGTTTTCTATGTTCTCAAGATTCCATTCAGTCTAAATGGTACCTGTAGATATTCAAGGAAAACTTTTTTTCTACAGAAACCACAGGAGAGATATCTGTTTTTCCAAACTACAAGGATGAAACTTGCAGGTAAAATAATCTGTCAGAAGTGGGATTTGAACCCACGCCTCCATTTGGAGACCAGAAGTCTCTTTGCTGAGGAAGGAGTGAACCCTTGAGTCTGGCGCCTTAGACCACTCGGCCATCCTGACGGGTAAACTGCAATTTGTGCCTGGGGTTCACGAGTTACATCTAAATAGACATCATGGGTTGCCTTGATCGCAAGGTTCTGGTCTATTCCGCATAACGAAAATGTTGTTGTCTCATGAATTTGATTTGAAGTTAGCTCATGAATGAGATTTTGAAGGGCTTTCATTTTGAAATGCTACATCAGAATGTCCTGGTTCTCTCTGAGTGACACCTTGAGGTGGTCTGCTATTAGTGTAGTGATGTAGTGAAATTATTTTGTAACTATGCACCATTTCCTCTAAAATCTAATCTGAAATGAGGCAAATTGTCTCATGAATGTGATTTGAAGTTAGCTCATGAATGAGATTTAGAAGGGCTTTAATTTTGAAATGCTACATCAGAATGTCCTGTAACACACCCAAGTATAGCTAGGGTAAACATCTCCAAATTCAACCCAGGTGAAGTCCTAGTCTAAAACTCTGAAGCCCAACGTGGGGCTCGAACCCACGACCCTGAGATTAAGAGTCTCATGCTCTACCGACTGAGCTAGCCGGGCCTGGTACATCAAACAAAAGGTTGAGAGTTCGAACCTCACCTTGGGTCATAGTCTTTTGTACTGTCGACAACTGTTCTCAGGGGTGGCCTTCAGTCCCGTAACACACACCTCCGCCAACCCATCCCCCACTGTTGACATCAGTGGTCTGGGAGGATGCTGATTGTCGGCTTGATTCTAACACCAAGTCCAGCTGGATTTACATTGGCATTCTGTGTAACTCTAGCAAAGTGAAATACATCTTTTGAACTAACAACTACATCCATGTTGCACACCTTACAGCAATTTGGTTTTCTATGTTCTCAAGATTCCATTCAGTCAAAATGGTACCTGTAGATATTCAAGGAAAACTTTTTTTCTACAGAAACCACAGGAGAGATATCTGTTTTTCCAAACTACAAGGATGAAACTTGCAGGTAAAATAATCTGTCAGAAGTGGGATTTGAACCCACGCCTCCATTTGGAGACCAGAAGTCTCTTTGCTGAGGAAGGAGTGAACCCTTGAGTCTGGCGCCTTAGACGACTCGGCCATCCTGACGGGTAAACTGCAATTTGTGCCTGGGGTTCACGAGTTACATCTAAATAGACATCATGGGTTGCCTTGATCGCAAGGTTCTGGTCTATTCCGCATAACGAAAATGTTGTTGTCTCATGAATTTGATTTGAAGTTAGCTCATGAATGAGATTTTGAAGGGCTTTCATTTTGAAATGCTACATCAGAATGTCCTGGTTCTCTCTGAGTGACACCTTGAGGTGGTCTGCTATTAGTGTAGTGATGTAGTGAAATTATTTTGTAACTATGCACCATTTCCTCTAAAATCTAATCTGAAATGAGGCAAATTGTCTCATGAATGTGATTTGAAGTTAGCTCATGAATGAGATTTAGAAGGGCTTTAATTTTGAAATGCTACATCAGAATGTCCTGTAACACACCCAAGTATAGCTAGGGTAAACATCTCCAAATTCAACCCAGGTGAAGTCCTAGTCTAAAACTCTGAAGCCAAACGTGGGGCTCAAACCCACGACCCTGAGATTAAGAGTCTCATGCTCTACCGACTGAGCTAGCCGGGCCTGGTACATCAAACAAAAGGTTGAGAGTTCGAACCTCACCTTGGGTGATAGTCTTTTGTACTGTGGACAACTGTTCTCAGGGGTGGCCTTCAGTCCCGTAACACACACCTCCGCCAACCCATCCCCCACTGTTGACATCAGTGGTCTGGGAGGATGCTGATTGTCGGCTTGATTCTAACACCAAGTCCAGCTGGATTTACATTGGCATTCTGTGTAACTCTAGCAAAGTGAAATACATCTTTTGAACTAACAACTACATCCATGTTGCACACCTTACAGCAATTTGGTTTTCTATGTTCTCAAGATTCCATTCAGTCAAAATGGTACCTGTAGATATTCAAGGAAAACTTTTTTTCTCCAGAAACCACAGGAGAGATATCTGTTTTTCCAAACTACAAGGATGAAACTTGCAGGTAAAATAATCTGTCAGAAGTGGGATTTGAACCCACGCCTCCATTTGGAGACCAGAAGTCTCTTTGCTGAGGAAGGAGTGAACCCTTGAGTCTGGCGCCTTAGACCACTCGGCCATCCTGACGGGTAAACTGCAATTTGTGCCTGGGGTTCACGAGTTACATCTAAATAGACATCTGTAGATATTGAAGGAAAACTTTGTTTTCTACAGAAACCACAGGAGACATATCTGTTTTTCCAAACTACAAGGATGAAACTTGCAGGTAAAATAATCTGTCAGAAGTGGGATTTGAACCCACGCCTCCATTTGGAGACCAGAAGTCTCTTTGCTGAGGAAGGAGTGAACCCTTGAGTCTGGCGCCTTAGACCACTCGGCCATCCTGACAGGTAAACTGTAATTTTTTGTGCCTGGGGTTCACGAGTTACATCTAAATAGACATCTGTAGATATTAAAGGAAAACTTTGTTTTCTACAGAAACCACAGGAGACATATCTGTTTTTCCAAACTACAAGGATGAAACTTGCAGGTAAAATAATCTGTCAGAAGTGGGATTTGAACCCACGCCTCCATTTGGAGACCAGAAGTCTCTTTGCTGAGGAAGGAGTGAACCCTTGAGTCTGGCGCCTTAGACCACTCGGCCATCCTGACGGGTAAACTGCAATTTGTGCCTGGGGTTCACGAGTTACATCTAAATAGACATCATGGGTTGCCTTGATCGCAAGGTTCTGGTCTATTCCGCATAACGAAAATGTTGTTGTCTCATGAATTTGATTTGAAGTTAGCTCATGAATGAGATTTTGAAGGGCTTTCATTTTGAAATGCTACATCAGAATGTCCTGGTTCTCTCTGAGTGACACCTTGAGGTGGTCTGCTATTAGTGTAGTGATGTAGTGAAATTATTTTGTAACTATGCACCATTTCCTCTAAAATCTAATCTGAAATGAGGCAAATTGTCTCATGAATGTGATTTGAAGTTAGCTCATGAATGAGATTTAGAAGGGCTTTAATTTTGAAATGCTACATCAGAATGTCCTGTAACACACCCAAGTATAGCTAGGGTAAACATCTCCAAATTCAACCCAGGTGAAGTCCTAGTCTAAAACTCTGAAGCCCAACGTGGGGCTCGAACCCACGACCCTGAGATTAAGAGTCTCATGCTCTACCGACTGAGCTAGCCGGGCCTGATACATCAAACAAAAGGTTGAGAGTTCGAACCTCACCTTGGGTCATAGTCTTTTGTACTGTGGACAACTGTTCTCAGGGGTGGCCTTCAGTCCCGTAACACACACCTCCGCCAACCCATCCCCCACTGTTGACATCAGTGGTCTGGGAGGATGCTGATTGTCGGCTTGATTCTAACACCAAGTCCAGCTGGATTTACATTGGCATTCTGTGTAACTCTAGCAAAGTGAAATACATCTTTTGAACTAACAACTACATCCATGTTGCACACCTTACAGCAATTTGGTTTTCTATGTTCTCAAGATTCCATTCAGTCTAAATGGTACCTGTAGATATTCAAGGAAAACTTTGTTTTCTACAGAAACCACAGGAGACATATCTGTTTTTCCAAACTACAAGGATGAAACTTGCAGGTAAAATAATCTGTCAGAAGTGGGATTTGAACCCACGCCTCCATTTGGAGACCAGAAGTCTCTTTGCTGAGGAAGGAGTGAACCCTTGAGTCTGGCGCCTTAGACCACTCGGCCATCCTGACAGGTAAACTGTAATTTTTTGTGCCTGGGGTTCACGAGTTACATCTAAATAGACATCTGTAGATATTAAAGGAAAACTTTGTTTTCTACAGAAACCACAGGAGACATATCTGTTTTTCCAAACTACAAGGATGAAACTTGCAGGTAAAATAATCTGTCAGAAGTGGGATTTGAACCCACGCCTCCATTTGGAGACCAGAAGTCTCTTTGCTGAGGAAGGAGTGAACCCTTGAGTCTGGCGCCTTAGACCACTCGGCCATCCTGACGGGTAAACTGCAATTTGTGCCTGGGGTTCACGAGTTACATCTAAATAGACATCATGGGTTGCCTTGATCGCAAGGTTCTGGTCTATTCCGCATAACGAAAATGTTGTTGTCTCATGAATTTGATTTGAAGTTAGCTCATGAATGAGATTTTGAAGGGCTTTCATTTTGAAATGCTACATCAGAATGTCCTGGTTCTCTCTGAGTGACACCTTGAGGTGGTCTGCTATTAGTGTAGTGATGTAGTGAAATTATTTTGTAACTATGCACCATTTCCTCTAAAATCTAATCTGAAATGAGGCAAATTGTCTCATGAATGTGATTTGAAGTTAGCTCATGAATGAGATTTAGAAGGGCTTTAATTTTGAAATGCTACATCAGAATGTCCTGTAACACACCCAAGTATAGCTAGGGTAAACATCTCCAAATTCAACCCAGGTGAAGTCCTAGTCTAAAACTCTGAAGCCCAACGTGGGGCTCGAACCCACGACCCTGAGATTAAGAGTCTCATGCTCTACCGACTGAGCTAGCCGGGCCTGATACATCAAACAAAAGGTTGAGAGTTCGAACCTCACCTTGGGTCATAGTCTTTTGTACTGTCGACAACTGTTCTCAGGGGTGGCCTTCAGTCCCGTAACACACACCTCCGCCAACCCATCCCCCACTGTTGACATCAGTGGTCTGGGAGGATGCTGATTGTCGGCTTGATTCTAACACCAAGTCCAGCTGGATTTACATTGGCATTCTGTGTAACTCTAGCAAAGTGAAATACATCTTTTGAACTAACAACTACATCCATGTTGCACACCTTACAGCAATTTGGTTTTCTATGTTCTCAAGATTCCATTCAGTCTAAATGGTACCTGTAGATATTCAAGGAAAACTTTGTTTTCTACAGAAACCACAGGAGAGATATCTGTTTTTCCAAACTACAAGGATGAAACTTGCAGGTAAAATAATCTGTCAGAAGTGGGATTTGAACCCACGCCTCCATTTGGAGACCAGAAGTCTCTTTGCTGAGGAAGGAGTGAACCCTTGAGTCTGGCGCCTTAGACCACTCGGCCATCCTGACGGGTAAACTGCAATTTGTGCCTGGGGTTCACGAGTTACATCTAAATAGACATCATGGGTTGCCTTGATCGCAAGGTTCTGGTCTATTCCGCATAACGAAAATGTTGTTGTCTCATGAATTTGATTTGAAGTTAGCTCATGAATGAGATTTTGAAGGGCTTTCATTTTGAAATGCTACATCAGAATGTCCTGGTTCTCTCTGAGTGACACCTTGAGGTGGTCTGCTATTAGTGTAGTGATGTAGTGAAATTATTTTGTAACTATGCACCATTTCCTCTAAAATCTAATCTGAAATGAGGCAAATTGTCTCATGAATGTGATTTGAAGTTAGCTCATGAATGAGATTTAGAAGGGCTTTAATTTTGAAATGCTACATCAGAATGTCCTGTAACACACCCAAGTATAGCTAGGGTAAACATCTCCAAATTCAACCCAGGTGAAGTCCTAGTCTAAAACTCTGAAGCCCAACGTGGGGCTCGAACCCACGACCCTGAGATTAAGAGTCTCATGCTCTACCGACTGAGCTAGCCGGGCCTGGTACATCAAACAAAAGGTTGAGAGTTCGAACCTCACCTTGGGTCATAGTCTTTTGTACTGTCGACAACTGTTCTCAGGGGTGGCCTTCAGTCCCGTAACACACACCTCCGCCAACCCATCCCCCACTGTTGACATCAGTGGTCTGGGAGGATGCTGATTGTCGGCTTGATTCTAACACCAAGTCCAGCTGGATTTACATTGGCATTCTGTGTAACTCTAGCAAAGTGAAATACATCTTTTGAACTAACAACTACATCCATGTTGCACACCTTACAGCAATTTGGTTTTCTATGTTCTCAAGATTCCATTCAGTCAAAATGGTACCTGTAGATATTCAAGGAAAACTTTTTTTCTACAGAAACCACAGGAGAGATATCTGTTTTTCCAAACTACAAGGATGAAACTTGCAGGTAAAATAATCTGTCAGAAGTGGGATTTGAACCCACGCCTCCATTTGGAGACCAGAAGTCTCTTTGCTGAGGAAGGAGTGAACCCTTGAGTCTGGCGCCTTAGACGACTCGGCCATCCTGACGGGTAAACTGCAATTTGTGCCTGGGGTTCACGAGTTACATCTAAATAGACATCATGGGTTGCCTTGATCGCAAGGTTCTGGTCTATTCCGCATAACGAAAATGTTGTTGTCTCATGAATTTGATTTGAAGTTAGCTCATGAATGAGATTTTGAAGGGCTTTCATTTTGAAATGCTACATCAGAATGTCCTGGTTCTCTCTGAGTGACACCTTGAGGTGGTCTGCTATTAGTGTAGTGATGTAGTGAAATTATTTTGTAACTATGCACCATTTCCTCTAAAATCTAATCTGAAATGAGGCAAATTGTCTCATGAATGTGATTTGAAGTTAGCTCATGAATGAGATTTAGAAGGGCTTTAATTTTGAAATGCTACATCAGAATGTCCTGTAACACACCCAAGTATAGCTAGGGTAAACATCTCCAAATTCAACCCAGGTGAAGTCCTAGTCTAAAACTCTGAAGCCAAACGTGGGGCTCAAACCCACGACCCTGAGATTAAGAGTCTCATGCTCTACCGACTGAGCTAGCCGGGCCTGGTACATCAAACAAAAGGTTGAGAGTTCGAACCTCACCTTGGGTGATAGTCTTTTGTACTGTGGACAACTGTTCTCAGGGGTGGCCTTCAGTCCCGTAACACACACCTCCGCCAACCCATCCCCCACTGTTGACATCAGTGGTCTGGGAGGATGCTGATTGTCGGCTTGATTCTAACACCAAGTCCAGCTGGATTTACATTGGCATTCTGTGTAACTCTAGCAAAGTGAAATACATCTTTTGAACTAACAACTACATCCATGTTGCACACCTTACAGCAATTTGGTTTTCTATGTTCTCAAGATTCCATTCAGTCAAAATGGTACCTGTAGATATTCAAGGAAAACTTTTTTTCTCCAGAAACCACAGGAGAGATATCTGTTTTTCCAAACTACAAGGATGAAACTTGCAGGTAAAATAATCTGTCAGAAGTGGGATTTGAACCCACGCCTCCATTTGGAGACCAGAAGTCTCTTTGCTGAGGAAGGAGTGAACCCTTGAGTCTGGCGCCTTAGACCACTCGGCCATCCTGACGGGTAAACTGCAATTTGTGCCTGGGGTTCACGAGTTACATCTAAATAGACATCTGTAGATATTGAAGGAAAACTTTGTTTTCTACAGAAACCACAGGAGACATATCTGTTTTTCCAAACTACAAGGATGAAACTTGCAGGTAAAATAATCTGTCAGAAGTGGGATTTGAACCCACGCCTCCATTTGGAGACCAGAAGTCTCTTTGCTGAGGAAGGAGTGAACCCTTGAGTCTGGCGCCTTAGACCACTCGGCCATCCTGACAGGTAAACTGTAATTTTTTGTGCCTGGGGTTCACGAGTTACATCTAAATAGACATCTGTAGATATTAAAGGAAAACTTTGTTTTCTACAGAAACCACAGGAGACATATCTGTTTTTCCAAACTACAAGGATGAAACTTGCAGGTAAAATAATCTGTCAGAAGTGGGATTTGAACCCACGCCTCCATTTGGAGACCAGAAGTCTCTTTGCTGAGGAAGGAGTGAACCCTTGAGTCTGGCGCCTTAGACCACTCGGCCATCCTGACGGGTAAACTGCAATTTGTGCCTGGGGTTCACGAGTTACATCTAAATAGACATCATGGGTTGCCTTGATCGCAAGGTTCTGGTCTATTCCGCATAACGAAAATGTTGTTGTCTCATGAATTTGATTTGAAGTTAGCTCATGAATGAGATTTTGAAGGGCTTTCATTTTGAAATGCTACATCAGAATGTCCTGGTTCTCTCTGAGTGACACCTTGAGGTGGTCTGCTATTAGTGTAGTGATGTAGTGAAATTATTTTGTAACTATGCACCATTTCCTCTAAAATCTAATCTGAAATGAGGCAAATTGTCTCATGAATGTGATTTGAAGTTAGCTCATGAATGAGATTTAGAAGGGCTTTAATTTTGAAATGCTACATCAGAATGTCCTGTAACACACCCAAGTATAGCTAGGGTAAACATCTCCAAATTCAACCCAGGTGAAGTCCTAGTCTAAAACTCTGAAGCCCAACGTGGGGCTCGAACCCACGACCCTGAGATTAAGAGTCTCATGCTCTACCGACTGAGCTAGCCGGGCCTGATACATCAAACAAAAGGTTGAGAGTTCGAACCTCACCTTGGGTCATAGTCTTTTGTACTGTCGACAACTGTTCTCAGGGGTGGCCTTCAGTCCCGTAACACACACCTCCGCCAACCCATCCCCCACTGTTGACATCAGTGGTCTGGGAGGATGCTGATTGTCGGCTTGATTCTAACACCAAGTCCAGCTGGATTTACATTGGCATTCTGTGTAACTCTAGCAAAGTGAAATACATCTTTTGAACTAACAACTACATCCATGTTGCACACCTTACAGCAATTTGGTTTTCTATGTTCTCAAGATTCCATTCAGTCAAAATGGTACCTGTAGATATTCAAGGAAAACTTTGTTTTCTACAGAAACCACAGGAGAGATATCTGTTTTTCCAAACTACAAGGATGAAACTTGCAGGTAAAATAATCTGTCAGAAGTGGGATTTGAACCCACGCCTCCATTTGGAGACCAGAAGTCTCTTTGCTGAGGAAGGAGTGAACCCTTGAGTCTGGCGCCTTAGACCACTCGGCCATCCTGACGGGTAAACTGCAATTTGTGCCTGGGGTTCACGAGTTACATCTAAATAGACATCATGGGTTGCCTTGATCGCAAGGTTCTGGTCTATTCCGCATAACGAAAATGTTGTTGTCTCATGAATTTGATTTGAAGTTAGCTCATGAATGAGATTTTGAAGGGCTTTCATTTTGAAATGCTACATCAGAATGTCCTGGTTCTCTCTGAGTGACACCTTGAGGTGGTCTGCTATTAGTGTAGTGATGTAGTGAAATTATTTTGTAACTATGCACCATTTCCTCTAAAATCTAATCTGAAATGAGGCAAATTGTCTCATGAATGTGATTTGAAGTTAGCTCATGAATGAGATTTAGAAGGGCTTTAATTTTGAAATGCTACATCAGAATGTCCTGTAACACACCCAAGTATAGCTAGGGTAAACATCTCCAAATTCAACCCAGGTGAAGTCCTAGTCTAAAACTCTGAAGCCAAACGTGGGGCTCAAACCCACGACCCTGAGATTAAGAGTCTCATGCTCTACCGACTGAGCTAGCCGGGCCTGGTACATCAAACAAAAGGTTGAGAGTTCGAACCTCACCTTGGGTGATAGTCTTTTGTACTGTGGACAACTGTTCTCAGGGGTGGCCTTCAGTCCCGTAACACACACCTCCGCCAACCCATCCCCCACTGTTGACATCAGTGGTCTGGGAGGATGCTGATTGTCGGCTTGATTCTAACACCAAGTCCAGCTGGATTTACATTGGCATTCTGTGTAACTCTAGCAAAGTGAAATACATCTTTTGAACTAACAACTACATCCATGTTGCACACCTTACAGCAATTTGGTTTTCTATGTTCTCAAGATTCCATTCAGTCAAAATGGTACCTGTAGATATTCAAGGAAAACTTTTTTTCTCCAGAAACCACAGGAGAGATATCTGTTTTTCCAAACTACAAGGATGAAACTTGCAGGTAAAATAATCTGTCAGAAGTGGGATTTGAACCCACGCCTCCATTTGGAGACCAGAAGTCTCTTTGCTGAGGAAGGAGTGAACCCTTGAGTCTGGCGCCTGAGACCACTCGGCCATCCTGACAGGTAAACTGTAATTTTTTGTGCCTGGGGTTCACGAGTTACATCTAAATAGACATCTGTAGATATTAAAGGAAAACTTTGTTTTCTACAGAAACCACAGGAGACATATCTGTTTTTCCAAACTACAAGGATGAAACTTGCAGGTAAAATAATCTGTCAGAAGTGGGATTTGAACCCACGCCTCCATTTGGAGACCAGAAGTCTCTTTGCTGAGGAAGGAGTGAACCCTTGAGTCTGGCGCCTTAGACCACTCGGCCATCCTGACGGGTAAACTGCAATTTGTGCCTGGGGTTCACGAGTTACATCTAAATAGACATCATGGGTTGCCTTGATCGCAAGGTTCTGGTCTATTCCGCATAACGAAAATGTTGTTGTCTCATGAATTTGATTTGAAGTTAGCTCATGAATGAGATTTTGAAGGGCTTTCATTTTGAAATGCTACATCAGAATGTCCTGGTTCTCTCTGAGTGACACCTTGAGGTGGTCTGCTATTAGTGTAGTGATGTAGTGAAATTATTTTGTAACTATGCACCATTTCCTCTAAAATCTAATCTGAAATGAGGCAAATTGTCTCATGAATGTGATTTGAAGTTAGCTCATGAATGAGATTTAGAAGGGCTTTAATTTTGAAATGCTACATCAGAATGTCCTGTAACACACCCAAGTATAGCTAGGGTAAACATCTCCAAATTCAACCCAGGTGAAGTCCTAGTCTAAAACTCTGAAGCCCAACGTGGGGCTCGAACCCACGACCCTGAGATTAAGAGTCTCATGCTCTACCGACTGAGCTAGCCGGGCCTGATACATCAAACAAAAGGTTGAGAGTTCGAACCTCACCTTGGGTCATAGTCTTTTGTACTGTCGACAACTGTTCTCAGGGGTGGCCTTCAGTCCCGTAACACACACCTCCGCCAACCCATCCCCCACTGTTGACATCAGTGGTCTGGGAGGATGCTGATTGTCGGCTTGATTCTAACACCAAGTCCAGCTGGATTTACATTGGCATTCTGTGTAACTCTAGCAAAGTGAAATACATCTTTTGAACTAACAACTACATCCATGTTGCACACCTTACAGCAATTTGGTTTTCTATGTTCTCAAGATTCCATTCAGTCAAAATGGTACCTGTAGATATTCAAGGAAAACTTTGTTTTCTACAGAAACCACAGGAGAGATATCTGTTTTTCCAAACTACAAGGATGAAACTTGCAGGTAAAATAATCTGTCAGAAGTGGGATTTGAACCCACGCCTCCATTTGGAGACCAGAAGTCTCTTTGCTGAGGAAGGAGTGAACCCTTGAGTCTGGCGCCTTAGACCACTCGGCCATCCTGACGGGTAAACTGCAATTTGTGCCTGGGGTTCACGAGTTACATCTAAATAGACATCTGTAGATATTAAAGGAAAACTTTGTTTTCTACAGAAACCACAGGAGACATATCTGTTTTTCCAAACTACAAGGATGAAACTTGCAGGTAAAATAATCTGTCAGAAGTGGGATTTGAACCCACGCCTCCATTTGGAGACCAGAAGTCTCTTTGCTGAGGAAGGAGTGAACCCTTGAGTCTGGCGCCTTAGACCACTCGGCCATCCTGACAGGTAAACTGTAAATTTTTGTGCCTGGGGTTCACGAGTTACATCTAAATAGACATCTGTAGATATTAAAGGAAAACTTTGTTTTCTACAGAAACCACAGGAGACATATCTGTTTTTCCAAACTACAAGGATGAAACTTGCAGGTAAAATAATCTGTCAGAAGTGGGATTTGAACCCACGCCTCCATTTGGAGACCAGAAGTCTCTTTGCTGAGGAAGGAGTGAACCCTTGAGTCTGGCGCCTTAGACCACTCGGCCATCCTGACAGGTAAACTTCAATTTTTTGTGCCTGGGGTTCACGAGTTACATCTAAATAGACATCTGTAGATATTAATGGAAAACTTTGTTTTCTACAGAAACCTCAGGAGACATATCTGTTTTTCCAAACTACAAGGATGAAACTTGCAGGTAAATTAATCTGTCAGAAGTGGGATTTGAACCCACGCCTCCATTTGGAGACCAGAAGTCTCTTTGCTGAGGAAGGAGTGAACCCTTGAGTCTGGCGCCTTAGACCACTCGGCCATCCTGACAGGTAAACTGTAATTTTTTGTGCCTGGGGTTCACGAGTTACATCTAAATAGACATCTGTAGATATTAAAGGAAAACTTTGTTTTCTACAGAAACCACAGGAGACATATCTGTTTTTCCAAACTACAAGGATGAAACTTGCAGGTAAAATAATCTGTCAGAAGTGGGATTTGAACCCACGCCTCCATTTGGAGACCAGAAGTCTCTTTGCTGAGGAAGGAGTGAACCCTTGAGTCTGGCGCCTTAGACCACTCGGCCATCCTGACGGGTAAACTGCAATTTGTGCCTGGGGTTCACGAGTTACATCTAAATAGACATCATGGGTTGCCTTGATCGCAAGGTTCTGGTCTATTCCGCATAACGAAAATGTTGTTGTCTCATGAATTTGATTTGAAGTTAGCTGCTCATGAATGAGATTTTGAAGGGCTTTAATTTTGAAATGCTACATCAGAATGTCCTGGTTCTCTCTGAGTGACACCTTGAGGTGGTCTGCTATTAGTGTAGTGATGTAGTGAAATTATTTTGTAACTATGCACCATTTCCTCTAAAATCTAATCTGAAATGAGGCAAATTGTCTCATGAATGTGATTTGAAGTTAGCTCATGAATGAGATTTAGAAGGGCTTTAATTTTGAAATGCTACATCAGAATGTCCTGTAACACACCCAAGTATAGCTAGGGTAAACATCTCCAAATTCAACCCAGGTGAAGTCCTAGTCTAAAACTCTGAAGCCCAACGTGGGGCTCGAACCCACGACCCTGAGATTAAGAGTCTCATGCTCTACCGACTGAGCTAGCCGGGCCTGGTACATCAAACAAAAGGTTGAGAGTTCGAACCTCACCTTGGGTCAAAGTCTTTTGTACTGTCGACAACTGTTCTCAGGGGTGGCCTTCAGTCCCGTAACACACACCTCCGCCAACCCATCCCCCACTGTTGACATCAGTGGTCTGGGAGGATGCTGATTGTCGGCTTGATTCTAACACCAAGTCCAGCTGGATTTACATTGGCATTCTGTGTAACTCTAGCAAAGTGAAATACATCTTTTGAACTAACAACTACATCCATGTTGCACACCTTACAGCAATTTGGTTTTCTATGTTCTCAAGATTCCATTCAGTCAAAATGGTACCTGTAGATATTCAAGGAAAACTTTGTTTTCTACAGAAACCACAGGAGAGATATCTGTTTTTCCAAACTACAAGGATGAAACTTGCAGGTAAAATAATCTGTCAGAAGTGGGATTTGAACCCACGCCTCCATTTGGAGACCAGAAGTCTCTTTGCTGAGGAAGGAGTGAACCCTTGAGTCTGGCGCCTTAGACCACTCGGCCATCCTGACGGGTAAACTGCAATTTGTGCCTGGGGTTCACGAGTTACATCTAAATAGACATCATGGGTTGCCTTGATCGCAAGGTTCTGGTCTATTCCGCATAACGAAAAAGTTGTTGTCTCATGAATTTGATTTGAAGTTAGCTGCTCATGAATGAGATTTTGAAGGGCTTTAATTTTGAAATGCTACATCAGAATGTCCTGGTTCTCTCTGAGTGACACCTTGAGGTGGTCTGCTATTAGTGTAGTGATGTAGTGAAATTATTTTGTAACTATGCACCATTTCCTCTAAAATCTAATCTGAAATGAGGCAAATTGTCTCATGAATGTGATTTGAAGTTAGCTCATGAATGAGATTTAGAAGGGCTTTAATTTTGAAATGCTACATCAGAATGTCCTGTAACACACCCAAGTATAGCTAGGGTAAACATCTCAAAATTCAACCCAGGTGAAGTCCTAGTCTAAAACTCTGAAGCCCAACGTGGGGCTCGAACCCACGACCCTGAGATTAAGAGTCTCATGCTCTACCGACTGAGCTAGCCGGGCCTGATACATCAAACAAAAGGTTGAGAGTTCGAACCTCACCTTGGGTCATAGTCTTTTGTACTGTGGACAACTGTTCTCAGGGGTGGCCTTCAGTCCCGTAACACACACCTCCGCCAACCCATCCCCCACTGTTGACATCAGTGGTCTGGGAGGATGCTGATTGTCGGCTTGATTCTAACACCAAGTCCAGCTGGATTTACATTGGCATTCTGTGTAACTCTAGCAAAGTGAAATACATCTTTTGAACTAACAACTACATCCATGTTGCACACCTTACAGCAATTTGGTTTTCTATGTTCTCAAGATTCCATTCAGTCAAAATGGTACCTGTAGATATTCAAGGAAAACTTTGTTTTCTACAGAAACCACAGGAGAGATATCTGTTTTTCCAAACTACAAGGATGAAACTTGCAGGTAAAATAATCTGTCAGAAGTGGGATTTGAACCCACGCCTCCATTTGGAGACCAGAAGTCTCTTTGCTGAGGAAGGAGTGAACCCTTGAGTCTGGCGCCTTAGACCACTCGGCCATCCTGACGGGTAAACTGCAATTTGTGCCTGGGGTTCACGAGTTACATCTAAATAGACATCATGGGTTGCCTTGATCGCAAGGTTCTGGTCTATTCCGCATAACGAAAATGTTGTTGTCTCATGAATTTGATTTGAAGTTAGCTGCTCATGAATGAGATTTTGAAGGGCTTTAATTTTGAAATGCTACATCAGAATGTCCTGGTTCTCTCTGAGTGACACCTTGAGGTGGTCTGCTATTAGTGTAGTGATGTAGTGAAATTATTTTGTAACTATGCACCATTTCCTCTAAAATCTAATCTGAAATGAGGCAAATTGTCTCATGAATGTGATTTGAAGTTAGCTCATGAATGAGATTTAGAAGGGCTTTAATTTTGAAATGCTACATCAGAATGTCCTGTAACACACCCAAGTATAGCTAGGGTAAACATCTCCAAATTCAACCCAGGTGAAGTCCTAGTCTAAAACTCTGAAGCCCAACGTGGGGCTCGAACCCACGACCCTGAGATTAAGAGTCTCATGCTCTACCGACTGAGCTAGCCGGGCCTGGTACATCAAACAAAAGGTTGAGAGTTCGAACCTCACCTTGGGTCATAGTCTTTTGTACTGTGGACAACTGTTCTCAGGGGTGGCCTTCAGTCCCGTAACACACACCTCCGCCAACCCATCCCCCACTGTTGACATCAGTGGTCTGGGAGGATGCTGATTGTCGGCTTGATTCTAACACCAAGTCCAGCTGGATTTACATTGGCATTCTGTGTAACTCTAGCAAAGTGAAATACATCTTTTGAACTAACAACTACATCCATGTTGCACACCTTACAGCAATTTGGTTTTCTATGTTCTCAAGATTCCATTCAGTCTAAATGGTACCTGTAGATATTCAAGGAAAACTTTTTTTCTACAGAAACCACAGGAGAGATATCTGTTTTTCCAAACTACAAGGATGAAACTTGCAGGTAAAATAATCTGTCAGAAGTGGGATTTGAACCCACGCCTCCATTTGGAGACCAGAAGTCTCTTTGCTGAGGAAGGAGTGAACCCTTGAGTCTGGCGCCTTAGACCACTCGGCCATCCTGACGGGTAAACTGCAATTTGTGCCTGGGGTTCACGAGTTACATCTAAATAGACATCATGGGTTGCCTTGATCGCAAGGTTCTGGTCTATTCCGCATAACGAAAATGTTGTTGTCTCATGAATTTGATTTGAAGTTAGCTCATGAATGAGATTTTGAAGGGCTTTAATTTTGAAATGCTACATCAGAATGTCCTGGTTCTCTCTGAGTGACACCTTGAGGTGGTCTGCTATTAGTGTAGTGATGTAGTGAAATTATTTTGTAACTATGCACCATTTCCTCTAAAATCTAATCTGAAATGAGGCAAATTGTCTCATGAATGTGATTTGAAGTTAGCTCAAGAATGAGATTTAGAAGGGCTTTAATTTTGAAATGCTACATCAGAATGTCCTGTAACACACCCAAGTATAGCTAGGGTAAACATCTCCAAATTCAACCCAGGTGAAGTCCTAGTCTAAAACTCTGAAGCCAAACGTGGGGCTCAAACCCACGACCCTGAGATTAAGAGTCTCATGCTCTACCGACTGAGCTAGCCGGGCCTGGTACATCAAACAAAAGGTTGAGAGTTCGAACCTCACCTTGGGTGATAGTCTTTTGTACTGTGGACAACTGTTCTCAGGGGTGGCCTTCAGTCCCGTAACACACACCTCCGCCAACCCATCCCCCACTGTTGACATCAGTGGTCTGGGAGGATGCTGATTGTCGGCTTGATTCTAACACCAAGTCCAGCTGGATTTACATTGGCATTCTGTGTAACTCTAGCAAAGTGAAATACATCTTTTGAACTAACAACTACATCCATGTTGCACACCTTACAGCAATTTGGTTTTCTATGTTCTCAAGATTCCATTCAGTCAAAATGGTACCTGTAGATATTCAAGGAAAACTTTTTTTCTCCAGAAACCACAGGAGAGATATCTGTTTTTCCAAACTACAAGGATGAAACTTGCAGGTAAAATAATCTGTCAGAAGTGGGATTTGAACCCACGCCTCCATTTGGAGACCAGAAGTCTCTTTGCTGAGGAAGGAGTGAACCCTTGAGTCTGGCGCCTTAGACCACTCGGCCATCCTGACGGGTAAACTGCAATTTGTGCCTGGGGTTCACGAGTTACATCTAAATAGACATCATGGGTTGCCTTGATCGCAAGGTTCTGGTCTATTCCGCATAACGAAAATGTTGTTGTCTCATGAATTTGATTTGAAGTTAGCTGCTCATGAATGAGATTTTGAAGGGCTTTAATTTTGAAATGCTACATCAGAATGTCCTGGTTCTCTCTGAGTGACACCTTGAGGTGGTCTGCTATTAGTGTAGTGATGTAGTGAAATTATTTTGTAACTATGCACCATTTCCTCTAAAATCTAATCTGAAATGAGGCAAATTGTCTCATGAATGTGATTTGAAGTTAGCTCATGAATGAGATTTAGAAGGGCTTTAATTTTGAAATGCTACATCAGAATGTCCTGTAACACACCCAAGTATAGCTAGGGTAAACATCTCCAAATTCAACCCAGGTGAAGTCCTAGTCTAAAACTCTGAAGCCCAACGTGGGGCTCGAACCCACGACCCTGAGATTAAGAGTCTCATGCTCTACCGACTGAGCTAGCCGGGCCTGGTACATCAAACAAAAGGTTGAGAGTTCGAACCTCACCTTGGGTCATAGTCTTTTGTACTGTGGACAACTGTTCTCAGGGGTGGCCTTCAGTCCCGTAACACACACCTCCGCCAACCCATCCCCCACTGTTGACATCAGTGGTCTGGGAGGATGCTGATTGTCGGCTTGATTCTAACACCAAGTCCAGCTGGATTTACATTGGCATTCTGTGTAACTCTAGCAAAGTGAAATACATCTTTTGAACTAACAACTACATCCATGTTGCACACCTTACAGCAATTTGGTTTTCTATGTTCTCAAGATTCCATTCAGTCAAAATGGTACCTGTAGATATTCAAGGAAAACTTTGTTTTCTACAGAAACCACAGGAGAGATATCTGTTTTTCCAAACTACAAGGATGAAACTTGCAGGTAAAATAATCTGTCAGAAGTGGGATTTGAACCCACGCCTCCATTTGGAGACCAGAAGTCTCTTTGCTGAGGAAGGAGTGAACCCTTGAGTCTGGCGCCTTAGACCACTCGGCCATCCTGACGGGTAAACTGCAATTTGTGCCTGGGGTTCACGAGTTACATCTAAATAGACATCATGGGTTGCCTTGATCGCAAGGTTCTGGTCTATTCCGCATAACGAAAATGTTGTTGTCTCATGAATTTGATTTGAAGTTAGCTGCTCATGAATGAGATTTTGAAGGGCTTTAATTTTGAAATGCTACATCAGAATGTCCTGGTTCTCTCTGAGTGACACCTTGAGGTGGTCTGCTATTAGTGTAGTGATGTAGTGAAATTATTTTGTAACTATGCACCATTTCCTCTAAAATCTAATCTGAAATGAGGCAAATTGTCTCATGAATGTGATTTGAAGTTAGCTCATGAATGAGATTTAGAAGGGCTTTAATTTTGAAATGCTACATCAGAATGTCCTGTAACACACCCAAGTATAGCTAGGGTAAACATCTCCAAATTCAACCCAGGTGAAGTCCTAGTCTAAAACTCTGAAGCCCAACGTGGGGCTCGAACCCACGACCCTGAGATTAAGAGTCTCATGCTCTACCGACTGAGCTAGCCGGGCCTGATACATCAAACAAAAGGTTGAGAGTTCGAACCTCACCTTGGGTCATAGTCTTTTGTACTGTGGACAACTGTTCTCAGGGGTGGCCTTCAGTCCCGTAACACACACCTCCGCCAACCCATCCCCCACTGTTGACATCAGTGGTCTGGGAGGATGCTGATTGTCGGCTTGATTCTAACACCAAGTCCAGCTGGATTTACATTGGCATTCTGTGTAACTCTAGCAAAGTGAAATACATCTTTTGAACTAACAACTACATCCATGTTGCACACCTTACAGCAATTTGGTTTTCTATGTTCTCAAGATTCCATTCAGTCAAAATGGTACCTGTAGATATTCAAGGAAAACTTTGTTTTCTACAGAAACCACAGGAGAGATATCTGTTTTTCCAAACTACAAGGATGAAACTTGCAGGTAAAATAATCTGTCAGAAGTGGGATTTGAACCCACGCCTCCATTTGGAGACCAGAAGTCTCTTTGCTGAGGAAGGAGTGAACCCTTGAGTCTGGCGCCTTAGACCACTCGGCCATCCTGACGGGTAAACTGCAATTTGTGCCTGGGGTTCACGAGTTACATCTAAATAGACATCATGGGTTGCCTTGATCGCAAGGTTCTGGTCTATTCCGCATAACGAAAATGTTGTTGTCTCATGAATTTGATTTGAAGTTAGCTGCTCATGAATGAGATTTTGAAGGGCTTTAATTTTGAAATGCTACATCAGAATGTCCTGGTTCTCTCTGAGTGACACCTTGAGGTGGTCTGCTATTAGTGTAGTGATGTAGTGAAATTATTTTGTAACTATGCACCATTTCCTCTAAAATCTAATCTGAAATGAGGCAAATTGTCTCATGAATGTGATTTGAAGTTAGCTCATGAATGAGATTTAGAAGGGCTTTAATTTTGAAATGCTACATCAGAATGTCCTGTAACACACCCAAGTATAGCTAGGGTAAACATCTCCAAATTCAACCCAGGTGAAGTCCTAGTCTAAAACTCTGAAGCCCAACGTGGGGCTCGAACCCACGACCCTGAGATTAAGAGTCTCATGCTCTACCGACTGAGCTAGCCGGGCCTGGTACATCAAACAAAAGGTTGAGAGTTCGAACCTCACCTTGGGTGATAGTCTTTTGTACTGTGGACAACTGTTCTCAGGGGTGGCCTTCAGTCCCGTAACACACACCTCCGCCAACCCATCCCCCACTGTTGACATCAGTGGTCTGGGAGGATGCTGATTGTCGGCTTGATTCTAACACCAAGTCCAGCTGGATTTACATTGGCATTCTGTGTAACTCTAGCAAAGTGAAATACATCTTTTGAACTAACAACTACATCCATGTTGCACACCTTACAGCAATTTGGTTTTCTATGTTCTCAAGATTCCATTCAGTCAAAATGGTACCTGTAGATATTCAAGGAAAACTTTGTTTTCTACAGAAACCACAGGAGATATATCTGTTTTTCCAAACTACAAGGATGAAACTTGCAGGTAAAATAATCTGTCAGAAGTGGGATTTGAACCCACGCCTCCATTTGGAGACCAGAAGTCTCTTTGCTGAGGAAGGAGTGAACCCTTGAGTCTGGCGCCTTAGACCACTCGGCCATCCTGACGGGTAAACTGCAATTTGTGCCTGGGGTTCACGAGTTACATCTAAATAGACATCATGGGTTGCCTTGATCGCAAGGTTCTGGTCTATTCCGCATAACGAAAATGTTGTTGTCTCATGAATTTGATTTGAAGTTAGCTGCTCATGAATGAGATTTTGAAGGGCTTTAATTTTGAAATGCTACATCAGAATGTCCTGGTTCTCTCTGAGTGACACCTTGAGGTGGTCTGCTATTAGTGTAGTGATGTAGTGAAATTATTTTGTAACTATGCACCATTTCCTCTAAAATCTAATCTGAAATGAGTCAAATTGTCTCATGAATGTGATTTGAAGTTAGCTCATGAATGAGATTTAGAAGGGCTTTAATTTTGAAATGCTACATCAGAATGTCCTGTAACACACCCAAGTATAGCTAGGGTAAACATCTCCAAATTCAACCCAGGTGAAGTCCTAGTATAAAACTCTGAAGCCCAACGTGGGGCTCGAACCCACGACCCTGAGATTAAGAGTCTCATGCTCTACCGACTGAGCTAGCCGGGCCTGATACATCAAACAAAAGGTTGAGAGTTCGAACCTCACCTTGGGTCATAGTCTTTTGTACTGTGGACAACTGTTCTCAGGGGTGGCCTTCAGTCCCGTAACACACACCTCCGCCAACCCATCCCCCACTGTTGACATCAGTGGTCTGGGAGGATGCTGATTGTCGGCTTGATTCTAACACCAAGTCCAGCTGGATTTACATTGGCATTCTGTGTAACTCTAGCAAAGTGAAATACATCTTTTGAACTAACAACTACATCCATGTTGCACACCTTACAGCAATTTGGTTTTCTATGTTCTCAAGATTCCATTCAGTCAAAATGGTACCTGTAGATATTCAAGGAAAACTTTGTTTTCTACAGAAACCACAGGAGAGATATCTGTTTTTCCAAACTACAAGGATGAAACTTGCAGGTAAAATAATCTGTCAGAAGTGGGATTTGAACCCACGCCTCCATTTGGAGACCAGAAGTCTCTTTGCTGAGGAAGGAGTGAACCCTTGAGTCTGGCGCCTTAGACCACTCGGCCATCCTGACGGGTAAACTGCAATTTGTGCCTGGGGTTCACGAGTTACATCTAAATAGACATCATGGGTTGCCTTGATCGCAAGGTTCTGGTCTATTCCGCATAACGAAAATGTTGTTGTCTCATGAATTTGATTTGAAGTTAGCTGCTCATGAATGAGATTTTGAAGGGCTTTAATTTTGAAATGCTACATCAGAATGTCCTGGTTCTCTCTGAGTGACACCTTGAGGTGGTCTGCTATTAGTGTAGTGATGTAGTGAAATTATTTTGTAACTATGCACCATTTCCTCTAAAATCTAATCTGAAATGAGTCAAATTGTCTCATGAATGTGATTTGAAGTTAGCTCATGAATGAGATTTAGAAGGGCTTTAATTTTGAAATGCTACATCAGAATGTCCTGTAACACACCCAAGTATAGCTAGGGTAAACATCTCCAAATTCAACCCAGGTGAAGTCCTAGTATAAAACTCTGAAGCCCAACGTGGGGCTCGAACCCACGACCCTGAGATTAAGAGTCTCATGCTCTACCGACTGAGCTAGCCGGGCCTGATACATCAAACAAAAGGTTGAGAGTTCGAACCTCACCTTGGGTCATAGTCTTTTGTACTGTGGACAACTGTTCTCAGGGGTGGCCTTCAGTCCCGTAACACACACCTCCGCCAACCCATCCCCCACTGTTGACATCAGTGGTCTGGGAGGATGCTGATTGTCGGCTTGATTCTAACACCAAGTCCAGCTGGATTTACATTGGCATTCTGTGTAACTCTAGCAAAGTGAAATACATCTTTTGAACTAACAACTACATCCATGTTGCACACCTTACAGCAATTTGGTTTTCTATGTTCTCAAGATTCCATTCAGTCAAAATGGTACCTGTAGATATTCAAGGAAAACTTTGTTTTCTACAGAAACCACAGGAGAGATATCTGTTTTTCCAAACTACAAGGATGAAACTTGCAGGTAAAATAATCTGTCAGAAGTGGGATTTGAACCCACGCCTCCATTTGGAGACCAGAAGTCTCTTTGCTGAGGAAGGAGTGAACCCTTGAGTCTGGCGCCTTAGACCACTCGGCCATCCTGACGGGTAAACTGCAATTTGTGCCTGGGGTTCACGAGTTACATCTAAATAGACATCATGGGTTGCCTTGATCGCAAGGTTCTGGTCTATTCCGCATAACGAAAATGTTGTTGTCTCATGAATTTGATTTGAAGTTAGCTGCTCATGAATGAGATTTTGAAGGGCTTTAATTTTGAAATGCTACATCAGAATGTCCTGGTTCTCTCTGAGTGACACCTTGAGGTGGTCTGCTATTAGTGTAGTGATGTAGTGAAATTATTTTGTAACTATGCACCATTTCCTCTAAAATCTAATCTGAAATGAGGCAAATTGTCTCATGAATGTGATTTGAAGTTAGCTCATGAATGAGATTTTGAAGGGCTTTAATTTTGAAATGCTACATCAGAATGTCCTGGTTCTCTCTGAGTGACACCTTGAGGTGGTCTGCTATTAGTGTAGTGATGTAGTGAAATTATTTTGTAACTATGCACCATTTCCTCTAAAATCTAATCTGAATCTTGTCTCATGAATGTGATTTGAAGTTAGCTCATGAATGAGATTTAGAAGGGCTTTAATTTTGAAATGCTACATCAGAATGTCCTGTAACACACCCAAGTATAGCTAGAGTAAACATCTCCAAATTCAACCCAGGTGAAGTCCTAGTCTAAAACTCTGAAGCCCAACGTGGGGCTCGAACCCACGACCCTGAGATTAAGAGTCTCATGCTCTACCGACTGAGCTAGCCGGGCCTGGTACATCAAACAAAAGGTTGAGAGTTCGAACCTCACCTTGGGTGATAGTCTTTTGTACTGTGGACAACTGTTCTCAGGGGTGGCCTTCAGTCCCGTAACACACACCTCCGCCAACCCATCCCCCACTGTTGACATCAGTGGTCTGGGAGGATGCTGATTGTCGGCTTGATTCTAACACCAAGTCCAGCTGGATTTACATTGGCATTCTGTGTAACTCTAGCAAAGTGAAATACATCTTTTGAACTAACAACTACATCCATGTTGCACACCTTACAGCAATTTGGTTTTCTATGTTCTCAAGATTCCATTCAGTCAAAATGGTACCTGTAGATATTCAAGGAAAACTTTGTTTTCTACAGAAACCACAGGAGAGATATCTGTTTTTCCAAACTACAAGGATGAAACTTGCAGGTAAAATAATCTGTCAGAAGTGGGATTTGAACCCACGCCTCCATTTGGAGACCAGAAGTCTCTTTGCTGAGGAAGGAGTGAACCCTTGAGTCTGGCGCCTTAGACCACTCGGCCATCCTGACGGGTAAACTGCAATTTGTGCCTGGGGTTCACGAGTTACATCTAAATAGACATCATGGGTTGCCTTGATCGCAAGGTTCTGGTCTATTCCGCATAACGAAAATGTTGTTGTCTCATGAATTTGATTTGAAGTTAGCTGCTCATGAATGAGATTTTGAAGGGCTTTAATTTTGAAATGCTACATCAGAATGTCCTGGTTCTCTCTGAGTGACACCTTGAGGTGGTCTGCTATTAGTGTAGTGATGTAGTGAAATTATTTTGTAACTATGCACCATTTCCTCTAAAATCTAATCTGAATCTTGTCTCATGAATGTGATTTGAAGTTAGCTCATGAATGAGATTTAGAAGGGCTTTAATTTTGAAATGCTACATCAGAATGTCCTGTAACACACCCAAGTATAGCTAGAGTAAACATCTCCAAATTCAACCCAGGTGAAGTCCTAGTCTAAAACTCTGAAGCCCAACGTGGGGCTCGAACCCACGACCCTGAGATTAAGAGTCTCATGCTCTACCGACTGAGCTAGCCGGGCCTGGTACATCAAACAAAAGGTTGAGAGTTCGAACCTCACCTTGGGTGATAGTCTTTTGTACTGTGGACAACTGTTCTCAGGGGTGGCCTTCAGTCCCGTAACACACACCTCCGCCAACCCATCCCCCACTGTTGACATCAGTGGTCTGGGAGGATGCTGATTGTCGGCTTGATTCTAACACCAAGTCCAGCTGGATTTACATTGGCATTCTGTGTAACTCTAGCAAAGTGAAATACATCTTTTGAACTAACAACTACATCCATGTTGCACACCTTACAGCAATTTGGTTTTCTATGTTCTCAAGATTCCATTCAGTCAAAATGGTACCTGTAGATATTCAAGGAAAACTTTGTTTTCTACAGAAACCACAGGAGAGATATCTGTTTTTCCAAACTACAAGGATGAAACTTGCAGGTAAAATAATCTGTCAGAAGTGGGATTTGAACCCACGCCTCCATTTGGAGACCAGAAGTCTCTTTGCTGAGGAAGGAGTGAACCCTTGAGTCTGGCGCCTTAGACCACTCGGCCATCCTGACGGGTAAACTGCAATTTGTGCCTGGGGTTCACGAGTTACATCTAAATAGACATCATGGGTTGCCTTGATCGCAAGGTTCTGGTCTATTCCGCATAACGAAAATGTTGTTGTCTCATGAATTTGATTTGAAGTTAGCTGCTCATGAATGAGATTTTGAAGGGCTTTAATTTTGAAATGCTACATCAGAATGTCCTGGTTCTCTCTGAGTGACACCTTGAGGTGGTCTGCTATTAGTGTAGTGATGTAGTGAAATTATTTTGTAACTATGCACCATTTCCTCTAAAATCTAATCTGAAATGAGGCAAATTGTCTCATGAATGTGATTTGAAGTTAGCTCATGAATGAGATTTAGAAGGGCTTTAATTTTGAAATGCTACATCAGAATGTCCTGTAACACACCCAAGTATAGCTAGGGTAAACATCTCCAAATTCAACCCAGGTGAAGTCCTAGTCTAAAACTCTGAAGCCCAACGTGGGGCTCGAACCCACGACCCTGAGATTAAGAGTCTCATGCTCTACCGACAGAGCTAGCCGGGCCTGGTACATCAAACAAAAGGTTGAGAGTTCGAACCTCACCTTGGGTCATAGTCTTTTGTACTGTCGACAACTGTTCTCAGGGGTGGCCTTCAGTCCCGTAACACACACCTCCGCCAACCCATCCCCCACTGTTGACATCAGTGGTCTGGGAGGATGCTGATTGTCGGCTTGATTCTAACACCAAGTCCAGCTGGATTTACATTGGCATTCTGTGTAACTCTAGCAAAGTGAAATACATCTTTTGAACTAACAACTACATCCATGTTGCACACCTTACAGCAATTTGGTTTTCTATGTTCTCAAGATTCCATTCAGTCAAAATGGTACCTGTAGATATTCAAGGAAAACTTTGTTTTCTACAGAAACCACAGGAGAGATATCTGTTTTTCCAAACTACAAGGATGAAACTTGCAGGTAAAATAATCTGTCAGAAGTGGGATTTGAACCCACGCCTCCATTTGGAGACCAGAAGTCTCTTTGCTGAGGAAGGAGTGAACCCTTGAGTCTGGCGCCTTAGACCACTCGGCCATCCTGACGGGTAAACTGCAATTTGTGCCTGGGGTTCACGAGTTACATCTAAATAGACATCATGGGTTGCCTTGATCGCAAGGTTCTGGTCTATTCCGCATAACGAAAATGTTGTTGTCTCATGAATTTGATTTGAAGTTAGCTGCTCATGAATGAGATTTTGAAGGGCTTTAATTTTGAAATGCTACATCAGAATGTCCTGGTTCTCTCTGAGTGACACCTTGAGGTGGTCTGCTATTAGTGTAGTGATGTAGTGAAATTATTTTGTAACTATGCACCATTTCCTCTAAAATCTAATCTGAAATGAGGCAAATTGTCTCATGAATGTGATTTGAAGTTAGCTCATGAATGAGATTTAGAAGGGCTTTAATTTTGAAATGCTACATCAGAATGTCCTGTAACACACCCAAGTATAGCTAGGGTAAACATCTCCAAATTCAACCCAGGTGAAGTCCTAGTCCAAAACTCTGAAGCCCAACGTGGGGCTCGAACCCACGACCCTGAGATTAAGAGTCTCATGCTCTACCGACTGAGCTAGCCGGGCCTGGTACATCAAACAAAAGGTTGAGAGTTCGAACCTCACCTTGGGTGATAGTCTTTTGTACTGTGGACAACTGTTCTCAGGGGTGGCCTTCAGTCCCGTAACACACACCTCCGCCAACCCATCCCCCACTGTTGACATCAGTGGTCTGGGAGGATGCTGATTGTCGGCTTGATTCTAACACCAAGTCCAGCTGGATTTACATTGGCATTCTGTGTAACTCTAGCAAAGTGAAATACATCTTTTGAACTAACAACTACATCCATGTTGCACACCTTACAGCAATTTGGTTTTCTATGTTCTCAAGATTCCATTCAGTCAAAATGGTACCTGTAGATATTCAAGGAAAACTTTGTTTTCTACAGAAACCACAGGAGATATATCTGTTTTTCCAAACTACAAGGATGAAACTTGCAGGTAAAATAATCTGTCAGAAGTGGGATTTGAACCCACGCCTCCATTTGGAGACCAGAAGTCTCTTTGCTGAGGAAGGAGTGAACCCTTGAGTCTGGCGCCTTAGACCACTCGGCCATCCTGACGGGTAAACTGCAATTTGTGCCTGGGGTTCACGAGTTACATCTAAATAGACATCATGGGTTGCCTTGATCGCAAGGTTCTGGTCTATTCCGCATAACGAAAATGTTGTTGTCTCATGAATTTGATTTGAAGTTAGCTGCTCATGAATGAGATTTTGAAGGGCTTTAATTTTGAAATGCTACATCAGAATGTCCTGGTTCTCTCTGAGTGACACCTTGAGGTGGTCTGCTATTAGTGTAGTGATGTAGTGAAATTATTTTGTAACTATGCACCATTTCCTCTAAAATCTAATCTGAAATGAGGCAAATTGTCTCATGAATGTGATTTGAAGTTAGCTCATGAATGAGATTTAGAAGGGCTTTAATTTTGAAATGCTACATCAGAATGTCCTGTAACACACCCAAGTATAGCTAGGGTAAACATCTCCAAATTCAACCCAGGTGAAGTCCTAGTCTAAAACTCTGAAGCCCAACGTGGGGCTCGAACCCACGACCCTGAGATTAAGAGTCTCATGCTCTACCGACTGAGCTAGCCTGGCCTGATACATCAAACAAAAGGTTGAGAGTTCGAACCTCACCTTGGGTCATAGTCTTTTGTACTGTGGACAACTGTTCTCAGGGGTGGCCTTCAGTCCCGTAACACACACCTCCGCCAACCCATCCCCCACTGTTGACATCAGTGGTCTGGGAGGATGCTGATTGTCGGCTTGATTCTAACACCAAGTCCAGCTGGATTTACATTGGCATTCTGTGTAACTCTAGCAAAGTGAAATACATCTTTTGAACTAACAACTACATCCATGTTGCACACCTTACAGCAATTTGGTTTTCTATGTTCTCAAGATTCCATTCAGTCAAAATGGTACCTGTAGATATTCAAGGAAAACTTTGTTTTCTACAGAAACCACAGGAGAGATATCTGTTTTTCCAAACTACAAGGATGAAACTTGCAGGTAAAATAATCTGTCAGAAGTGGGATTTGAACCCACGCCTCCATTTGGAGACCAGAAGTCTCTTTGCTGAGGAAGGAGTGAACCCTTGAGTCTGGCGCCTTAGACCACTCGGCCATCCTGACGGGTAAACTGCAATTTGTGCCTGGGGTTCACGAGTTACATCTAAATAGACATCATGGGTTGCCTTGATCGCAAGGTTCTGGTCTATTCCGCATAACGAAAATGTTGTTGTCTCATGAATTTGATTTGAAGTTAGCTGCTCATGAATGAGATTTTGAAGGGCTTTAATTTTGAAATGCTACATCAGAATGTCCTGGTTCTCTCTGAGTGACACCTTGAGGTGGTCTGCTATTAGTGTAGTGATGTAGTGAAATTATTTTGTAACTATGCACCATTTCCTCTAAAATCTAATCTGAAATGAGGCAAATTGTCTCATGAATGTGATTTGAAGTTAGCTCATGAATGAGATTTAGAAGGGCTTTAATTTTGAAATGCTACATCAGAATGTCCTGTAACACACCCAAGTATAGCTAGGGTAAACATCTCCAAATTCAACCCAGGTGAAGTCCTAGTCCAAAACTCTGAAGCCCAACGTGGGGCTCGAACCCACGACCCTGAGATTAAGAGTCTCATGCTCTACCGACTGAGCTAGCCGGGCCTGGTACATCAAACAAAAGGTTGAGAGTTCGAACCTCACCTTGGGTGATAGTCTTTTGTACTGTGGACAACTGTTCTCAGGGGTGGCCTTCAGTCCCGTAACACACACCTCCGCCAACCCATCCCCCACTGTTGACATCAGTGGTCTGGGAGGATGCTGATTGTCGGCTTGATTCTAACACCAAGTCCAGCTGGATTTACATTGGCATTCTGTGTAACTCTAGCAAAGTGAAATACATCTTTTGAACTAACAACTACATCCATGTTGCACACCTTACAGCAATTTGGTTTTCTATGTTCTCAAGATTCCATTCAGTCAAAATGGTACCTGTAGATATTCAAGGAAAACTTTGTTTTCTACAGAAACCACAGGAGATATATCTGTTTTTCCAAACTACAAGGATGAAACTTGCAGGTAAAATAATCTGTCAGAAGTGGGATTTGAACCCACGCCTCCATTTGGAGACCAGAAGTCTCTTTGCTGAGGAAGGAGTGAACCCTTGAGTCTGGCGCCTTAGACCACTCGGCCATCCTGACGGGTAAACTGCAATTTGTGCCTGGGGTTCACGAGTTACATCTAAATAGACATCATGGGTTGCCTTGATCGCAAGGTTCTGGTCTATTCCGCATAACGAAAATGTTGTTGTCTCATGAATTTGATTTGAAGTTAGCTGCTCATGAATGAGATTTTGAAGGGCTTTAATTTTGAAATGCTACATCAGAATGTCCTGGTTCTCTCTGAGTGACACCTTGAGGTGGTCTGCTATTAGTGTAGTGATGTAGTGAAATTATTTTGTAACTATGCACCATTTCCTCTAAAATCTAATCTGAAATGAGGCAAATTGTCTCATGAATGTGATTTGAAGTTAGCTCATGAATGAGATTTAGAAGGGCTTTAATTTTGAAATGCTACATCAGAATGTCCTGTAACACACCCAAGTATAGCTAGGGTAAACATCTCCAAATTCAACCCAGGTGAAGTCCTAGTCTAAAACTCTGAAGCCCAACGTGGGGCTCGAACCCACGACCCTGAGATTAAGAGTCTCATGCTCTACCGACTGAGCTAGCCTGGCCTGATACATCAAACAAAAGGTTGAGAGTTCGAACCTCACCTTGGGTCATAGTCTTTTGTACTGTGGACAACTGTTCTCAGGGGTGGCCTTCAGTCCCGTAACACACACCTCCGCCAACCCATCCCCCACTGTTGACATCAGTGGTCTGGGAGGATGCTGATTGTCGGCTTGATTCTAACACCAAGTCCAGCTGGATTTACATTGGCATTCTGTGTAACTCTAGCAAAGTGAAATACATCTTTTGAACTAACAACTACATCCATGTTGCACACCTTACAGCAATTTGGTTTTCTATGTTCTCAAGATTCCATTCAGTCAAAATGGTACCTGTAGATATTCAAGGAAAACTTTGTTTTCTACAGAAACCACAGGAGAGATATCTGTTTTTCCAAACTACAAGGATGAAACTTGCAGGTAAAATAATCTGTCAGAAGTGGGATTTGAACCCACGCCTCCATTTGGAGACCAGAAGTCTCTTTGCTGAGGAAGGAGTGAACCCTTGAGTCTGGCGCCTTAGACCACTCGGCCATCCTGACGGGTAAACTGCAATTTGTGCCTGGGGTTCACGAGTTACATCTAAATAGACATCATGGGTTGCCTTGATCGCAAGGTTCTGGTCTATTCCGCATAACGAAAATGTTGTTGTCTCATGAATTTGATTTGAAGTTAGCTGCTCATGAATGAGATTTTGAAGGGCTTTAATTTTGAAATGCTACATCAGAATGTCCTGGTTCTCTCTGAGTGACACCTTGAGGTGGTCTGCTATTAGTGTAGTGATGTAGTGAAATTATTTTGTAACTATGCACCATTTCCTCTAAAATCTAATCTGAAATGAGGCAAATTGTCTCATGAATGTGATTTGAAGTTAGCTCATGAATGAGATTTAGAAGGGCTTTAATTTTGAAATGCTACATCAGAATGTCCTGTAACACACCCAAGTATAGCTAGGGTAAACATCTCCAAATTCAACCCAGGTGAAGTCCTAGTCTAAAACTCTGAAGCCCAACGTGGGGCTCGAACCCACGACCCTGAGATTAAGAGTCTCATGCTCTACCGACTGAGCTAGCCGGGCCTGATACATCAAACAAAAGGTTGAGAGTTCGAACCTCACCTTGGGTCATAGTCTTTTGTACTGTGGACAACTGTTCTCAGGGGTGGCCTTCAGTCCCGTAACACACACCTCCGCCAACCCATCCCCCACTGTTGACATCAGTGGTCTGGGAGGATGCTGATTGTCGGCTTGATTCTAACACCAAGTCCAGCTGGATTTACATTGGCATTCTGTGTAACTCTAGCAAAGTGAAATACATCTTTTGAACTAACAACTACATCCATGTTGCACACCTTACAGCAATTTGGTTTTCTATGTTCTCAAGATTCCATTCAGTCAAAATGGTACCTGTAGATATTCAAGGAAAACTTTGTTTTCTACAGAAACCACAGGAGAGATATCTGTTTTTCCAAACTACAAGGATGAAACTTGCAGGTAAAATAATCTGTCAGAAGTGGGATTTGAACCCACGCCTCCATTTGGAGACCAGAAGTCTCTTTGCTGAGGAAGGAGTGAACCCTTGAGTCTGGCGCCTTAGACCACTCGGCCATCCTGACGGGTAAACTGCAATTTGTGCCTGGGGTTCACGAGTTACATCTAAATAGACATCATGGGTTGCCTTGATCGCAAGGTTCTGGTCTATTCCGCATAACGAAAATGTTGTTGTCTCATGAATTTGATTTGAAGTTAGCTGCTCATGAATGAGATTTTGAAGGGCTTTAATTTTGAAATGCTACATCAGAATGTCCTGGTTCTCTCTGAGTGACACCTTGAGGTGGTCTGCTATTAGTGTAGTGATGTAGTGAAATTATTTTGTAACTATGCACCATTTCCTCTAAAATCTAATCTGAAATGAGGCAAATTGTCTCATGAATGTGATTTGAAGTTAGCTCATGAATGAGATTTAGAAGGGCTTTAATTTTGAAATGCTACATCAGAATGTCCTGTAACACACCCAAGTATAGCTAGGGTAAACATCTCCAAATTCAACCCAGGTGAAGTCCTAGTCTAAAACTCTGAAGCCCAACGTGGGGCTCGAACCCACGACCCTGAGATTAAGAGTCTCATGCTCTACCGACTGAGCTAGCCGGGCCTGGTACATCAAACAAAAGGTTGAGAGTTCGAACCTCACCTTGGGTCATAGTCTTTTGTACTGTCGACAACTGTTCTCAGGGGTAGCCTTCAGTCCCGTAACACACACCTCCGCCAACCCATCCCCCACTGTTGACATCAGTGGTCTGGGAGGATGCTGATTGTCGGCTTGATTCTAACACCAAGTCCAGCTGGATTTACATTGGCATTCTGTGTAACTCTAGCAAAGTGAAATACATCTTTTGAACTAACAACTACATCCATGTTGCACACCTTACAGCAATTTGGTTTTCTATGTTCTCAAGATTCCATTCAGTCAAAATGGTACCTGTAGATATTCAAGGAAAACTTTTTTTCTACAGAAACCACAGGAGAGATATCTGTTTTTCCAAACTACAAGGATGAAACTTGCAGGTAAAATAATCTGTCAGAAGTGGGATTTGAACCCACGCCTCCATTTGGAGACCAGAAGTCTCTTTGCTGAGGAAGGAGTGAACCCTTGAGTCTGGCGCCTTAGACCACTCGGCCATCCTGACGGGTTAACTGCAATTTGTGCCTGGGGTTCACGAGTTACATCTAAATAGACATCATGGGTTGCCTTGATTGCAAGGTTCTGGTCTATTCCGCATAACGAAAATGTTGTTGTCTCATGAATTTGATTTGAAGTTAGCTCATGAATGAGATTTTGAATGGCTTTCATTTTGAAATGCTACATCAGAATGTCCTGGTTCTCTCTGAGTGACACCTTGAGGTGGTCTGCTATTAGTGTAGTGATGTAGTGAAATTATTTTGTAACTATGCACCATTTCCTCTAAAATCTAATCTGAAATGAGGCAAATTGTCTCATGAATGTGATTTGAAGTTAGCTCATGAATGAGATTTAGAAGGGCTTTAATTTTGAAATGCTACGTCAGAATGTCCTGTAACACACCCAAGTATAGCTAGGGTAAACATCTCCAAATTCAACCCAGGTGAAGTCCTAGTCTAAAACTCTGAAGCCCAACGTGGGGCTCGAACCCACGACCCTGAGATTAAGAGTCTCATGCTCTACCGACTGAGCTAGCCGGGCCTGGTACATCAAACAAAAGGTTGAGAGTTCGAACCTCACCTTGGGTCATAGTCTTTTGTACTGTGGACAACTGTTCTCAGGGGTGGCCTTCAGTCCCGTAACACACACCTCCGCCAACCCATCCCCCACTGTTGACATCAGTGGTCTGGGAGGATGCTGATTGTCGGCTTGATTCTAACACCAAGTCCAGCTGGATTTACATTGGCATTCTGTGTAACTCTAGCAAAGTGAAATACATCTTTTGAACTAACAACTACATCCATGTTGCACACCTTACAGCAATTTGGTTTTCTATGTTCTCAAGATTCCATTCAGTCTAAATGGTACCTGTAGATATTCAAGGAAAACTTTGTTTTCTACAGAAACCACAGGAGAGATATCTGTTTTTCCAAACTACAAGGATGAAACTTGCAGGTAAAATAATCTGTCAGAAGTGGGATTTGAACCCACGCCTCCATTTGGAGACCAGAAGTCTCTTTGCTGAGGAAGGAGTGAACCCTTGAGTCTGGCGCCTTAGACCACTCGGCCATCCTGACGGGTAAACTGCAATTTGTGCCTGGGGTTCACGAGTTACATCTAAATAGACATCATGGGTTGCCTTGATCGCAAGGTTCTGGTCTATTCCGCATAACGAAAATGTTGTTGTCTCATGAATTTGATTTGAAGTTAGCTGCTCATGAATGAGATTTTGAAGGGCTTTAATTTTGAAATGCTACATCAGAATGTCCTGGTTCTCTCTGAGTGACACCTTGAGGTGGTCTGCTATTAGTGTAGTGATGTAGTGAAATTATTTTGTAACTATGCACCATTTCCTCTAAAATCTAATCTGAAATGAGGCAAATTGTCTCATGAATGTGATTTGAAGTTAGCTCATGAATGAGATTTAGAAGGGCTTTAATTTTGAAATGCTACATCAGAATGTCCTGTAACACACCCAAGTATAGCTAGGGTAAACATCTCCAAATTCAACCCAGGTGAAGTCCTAGTCTAAAACTCTGAAGCCCAACGTGGGGCTCGAACCCACGACCCTGAGATTAAGAGTCTCATGCTCTACCGACTGAGCTAGCCGGGCCTGATACATCAAACAAAAGGTTGAGAGTTCGAACCTCACCTTGGGTCATAGTCTTTTGTACTGTGGACAACTGTTCTCAGGGGTGGCCTTCAGTCCCGTAACACACACCTCCGCCAACCCATCCCCCACTGTTGACATCAGTGGTCTGGGAGGATGCTGATTGTCGGCTTGATTCTAACACCAAGTCCAGCTGGATTTACATTGGCATTCTGTGTAACTCTAGCAAAGTGAAATACATCTTTTGAACTAACAACTACATCCATGTTGCACACCTTACAGCAATTTGGTTTTCTATGTTCTCAAGATTCCATTCAGTCAAAATGGTACCTGTAGATATTCAAGGAAAACTTTGTTTTCTACAGAAACCACAGGAGAGATATCTGTTTTTCCAAACTACAAGGATGAAACTTGCAGGTAAAATAATCTGTCAGAAGTGGGATTTGAACCCACGCCTCCATTTGGAGACCAGAAGTCTCTTTGCTGAGGAAGGAGTGAACCCTTGAGTCTGGCGCCTTAGACCACTCGGCCATCCTGACGGGTAAACTGCAATTTGTGCCTGGGGTTCACGAGTTACATCTAAATAGACATCATGGGTTGCCTTGATCGCAAGGTTCTGGTCTATTCCGCATAACGAAAATGTTGTTGTCTCATGAATTTGATTTGAAGTTAGCTGCTCATGAATGAGATTTTGAAGGGCTTTAATTTTGAAATGCTACATCAGAATGTCCTGGTTCTCTCTGAGTGACACCTTGAGGTGGTCTGCTATTAGTGTAGTGATGTAGTGAAATTATTTTGTAACTATGCACCATTTCCTCTAAAATCTAATCTGAAATGAGGCAAATTGTCTCATGAATGTGATTTGAAGTTAGCTCATGAATGAGATTTAGAAGGGCTTTAATTTTGAAATGCTACATCAGAATGTCCTGTAACACACCCAAGTATAGCTAGGGTAAACATCTCCAAATTCAACCCAGGTGAAGTCCTAGTCTAAAACTCTGAAGCCCAACGTGGGGCTCGAACCCACGACCCTGAGATTAAGAGTCTCATGCTCTACCGACTGAGCTAGCCGGGCCTGGTACATCAAACAAAAGGTTGAGAGTTCGAACCTCACCTTGGGTCATAGTCTTTTGTACTGTCGACAACTGTTCTCAGGGGTAGCCTTCAGTCCCGTAACACACACCTCCGCCAACCCATCCCCCACTGTTGACATCAGTGGTCTGGGAGGATGCTGATTGTCGGCTTGATTCTAACACCAAGTCCAGCTGGATTTACATTGGCATTCTGTGTAACTCTAGCAAAGTGAAATACATCTTTTGAACTAACAACTACATCCATGTTGCACACCTTACAGCAATTTGGTTTTCTATGTTCTCAAGATTCCATTCAGTCAAAATGGTACCTGTAGATATTCAAGGAAAACTTTTTTTCTACAGAAACCACAGGAGAGATATCTGTTTTTCCAAACTACAAGGATGAAACTTGCAGGTAAAATAATCTGTCAGAAGTGGGATTTGAACCCACGCCTCCATTTGGAGACCAGAAGTCTCTTTGCTGAGGAAGGAGTGAACCCTTGAGTCTGGCGCCTTAGACCACTCGGCCATCCTGACGGGTTAACTGCAATTTGTGCCTGGGGTTCACGAGTTACATCTAAATAGACATCATGGGTTGCCTTGATTGCAAGGTTCTGGTCTATTCCGCATAACGAAAATGTTGTTGTCTCATGAATTTGATTTGAAGTTAGCTCATGAATGAGATTTTGAATGGCTTTCATTTTGAAATGCTACATCAGAATGTCCTGGTTCTCTCTGAGTGACACCTTGAGGTGGTCTGCTATTAGTGTAGTGATGTAGTGAAATTATTTTGTAACTATGCACCATTTCCTCTAAAATCTAATCTGAAATGAGGCAAATTGTCTCATGAATGTGATTTGAAGTTAGCTCATGAATGAGATTTAGAAGGGCTTTAATTTTGAAATGCTACGTCAGAATGTCCTGTAACACACCCAAGTATAGCTAGGGTAAACATCTCCAAATTCAACCCAGGTGAAGTCCTAGTCTAAAACTCTGAAGCCCAACGTGGGGCTCGAACCCACGACCCTGAGATTAAGAGTCTCATGCTCTACCGACTGAGCTAGCCGGGCCTGGTACATCAAACAAAAGGTTGAGAGTTCGAACCTCACCTTGGGTCATAGTCTTTTGTACTGTGGACAACTGTTCTCAGGGGTGGCCTTCAGTCCCGTAACACACACCTCCGCCAACCCATCCCCCACTGTTGACATCAGTGGTCTGGGAGGATGCTGATTGTCGGCTTGATTCTAACACCAAGTCCAGCTGGATTTACATTGGCATTCTGTGTAACTCTAGCAAAGTGAAATACATCTTTTGAACTAACAACTACATCCATGTTGCACACCTTACAGCAATTTGGTTTTCTATGTTCTCAAGATTCCATTCAGTCTAAATGGTACCTGTAGATATTCAAGGAAAACTTTTTTTCTACAGAAACCACAGGAGAGATATCTGTTTTTCCAAACTACAAGGATGAAACTTGCAGGTAAAATAATCTGTCAGAAGTGGGATTTGAACCCACGCCTCCATTTGGAGACCAGAAGTCTCTTTGCTGAGGAAGGAGTGAACCCTTGAGTCTGGCGCCTTAGACCACTCGGCCATCCTGACGGGTAAACTGCAATTTGTGCCTGGGGTTCACGAGTTACATCTAAATAGACATCATGGGTTGCCTTGATCGCAAGGTTCTGGTCTATTCCGCATAACGAAAATGTTGTTGTCTCATGAATTTGATTTGAAGTTAGCTCATGAATGAGATTTTGAAGGGCTTTCATTTTGAAATGCTACATCAGAATGTCCTGGTTCTCTCTGGGTGACACCTTGAGGTGGTCTGCTATTAGTGTAGTGATGTAGTGAAATTATTTTGTAACTATGCACCATTTCCTCTAAAATCTAATCTGAATCTTGTCTCATGAATGTGATTTGAAGTTAGCTCATGAATGAGATTTAGAAGGGCTTTAATTTTGAAATGCTACATCAGAATGTCCTGTAACACACCCAAGTATAGCTAGAGTAAACATCTCCAAATTCAACCCAGGTGAAGTCCTAGTCTAAAACTCTGAAGCCCAACGTGGGGCTCGAACCCACGACCCTGAGATTAAGAGTCTCATGCTCTACCGACTGAGCTAGCCGGGCCTGGTACATCAAACAAAAGGTTGAGAGTTCGAACCTCACCTTGGGTGATAGTCTTTTGTACTGTGGACAACTGTTCTCAGGGGTGGCCTTCAGTCCCGTAACACACACCTCCGCCAACCCATCCCCCACTGTTGACATCAGTGGTCTGGGAGGATGCTGATTGTCGGCTTGATTCTAACACCAAGTCCAGCTGGATTTACATTGGCATTCTGTGTAACTCTAGCAAAGTGAAATACATCTTTTGAACTAACAACTACATCCATGTTGCACACCTTACAGCAATTTGGTTTTCTATGTTCTCAAGATTCCATTCAGTCAAAATGGTACCTGTAGATATTCAAGGAAAACTTTGTTTTCTACAGAAACCACAGGAGAGATATCTGTTTTTCCAAACTACAAGGATGAAACTTGCAGGTAAAATAATCTGTCAGAAGTGGGATTTGAACCCACGCCTCCATTTGGAGACCAGAAGACTCTTTGCTGAGGAAGGAGTGAACCCTTGAGTCTGGCGCCTTAGACCACTCGGCCATCCTGACGGGTAAACTGCAATTTGTGCCTGGGGTTCACGAGTTACATCTAAATAGACATCTGTAGATATTAAAGGAAAACTTTGTTTTCTACAGAAACCACAGGAGACATATCTGTTTTTCCAAACTACAAGGATGAAACTTGCAGGTAAAATAATCTGTCAGAAGTGGGATTTGAACCCACGCCTCCATTTGGAGACCAGAAGTCTCTTTGCTGAGGAAGGAGTGAACCCTTGAGTCTGGCGCCTTAGACCACTCGGCCATCCTGACAGGTAAACTGTAATTTTTTGTGCCTGGGGTTCACGAGTTACATCTAAATAGACATCTGTAGATATTAAAGGAAAACTTTGTTTTCTACAGAAACCACAGGAGACATATCTGTTTTTCCAAACTACAAGGATGAAACTTGCAGGTAAAATAATCTGTCAGAAGTGGGATTTGAACCCACGCCTCCATTTGGAGACCAGAAGTCTCTTTGCTGAGGAAGGAGTGAACCCTTGAGTCTGGCGCCTTAGACCACTCGGCCATCCTGACAGGTAAACTTCAATTTTTTGTGCCTGGGGTTCACGAGTTACATCTAAATAGACATCTGTAGATATTAAAGGAAAACTTTGTTTTCTACAGAAACCACAGGAGACATATCTGTTTTTCCAAACTACAAGGATGAAACTTGCAGGTAAAATAATCTGTCAGAAGTGGGATTTGAACCCACGCCTCCATTTGGAGACCAGAAGTCTCTTTGCTGAGGAAGGAGTGAACCCTTGAGTCTGGTGCCTTAGACCACTCGGCCATCCTGACAGGTAAACTGCAATTTGTGCCTGGGGTTCACGAGTTACATCTAAATAGACATCGTGGGTTGCCTTGATCGCAAGGTTCTGGTCTATTCCGCATAACGAAAATGTTGTTGTCTCATGAATTTGATTTGAAGTTAGCTCATGAATGAGATTTTGAAGGGCTTTCATTTTGAAATGCTACATCAGAATATTCTGGTTCTCTCTGAGTGACACCTTGAGGTGGTCTGCTATTAGTGTAGTGATGTAGTGAAATTATTTTGTAACTATGCACCATTTCCTCTAAAATGTAATCTGAAATGAGGCAAATTGTCTCATGAATGTGATTTGAAGTTAGCTCATGAATGAGATTTAGAAGGGCTTTAATTTTGAAATGCTACATCAGAATGTCCTGTAACACACCCAAGTATAGCTAGGGTAAAAGTCTCCAAATTCAACCCAGGTTGAGTCCTAGTCTAAAACTCTGAAGCCCAACGTGGGGCTCGAACCCACGACCCTGAGATTAAGAGTCTCATGCTCTACCGACTGAGCTAGCCGGGCCTGGTACAACAAACAAAAGGTTGAGAGTTCGTACCTCACCTTGGGTGATAGTCTTTTGTACTGTCGACAACTGTTCTCAGGGGTGGCCTTCAGTCCCGTAACACACACCTCCGCCAACCCATCCCCCACTGTTGACATCAGTGGTCTGGGAGGATGCTGATTGTCGGCTTGATTCTAACACCAGGGCCCTATTCCTCGTACGTCGCTCAACTAAGTCGATCAAATGTCCAATGATCCAGCTTGAATTAGCGAGATGATTGAAGGCAGGCTATCTCGGTTCCTCAAAGGCTGATCAGCGCTCAAACAGTCTCGCTAAGTCGAGCAAGACCTCAGTCATCAGGATAATTGGGCGTGCCCGTTTTACGTCAAAGGGAGTAAGCATCGATCACCGAAACCATGATTTTCTAACAGTACAATAGCGAATAAAGTAAAAGAAAGAGCGTCTTTTTTCTCCGCTGGCGAGCAGGAGATGATCATGAACGCATATGAGGAAGTCAAGACCATAATCATGGCTAAATCTAACACCGCCATCCCTTCCGTTGGTACGGCTTGCTTACGAAAATTACGTCACAAACCATGGCCGTTTTTGGTATCCCAGCATGCACAAAATCCTCATCTTTGCAAAGAAAACATCGATTTTCTTTTATTTTTTATGGATTTTTCACAAAAGGAGCCCAAACAAACACTGTACACAGTCGCCATGACCGCTGCAAGTCAGGTCTTGCAGCATTTCGACGGCAAAAGATACATTACAGACCCGAATGTACTAGTGAATGTACTAGCGGATGTTACCATGGAGCTAGCGGCTTCAGAAAAGGCTAGTACTTATAGTAGAAACCTAATACTACTTTTTCATAAGCTGTCAACCAACGTGTTCATAGGTTTCACTTTTCACGTGCGTTTTTTTTCTGATGAATCTTTTCATGGACAGAGGATATATGTACTGTATGCGCTTATGTATCATACTATACATGTGTCTATACATGTATGTGTAGATTACCATATAGAACTAGGAGTTTGAATATGTGTGTGTGAATCTGTGTATGGGCGGATCAGTATGTATATTATTCATAATCAGACATTCAATCAATTGAAGCAGTGAAAAGAAATTGTGTGATTCTCTCTATTCTTATCATGAGTACAATAATGATATGCTATGGTGTACTAATAACACTGTCATATAATTATGAGTGCTTTCAAGCCCCATGTAGTTTAACCAGCCATCAAGAGGACATGGGAACAAGTAAAAACTAAGCACACAAACATGATTCAGAATGGTGAGTCCATACAATATGTGCCATGGTAATGTATTGAACACATCCATAAGTTTCTTAAGCACCAAATAAACTTTACGAACAGCACGGCATGCAGCGGCATCGCCGACACTGTACAATAATGTACCACTCGCAAAACAGCTCACGGCTATGATCCAGTCTGTGAGACGGTCAATGCTCGTGTGGTGTTCACAATGTATGACTCGAGAAGGTCTTGTTAATAAATGATTCCTTGTCTTCAGAATCGATAGCGCTCGTATAGGAAGTCATCGTGATGGGATAAGGGATCTTGGCGATCTCGGTCCGTGTACGTTTTAGTCATCTGTTTTACCGTTAAAATACGGACATTTCCGTATTTTCGTTTCATCGAATGAACGGTAAAACAGACGATCAAAACGTACACGGACCGATCTCGAAGAACTCTCTCCCTATAAAACGCTAATCTAACTAATATCGCTCCTTCATTAATGGGATGAGGAAGGGAGATGACATTTTTGCCGGGGGAGTGGTGAACTTATCCATCTTCCTTCAGCTTGAGCCTGCTCTGGAGCAGGTTCAAGCTTATTGATGTGTTGCTATGGTGATTGAGCTAAACCTGCTTCGAGGAACCGGAAAAGCCTGATATATCCGATCTCATCCTCAAACTTATCTCGCTAATTAGTTAGCGACGTACGAGGAACAGGGCCCAAGTCCAGCTGGATTTACATTGGCATTCTGTGTAACTCTAGCAAAGTGAAATACATCTTTTGAACTAACAACTACATCCATGTTGCACACCTTACAGCAATTTGGTTTTCTATGTTCTCAAGATTCCATTCAGTCTAAATGGTACCTGTAGATATTCAAGGAAAACTTTTTTTCTACAGAAACCACAGGAGAGATATCTGTTTTTCCAAACTACAAGGATGAAACTTGCAGGTAAAATAATCTGTCAGAAGTGGGATTTGAACCCACGCCTCCATTTGGAGACCAGAAGTCTCTTTGCTGAGGAAGGAGTGAACCCTTGAGTCTGGCGCCTTAGACCACTCGGCCATCCTGACGGGTAAACTGCAATTTGTGCCTGGGGTTCACGAGTTACATCTAAATAGACATCATGGGTTGCCTTGATCGCAAGGTTCTGGTCTATTCCGCATAACGAAAATGTTGTTGTCTCATGAATTTGATTTGAAGTTAGCTCATGAATGAGATTTTGAAGGGCTTTCATTTTGAAATGCTACATCAGAATGTCCTGGTTCTCTCTGAGTGACACCTTGAGGTGGTCTGCTATTAGTGTAGTGATGTAGTGAAATTATTTTGTAACTATGCACCATTTCCTCTAAAATCTAATCTGAAATGAGGCAAATTGTCTCATGAATGTGATTTGAAGTTAGCTCATGAATGAGATTTAGAAGGGCTTTAATTTTGAAATGCTACATCAGAATGTCCTGTAACACACCCAAGTATAGCTAGGGTAAACATCTCCAAATTCAACCCAGGTGAAGTCCTAGTCTAAAACTCTGAAGCCCAACGTGGGGCTCGAACCCACGACCCTGAGATTAAGAGTCTCATGCTCTACCGACTGAGCTAGCCGGGCCTGGTATATCAAACAAAAGGTTGAGAGTTCGAACCTCACCTTGGGTGATAGTCTTTTGTACTGTCGACAACTGTTCTCAGGGGTGGCCTTCAGTCCCGTAACACACACCTCCGCCAACCCATCCCCCACTGTTGACATCAGTGGTCTGGGAGGATGCTGATTGTCGGCTTGATTCTAACACCAAGTCCAGCTGGATTTACATTGGCATTCTGTGTAACTCTAGCAAAGTGAAATACATCTTTTGAACTAACAACTACATCCATGTTGCACACCTTACAGCAATTTGGTTTTCTATGTTCTCAAGATTCCATTCAGTCTAAATGGTACCTGTAGATATTCAAGGAAAACTTTTTTTCTACAGAAACCACAGGAGAGATATCTGTTTTTCCAAACTACAAGGATGAAACTTGCAGGTAAAATAATCTGTCAGAAGTGGGATTTGAACCCACGCCTCCATTTGGAGACCAGAAGTCTCTTTGCTGAGGAAGGAGTGAACCCTTGAGTCTGGCGCCTTAGACCACTCGGCCATCCTGACGGGTAAACTGCAATTTGTGCCTGGGGTTCACGAGTTACATCTAAATAGACATCATGGGTTGCCTTGATCGCAAGGTTCTGGTCTATTCCGCATAACGAAAATGTTGTTGTCTCATGAATTTGATTTGAAGTTAGCTCATGAATGAGATTTTGAAGGGCTTTCATTTTGAAATGCTACATCAGAATGTCCTGGTTCTCTCTGAGTGACACCTTGAGGTGGTCTGCTATTAGTGTAGTGATGTAGTGAAATTATTTTGTAACTATGCACCATTTCCTCTAAAATCTAATCTGAAATGAGGCAAATTGTCTCATGAATGTGATTTGAAGTTAGCTCATGAATGAGATTTAGAAGGGCTTTAATTTTGAAATGCTACATCAGAATGTCCTGTAACACACCCAAGTATAGCTAGGGTAAACATCTCCAAATTCAACCCAGGTGAAGTCCTAGTCTAAAACTCTGAAGCCCAACGTGGGGCTCAAACCCACGACCCTGAGATTAAGAGTCTCATGCTCTACCGACTGAGCTAGCCGGGCCTGGTATATCAAACAAAAGGTTGAGAGTTCGAACCTCACCTTGGGTGATAGTCTTTTGTACTGTCGACAACTGTTCTCAGGGGTGGCCTTCAGTCCCGTAACACACACCTCCGCCAACCCATCCCCCACTGTTGACATCAGTGGTCTGGGAGGATGCTGATTGTCGGCTTGATTCTAACACCAAGTCCAGCTGGATTTACATTGGCATTCTGTGTAACTCTAGCAAAGTGAAATACATCTTTTGAACTAACAACTACATCCATGTTGCACACCTTACAGCAATTTGGTTTTCTATGTTCTCAAGATTCCATTCAGTCTAAATGGTACCTGTAGATATTCAAGGAAAACTTTTTTTCTACAGAAACCACAGGAGAGATATCTGTTTTTCCAAACTACAAGGATGAAACTTGCAGGTAAAATAATCTGTCAGAAGTGGGATTTGAACCCACGCCTCCATTTGGAGACCAGAAGTCTCTTTGCTGAGGAAGGAGTGAACCCTTGAGTCTGGCGCCTTAGACCACTCGGCCATCCTGACGGGTAAACTGCAATTTGTGCCTGGGGTTCACGAGTTACATCTAAATAGACATCATGGGTTGCCTTGATCGCAAGGTTCTGGTCTATTCCGCATAACGAAAATGTTGTTGTCTCATGAATTTGATTTGAAGTTAGCTCATGAATGAGATTTTGAAGGGCTTTCATTTTGAAATGCTACATCAGAATGTCCTGGTTCTCTCTGAGTGACACCTTGAGGTGGTCTGCTATTAGTGTAGTGATGTAGTGAAATTATTTTGTAACTATGCACCATTTCCTCTAAAATCTAATCTGAAATGAGGCAAATTGTCTCATGAATGTGATTTGAAGTTAGCTCATGAATGAGATTTAGAAGGGCTTTAATTTTGAAATGCTACATCAGAATGTCCTGTAACACACCCAAGTATAGCTAGGGTAAACATCTCCAAATTCAACCCAGGTGAAGTCCTAGTCTAAAACTCTGAAGCCCAACGTGGGGCTCGAACCCACGACCCTGAGATTAAGAGTCTCATGCTCTACCGACTGAGCTAGCCGGGCCTGGTATATCAAACAAAAGGTTGAGAGTTCGAACCTCACCTTGGGTGATAGTCTTTTGTACTGTCGACAACTGTTCTCAGGGGTGGCCTTCAGTCCCGTAACACACACCTCCGCCAACCCATCCCCCACTGTTGACATCAGTGGTCTGGGAGGATGCTGATTGTCGGCTTGATTCTAACACCAAGTCCAGCTGGATTTACATTGGCATTCTGTGTAACTCTAGCAAAGTGAAATACATCTTTTGAACTAACAACTACATCCATGTTGCACACCTTACAGCAATTTGGTTTTCTATGTTCTCAAGATTCCATTCAGTCTAAATGGTACCTGTAGATATTCAAGGAAAACTTTTTTTCTACAGAAACCACAGGAGAGATATCTGTTTTTCCAAACTACAAGGATGAAACTTGCAGGTAAAATAATCTGTCAGAAGTGGGATTTGAACCCACGCCTCCATTTGGAGACCAGAAGTCTCTTTGCTGAGGAAGGAGTGAACCCTTGAGTCTGGCGCCTTAGACCACTCGGCCATCCTGACGGGTAAACTGCAATTTGTGCCTGGGGTTCACGAGTTACATCTAAATAGACATCATGGGTTGCCTTGATCGCAAGGTTCTGGTCTATTCCGCATAACGAAAATGTTGTTGTCTCATGAATTTGATTTGAAGTTAGCTGCTCATGAATGAGATTTTGAAGGGCTTTAATTTTGAAATGCTACATCAGAATGTCCTGGTTCTCTCTGAGTGACACCTTGAGGTGGTCTGCTATTAGTGTAGTGATGTAGTGAAATTATTTTGTAACTATGCACCATTTCCTCTAAAATCTAATCTGAATCTTGTCTCATGAATGTGATTTGAAGTTAGCTCATGAATGAGATTTAGAAGGGCTTTAATTTTGAAATGCTACATCAGAATGTCCTGTAACACACCCAAGTATAGCTAGAGTAAACATCTCCAAATTCAACCCAGGTGAAGTCCTAGTCTAAAACTCTGAAGCCCAACGTGGGGCTCGAACCCACGACCCTGAGATTAAGAGTCTCATGCTCTACCGACTGAGCTAGCCGGGCCTGGTACATCAAACAAAAGGTTGTGAGTTCGAACCTCACCTTGGGTGATAGTCTTTTGTACTGTGGACAACTGTTCTCAGGGGTGGCCTTCAGTCCCGTAACACACACCTCCGCCAACCCATCCCCCACTGTTGACATCAGTGGTCTGGGAGGATGCTGATTGTCGGCTTGATTCTAACACCAAGTCCAGCTGGATTTACATTGGCATTCTGTGTAACTCTAGCAAAGTGAAATACATCTTTTGAACTAACAACTACATCCATGTTGCACACCTTACAGCAATTTGGTTTTCTATGTTCTCAAGATTCCATTCAGTCAAAATGGTACCTGTAGATATTCAAGGAAAACTTTGTTTTCTACAGAAACCACAGGAGAGATATCTGTTTTTCCAAACTACAAGGATGAAACTTGCAGGTAAAATAATCTGTCAGAAGTGGGATTTGAACCCACGCCTCCATTTGGAGACCAGAAGACTCTTTGCTGAGGAAGGAGTGAACCCTTGAGTCTGGCGCCTTAGACCACTCGGCCATCCTGACGGGTAAACTGCAATTTGTGCCTGGGGTTCACGAGTTACATCTAAATAGACATCTGTAGATATTAAAGGAAAACTTTGTTTTCTACAGAAACCACAGGAGACATATCTGTTTTTCCAAACTACAAGGATGAAACTTGCAGGTAAAATAATCTGTCAGAAGTGGGATTTGAACCCACGCCTCCATTTGGAGACCAGAAGTCTCTTTGCTGAGGAAGGAGTGAACCCTTGAGTCTGGCGCCTTAGACCACTCGGCCATCCTGACAGGTAAACTTCATTTTTTTGTGCCTGGGGTTCACGAGTTACATCTAAATAGACATCTGTAGATATTAAAGGAAAACTTTGTTTTCTACAGAAACCACAGGAGACATATCTGTTTTTCCAAACTACAAGGATGAAACTTGCAGGTAAAATAATCTGTCAGAAGTGGGATTTGAACCCACGCCTCCATTTGGAGACCAGAAGTCTCTTTGCTGAGGAAGGAGTGAACCCTTGAGTCTGGCGCCTTAGACCACTCGGCCATCCTGACAGGTAAACTGTAATTTTTTGTGCCTGGGGTTCACGAGTTACATCTAAATAGACATCTGTAGATATTAAAGGAAAACTTTGTTTTCTACAGAAACCACAGGAGACATATCTGTTTTTCCAAACTACAAGGATGAAACTTGCAGGTAAAATAATCTGTCAGAAGTGGGATTTGAACCCACGCCTCCATTTGGAGACCAGAAGTCTCTTTGCTGAGGAAGGAGTGAACCCTTGAGTCTGGTGCCTTAGACCACTCGGCCATCCTGACAGGTAAACTGCAATTTGTGCCTGGGGTTCACGAGTTACATCTAAATAGACATCGTGGGTTGCCTTGATCGCAAGGTTCTGGTCTATTCCGCATAACGAAAATGTTGTTGTCTCATGAATTTGATTTGAAGTTAGCTCATGAATGAGATTTTGAAGGGCTTTCATTTTGAAATGCTACATCAGAATATTCTGGTTCTCTCTGAGTGACACCTTGAGGTGGTCTGCTATTAGTGTAGTGATGTAGTGAAATTATTTTGTAACTATGCACCATTTCCTCTAAAATGTAATCTGAAATGAGGCAAATTGTCTCATGAATGTGATTTGAAGTTAGCTCATGAATGAGATTTAGAAGGGCTTTAATTTTGAAATGCTACATCAGAATGTCCTGTAACACACCCAAGTATAGCTAGGGTAAAAGTCTCCAAATTCAACCCAGGTTGAGTCCTAGTCTAAAACTCTGAAGCCCAACGTGGGGCTCGAACCCACGACCCTGAGATTAAGAGTCTCATGCTCTACCGACTGAGCTAGCCGGGCCTGGTACAACAAACAAAAGGTTGAGAGTTCGTACCTCACCTTGGGTGATAGTCTTTTGTACTGTCGACAACTGTTCTCAGGGGTGGCCTTCAGTCCCGTAACACACACCTCCGCCAACCCATCCCCCACTGTTGACATCAGTGGTCTGGGAGGATGCTGATTGTCGGCTTGATTCTAACACCAGGGCCCTATTCCTCGTACGTCGCTCAACTAAGTCGATCAAATGTCCAATGATCCAGCTTGAATTAGCGAGATGATTGAAGGCAGGCTATCTCGGTTCCTCAAAGGCTGATCAGCGCTCAAACAGTCTCGCTAAGTCGAGCAAGACCTCAGTCATCAGGATAATTGGGCGTGCCCGTTTTACGTCAAAGGGAGTAAGCATCGATCACCGAAACCATGATTTTCTAACAGTACAATAGCGAATAAAGTAAAAGAAAGAGCGTCTTTTTTCTCCGCTGGCGAGCAGGAGATGATCATGAACGCATATGAGGAAGTCAAGACCATAATCATGGCTAAATCTAACACCGCCATCCCTTCCGTTGGTACGGCTTGCTTACGAAAATTACGTCACAAACCATGGCCGTTTTTGGTATCCCAGCATGCACAAAATCCTCATCTTTGCAAAGAAAACATCGATTTTCTTTTATTTTTTATGGATTTTTCACAAAAGGAGCCCAAACAAACACTGTACACAGTCGCCATGACCGCTGCAAGTCAGGTCTTGCAGCATTTCGACGGCAAAAGATACATTACAGACCCGAATGTACTAGTGAATGTACTAGCGGATGTTACCATGGAGCTAGCGGCTTCAGAAAAGGCTAGTACTTATAGTAGAAACCTAATACTACTTTTTCATAAGCTGTCAACCAACGTGTTCATAGGTTTCACTTTTCACGTGCGTTTTTTTTCTGATGAATCTTTTCATGGACAGAGGATATATGTACTGTATGCGCTTATGTATCATACTATACATGTGTCTATACATGTATGTGTAGATTACCATATAGAACTAGGAGTTTGAATATGTGTGTGTGAATCTGTGTATGGGCGGATCAGTATGTATATTATTCATAATCAGACATTCAATCAATTGAAGCAGTGAAAAGAAATTGTGTGATTCTCTCTATTCTTATCATGAGTACAATAATGATATGCTATGGTGTACTAATAACACTGTCATATAATTATGAGTGCTTTCAAGCCCCATGTAGTTTAACCAGCCATCAAGAGGACATGGGAACAAGTAAAAACTAAGCACACAAACATGATTCAGAATGGTGAGTCCATACAATATGTGCCATGGTAATGTATTGAACACATCCATAAGTTTCTTAAGCACCAAATAAACTTTACGAACAGCACGGCATGCAGCGGCATCGCCGACACTGTACAATAATGTACCACTCGCAAAACAGCTCACGGCTATGATCCAGTCTGTGAGACGGTCAATGCTCGTGTGGTGTTCACAATGTATGACTCGAGAAGGTCTTGTTAATAAATGATTCCTTGTCTTCAGAATCGATAGCGCTCGTATAGGAAGTCATCGTGATGGGATAAGGGATCTTGGCGATCTCGGTCCGTGTACGTTTTAGTCATCTGTTTTACCGTTAAAATACGGACATTTCCGTATTTTCGTTTCATCGAATGAACGGTAAAACAGACGATCAAAACGTACACGGACCGATCTCGAAGAACTCTCTCCCTATAAAACGCTAATCTAACTAATATCGCTCCTTCATTAATGGGATGAGGAAGGGAGATGACATTTTTGCCGGGGGAGTGGTGAACTTATCCATCTTCCTTCAGCTTGAGCCTGCTCTGGAGCAGGTTCAAGCTTATTGATGTGTTGCTATGGTGATTGAGCTAAACCTGCTTCGAGGAACCGGAAAAGCCTGATATATCCGATCTCATCCTCAAACTTATCTCGCTAATTAGTTAGCGACGTACGAGGAACAGGGCCCAAGTCCAGCTGGATTTACATTGGCATTCTGTGTAACTCTAGCAAAGTGAAATACATCTTTTGAACTAACAACTACATCCATGTTGCACACCTTACAGCAATTTGGTTTTCTATGTTCTCAAGATTCCATTCAGTCTAAATGGTACCTGTAGATATTCAAGGAAAACTTTTTTTCTACAGAAACCACAGGAGAGATATCTGTTTTTCCAAACTACAAGGATGAAACTTGCAGGTAAAATAATCTGTCAGAAGTGGGATTTGAACCCACGCCTCCATTTGGAGACCAGAAGTCTCTTTGCTGAGGAAGGAGTGAACCCTTGAGTCTGGCGCCTTAGACCACTCGGCCATCCTGACGGGTAAACTGCAATTTGTGCCTGGGGTTCACGAGTTACATCTAAATAGACATCATGGGTTGCCTTGATCGCAAGGTTCTGGTCTATTCCGCATAACGAAAATGTTGTTGTCTCATGAATTTGATTTGAAGTTAGCTCATGAATGAGATTTTGAAGGGCTTTCATTTTGAAATGCTACATCAGAATGTCCTGGTTCTCTCTGAGTGACACCTTGAGGTGGTCTGCTATTAGTGTAGTGATGTAGTGAAATTATTTTGTAACTATGCACCATTTCCTCTAAAATCTAATCTGAAATGAGGCAAATTGTCTCATGAATGTGATTTGAAGTTAGCTCATGAATGAGATTTAGAAGGGCTTTAATTTTGAAATGCTACATCAGAATGTCCTGTAACACACCCAAGTATAGCTAGGGTAAACATCTCCAAATTCAACCCAGGTGAAGTCCTAGTCTAAAACTCTGAAGCCCAACGTGGGGCTCGAACCCACGACCCTGAGATTAAGAGTCTCATGCTCTACCGACTGAGCTAGCCGGGCCTGGTATATCAAACAAAAGGTTGAGAGTTCGAACCTCACCTTGGGTGATAGTCTTTTGTACTGTCGACAACTGTTCTCAGGGGTGGCCTTCAGTCCCGTAACACACACCTCCGCCAACCCATCCCCCACTGTTGACATCAGTGGTCTGGGAGGATGCTGATTGTCGGCTTGATTCTAACACCAAGTCCAGCTGGATTTACATTGGCATTCTGTGTAACTCTAGCAAAGTGAAATACATCTTTTGAACTAACAACTACATCCATGTTGCACACCTTACAGCAATTTGGTTTTCTATGTTCTCAAGATTCCATTCAGTCTAAATGGTACCTGTAGATATTCAAGGAAAACTTTTTTTCTACAGAAACCACAGGAGAGATATCTGTTTTTCCAAACTACAAGGATGAAACTTGCAGGTAAAATAATCTGTCAGAAGTGGGATTTGAACCCACGCCTCCATTTGGAGACCAGAAGTCTCTTTGCTGAGGAAGGAGTGAACCCTTGAGTCTGGCGCCTTAGACCACTCGGCCATCCTGACGGGTAAACTGCAATTTGTGCCTGGGGTTCACGAGTTACATCTAAATAGACATCATGGGTTGCCTTGATCGCAAGGTTCTGGTCTATTCCGCATAACGAAAATGTTGTTGTCTCATGAATTTGATTTGAAGTTAGCTCATGAATGAGATTTTGAAGGGCTTTCATTTTGAAATGCTACATCAGAATGTCCTGGTTCTCTCTGAGTGACACCTTGAGGTGGTCTGCTATTAGTGTAGTGATGTAGTGAAATTATTTTGTAACTATGCACCATTTCCTCTAAAATCTAATCTGAAATGAGGCAAATTGTCTCATGAATGTGATTTGAAGTTAGCTCATGAATGAGATTTAGAAGGGCTTTAATTTTGAAATGCTACATCAGAATGTCCTGTAACACACCCAAGTATAGCTAGGGTAAACATCTCCAAATTCAACCCAGGTGAAGTCCTAGTCTAAAACTCTGAAGCCCAACGTGGGGCTCAAACCCACGACCCTGAGATTAAGAGTCTCATGCTCTACCGACTGAGCTAGCCGGGCCTGGTATATCAAACAAAAGGTTGAGAGTTCGAACCTCACCTTGGGTGATAGTCTTTTGTACTGTCGACAACTGTTCTCAGGGGTGGCCTTCAGTCCCGTAACACACACCTCCGCCAACCCATCCCCCACTGTTGACATCAGTGGTCTGGGAGGATGCTGATTGTCGGCTTGATTCTAACACCAAGTCCAGCTGGATTTACATTGGCATTCTGTGTAACTCTAGCAAAGTGAAATACATCTTTTGAACTAACAACTACATCCATGTTGCACACCTTACAGCAATTTGGTTTTCTATGTTCTCAAGATTCCATTCAGTCTAAATGGTACCTGTAGATATTCAAGGAAAACTTTTTTTCTACAGAAACCACAGGAGAGATATCTGTTTTTCCAAACTACAAGGATGAAACTTGCAGGTAAAATAATCTGTCAGAAGTGGGATTTGAACCCACGCCTCCATTTGGAGACCAGAAGTCTCTTTGCTGAGGAAGGAGTGAACCCTTGAGTCTGGCGCCTTAGACCACTCGGCCATCCTGACGGGTAAACTGCAATTTGTGCCTGGGGTTCACGAGTTACATCTAAATAGACATCATGGGTTGCCTTGATCGCAAGGTTCTGGTCTATTCCGCATAACGAAAATGTTGTTGTCTCATGAATTTGATTTGAAGTTAGCTCATGAATGAGATTTTGAAGGGCTTTCATTTTGAAATGCTACATCAGAATGTCCTGGTTCTCTCTGAGTGACACCTTGAGGTGGTCTGCTATTAGTGTAGTGATGTAGTGAAATTATTTTGTAACTATGCACCATTTCCTCTAAAATCTAATCTGAAATGAGGCAAATTGTCTCATGAATGTGATTTGAAGTTAGCTCATGAATGAGATTTAGAAGGGCTTTAATTTTGAAATGCTACATCAGAATGTCCTGTAACACACCCAAGTATAGCTAGGGTAAACATCTCCAAATTCAACCCAGGTGAAGTCCTAGTCTAAAACTCTGAAGCCCAACGTGGGGCTCGAACCCACGACCCTGAGATTAAGAGTCTCATGCTCTACCGACTGAGCTAGCCGGGCCTGGTATATCAAACAAAAGGTTGAGAGTTCGAACCTCACCTTGGGTGATAGTCTTTTGTACTGTCGACAACTGTTCTCAGGGGTGGCCTTCAGTCCCGTAACACACACCTCCGCCAACCCATCCCCCACTGTTGACATCAGTGGTCTGGGAGGATGCTGATTGTCGGCTTGATTCTAACACCAAGGCCCTATTCCTCGTACGTCGCTCAACTAAGTCGATCAAATGTCCAATGATCCAGCTTGAATTAGCGAGATGATTGAAGGCAGGCTATCTCGGTTCCTCAAAGGCTGATCAGCGCTCAAACAGTCTCGCTAAGTCGAGCAAGACCTCAGTCATCAGGATAATTGGGCGTGCCCGTTTTACGTCAAAGGGAGTAAGCATCGATCACCGAAACCATGATTTTCTAACAGTACAATAGCGAATAAAGTAAAAGAAAGAGCGTCTTTTTTCTCCGCTGGCGAGCAGGAGATGATCATGAACGCATATGAGGAAGTCAAGACCATAATCATGGCTAAATCTAACACCGCCATCCCTTCCGTTGGTACGGCTTGCTTACGAAAATTACGTCACAAACCATGGCCGTTTTTGGTATCCCAGCATGCACAAAATCCTCATCTTTGCAAAGAAAACATCGATTTTCTTTTATTTTTTATGGATTTTTCACAAAAGGAGCCCAAACAAACACTGTCCACAGTCGCCATGACCGCTGCAAGTCAGGTCTTGCAGCATTTCGACGGCAAAAGATACATTACAGACCCGAATGTACTAGTGAATGTACTAGCGGATGTTACCATGGAGCTAGCGGCTTCAGAAAAGGCTAGTACTTATAGTAGAAACCTAATACTACTTTTTCATAAGCTGTCAACCAACGTGTTCATAGGTTTCACTTTTCACGTGCGTTTTTTTTCTGATGAATCTTTTCATGGACAGAGGATATATGTACTGTATGCGCTTATGTATCATACTATACATGTGTCTATACATGTATGTGTAGATTACCATATAGAACTAGGAGTTTGAATATGTGTGTGTGAATCTGTGTATGGGCGGATCAGTATGTATATTATTCATAATCAGACATTCAATCAATTGAAGCAGTGAAAAGAAATTGTGTGATTCTCTCTATTCTTATCATGAGTACAATAATGATATGCTATGGTGTACTAATAACACTGTCATATAATTATGAGTGCTTTCAAGCCCCATGTAGTTTAACCAGCCATCAAGAGGACATGGGAACAAGTAAAAACTAAGCACACAAACATGATTCAGAATGGTGAGTCCATACAATATGTGCCATGGTAATGTATTGAACACATCCATAAGTTTCTTAAGCACCAAATAAACTTTACGAACAGCACGGCATGCAGCGGCATCGCCGACACTGTACAATAATGTACCACTCGCAAAACAGCTCACGGCTATGATCCAGTCTGTGAGACGGTCAATGCTCGTGTGGTGTTCACAATGTATGACTCGAGAAGGTCTTGTTAATAAATGATTCCTTGTCTTCAGAATCGATAGCGCTCGTATAGGAAGTCATCGTGATGGGATAAGGGATCTTGGCGATCTCGGTCCGTGTACGTTTTAGTCATCTGTTTTACCGTTAAAATACGGACATTTCCGTATTTTCGTTTCATCGAATGAACGGTAAAACAGACGATCAAAACGTACACGGACCGATCTCGAAGAACTCTCTCCCTATAAAACGCTAATCTAACTAATATCGCTCCTTCATTAATGGGATGAGGAAGGGAGATGACATTTTTGCCGGGGGAGTGGTGAACTTATCCATCTTCCTTCAGCTTGAGCCTGCTCTGGAGCAGGTTCAAGCTTATTGATGTGTTGCCATGGTGATTGAGCTAAACCTGCTTTGAGGAACCGGAAAAGCCTGATATATCCGATCTCATCCTCAAACTTATCTCGCTAATTAGTTAGCGACGTACGAGGAACAGGGCCCAAGTCCAGCTGGATTTACATTGGCATTCTGTGTAACTCTAGCAAAGTGAAATACATCTTTTGAACTAACAACTACATCCATGTTGCACACCTTACAGCAATTTGGTTTTCTATGTTCTCAAGATTCCATTCAGTCTAAATGGTACCTGTAGATATTCAAGGAAAACTTTTTTTCTACAGAAACCACAGGAGAGATATCTGTTTTTCCAAACTACAAGGATGAAACTTGCAGGTAAAATAATCTGTCAGAAGTGGGATTTGAACTCACGCCTCCATTTGGAGACCAGAAGTCTCTTTGCTGAGGAAGGAGTGAACCCTTGAGTCTGGCGCCTTAGACCACTCGGCCATCCTGACGGGTAAACTGCAATTTGTGCCTGGGGTTCACGAGTTACATCTAAATAGACATCATGGGTTGCCTTGGTCGCAAGGTTCTGGTCTATTCCGCATAACGAAAATGTTGTTGTCTCATGAATGTGATTTGAAGTTAGCTCATGAATGAGATTTAGAAGGGCTTTAATTTTGAAATGCTACATCAGAATGTCCTGTAACACACCCAAGTATAGCTAGGGTAAACATCTCCAAATTCAACCCAGGTGAAGTCCTAGTCTAAAACTCTGAAGCCCAACGTGGGGCTCGAACCCACGACCCTGAGATTAAGAGTCTCATGCTCTACCGACTGAGCTAGCCGGGCCTGGTATATCAAACAAAAGGTTGAGAGTTCGAACCTCACCTTGGGTGATAGTCTTTTGTACTGTCGACAACTGTTCTCAGGGGTGGCCTTCAGTCCCGTAACACACACCTCCGCCAACCCATCCCCCACTGTTGACATCAGTGGTCTGGGAGGATGCTGATTGTCGGCTTGATTCTAACACCAAGTCCAGCTGGATTTACATTGGCATTCTGTGTAACTCTAGCAAAGTGAAATACATCTTTTGAACTAACAACTACATCCATGTTGCACACCTTACAGCAATTTGGTTTTCTATGTTCTCAAGATTCCATTCAGTCTAAATGGTACCTGTAGATATTCAAGGAAAACTTTTTTTCTACAGAAACCACAGGAGAGATATCTGTTTTTCCAAACTACAAGGATGAAACTTGCAGGTAAAATAATCTGTCAGAAGTGGGATTTGAACCCACGCCTCCATTTGGAGACCAGAAGTCTCTTTGCTGAGGAAGGAGTGAACCCTTGAGTCTGGCGCCTTAGACCACTCGGCCATCCTGACGGGTAAACTGCAATTTGTGCCTGGGGTTCACGAGTTACATCTAAATAGACATCATGGGTTGCCTTGATCGCAAGGTTCTGGTCTATTCCGCATAACGAAAATGTTGTTGTCTCATGAATTTGATTTGAAGTTAGCTCATGAATGAGATTTTGAAGGGCTTTCATTTTGAAATGCTACATCAGAATGTCCTGGTTCTCTCTGAGTGACACCTTGAGGTGGTCTGCTATTAGTGTAGTGATGTAGTGAAATTATTTTGTAACTATGCACCATTTCCTCTAAAATCTAATCTGAAATGAGGCAAATTGTCTCATGAATGTGATTTGAAGTTAGCTCATGAATGAGATTTAGAAGGGCTTTAATTTTGAAACGCTACATCAGAATGTCCTGTAACACACCCAAGTATAGCTAGGGTAAACATCTCCAAATTCAACCCAGGTGAAGTCCTAGTCTAAAACTCTGAAGCCCAACGTGGGGCTCAAACCCACGACCCTGAGATTAAGAGTCTCATGCTCTACCGACTGAGCTAGCCGGGCCTGGTATATCAAACAAAAGGTTGAGAGTTCGAACCTCACCTTGGGTGATAGTCTTTTGTACTGTCGACAACTGTTCTTAGGGGTGGCCTTCAGTCCCGTAACACACACCTCCGCCAACCCATCCCCCACTGTTGACATCAGTGGTCTGGGAGGATGCTGATTGTCGGCTTGATTCTAACACCAAGTCCAGCTGGATTTACATTGGCATTCTGTGTAACTCTAGCAAAGTGAAATACATCTTTTGAACTAACAACTACATCCATGTTGCACACCTTACAGCAATTTGGTTTTCTATGTTCTCAAGATTCCATTCAGTCTAAATGGTACCTGTAGATATTCAAGGAAAACTTTTTTTCTACAGAAACCACAGGAGAGATATCTGTTTTTCCAAACTACAAGGATGAAACTTGCAGGTAAAATAATCTGTCAGAAGTGGGATTTGAACCCACGCCTCCATTTGGAGACCAGAAGTCTCTTTGCTGAGGAAGGAGTGAACCCTTGAGTCTGGCGCCTTAGACCACTCGGCCATCCTGACGGGTAAACTGCAATTTGTGCCTGGGGTTCACGAGTTACATCTAAATAGACATCATGGGTTGCCTTGATCGCAAGGTTCTGGTCTATTCCGCATAACGAAAATGTTGTTGTCTCATGAATTTGATTTGAAGTTAGCTCATGAATGAGATTTTGAAGGGCTTTCATTTTGAAATGCTACATCAGAATGTCCTGTAACACACCCAAGTATAGCTAGGGTAAACATCTCCAAATTCAACCCAGGTGAAGTCCTAGTCTAAAACTCTGAAGCCCAACGTGGGGCTCGAACCCACGACCCTGAGATTAAGAGTCTCATGCTCTACCGACTGAGCTAGCCGGGCCTGGTATATCAAACAAAAGGTTGAGAGTTCGAACCTCACCTTGGGTGATAGTCTTTTGTACTGTCGACAACTGTTCTCAGGGGTGGCCTTCAGTCCCGTAACACACACCTCCGCCAACCCATCCCCCACTGTTGACATCAGTGGTCTGGGAGGATGCTGATTGTCGGCTTGATTCTAACACCAAGTCCAGCTGGATTTACATTGGCATTCTGTGTAACTCTAGCAAAGTGAAATACATCTTTTGAACTAACAACTACATCCATGTTGCACACCTTACAGCAATTTGGTTTTCTATGTTCTCAAGATTCCATTCAGTCTAAATGGTACCTGTAGATATTCAAGGAAAACTTTTTTTCTACAGAAACCACAGGAGAGATATCTGTTTTTCCAAACTACAAGGATGAAACTTGCAGGTAAAATAATCTGTCAGAAGTGGGATTTGAACTCACGCCTCCATTTGGAGACCAGAAGTCTCTTTGCTGAGGAAGGAGTGAACCCTTGAGTCTGGCGCCTTAGACCACTCGGCCATCCTGACGGGTAAACTGCAATTTGTGCCTGGGGTTCACGAGTTACATCTAAATAGACATCATGGGTTGCCTTGATCGCAAGGTTCTGGTCTATTCCGCATAACGAAAATGTTGTTGTCTCATGAATTTGATTTGAAGTTAGCTCATGAATGAGATTTTGAAGGGCTTTCATTTTGAAATGCTACATCAGAATATTCTGGTTCTCTCTGAGTGACACCTTGAGGTGGTCTGCTATTAGTGTAGTGATGTAGTGAAATTATTTTGTAACTATGCACCATTTCCTCTAAAATGTAATCTGAAATGAGGCAAATTGTCTCATGAATGTGATTTGAAGTTAGCTCATGAATGAGATTTAGAAGGGCTTTAATTTTGAAATGCTACATCAGAATGTCCTGTAACACACCCAAGTATAGCTAGGGTAAAAGTCTCCAAATTCAACCCAGGTTGAGTCCTAGTCTAAAACTCTGAAGCCCAACGTGGGGCTCGAACCCACGACCCTGAGATTAAGAGTCTCATGCTCTACCGACTGAGCTAGCCGGGCCTGGTACAACAAACAAAAGGTTGAGAGTTCGAACCTCACCTTGGGGGATAGTCTTTTGTACTGTGGACTACTGTTCTCAGGGGTGGCCTTCAGTCCCGTAACACACACCTCCGCCAACCCATCCCCCACTGTTGACATCAGTGGTCTGGGAGGATGCTGATTGTTGGCTTGATTCTAACACCAAGTCCAGCTGGATTTACATTGGCATTCTGTGTAACTCTAGCAAAGTGAAATACATCTTTTGAACTAACAACTACATCCATGTTGCACACCTTACAGCAATTTGGTTTTCTATGTTCTCAAGATTCCATTCAGTCAAAATGGTACCTGTAGATATTCAAGGAAAACTTTGTTTTCTACAGAAACCACAGGAGAGATATCTGTTTTTCCAAACTACAAGGATGAAATTTGCAGGTAAAATAATCTGTCAGAAGTGGGATTTGAACCCACGCCTCCATTTGGAGACCAGAAGTCTCTTTGCTGAGGAAGGAGTGAACCCTTGAGTCTGGCGCCTTAGACCACTCGGCCATCCTGACGGGTAAACTGCAATTTGTGCCTGGGGTTCACGAGTTACATCTAAATAGACATCATTGGTTGCCTTGATCGCAAGGTTCTGGTCTATTCCGCATAACGAAAATGTTGTTGTCTCATGAATTTGATTTGAAGTTAGCTCATGAATGAGATTTTGAAGGGCTTTCATTTTGAAATGCTACATCAGAATGTCCTGGTTCTCTCTGAGTGACACCTTGAGGTGGTCTGCTATTAGTGTAGTGATGTAGTGAAATTATTTTGTAACTATGCACCATTTCCTCTAAAATGTAATCTGAAATGAGGCAAATTGTCTCATGAATGTGATTTGAAGTTAGCTCATGAATGAGATTTAGAAGGGCTTTAATTTTGAAATGCTACATCAGAATGTCCTGTAACACACCCAAGTATAGCTAGGGTAAAAGTCTCCAAATTCAACCCAGGTTGAGTCCTAGTCTAAATCTCTGAAGCCCAACGTGGGGCTCGAACCCACGACCCTGAGATTAAGAGTCTCATGCTCTACCGACTGAGCTAGCCGGGCCTGGTACAACAAACAAAAGGTTGAGAGTTCGAACCTCACCTTGGGGGATAGTCTTTTGTACTGTGGACTACTGTTCTCAGGGGTGGCCTTCAGTCCCGTAACACACACCTCCGCCAACCCATCCCCCACTGTTGACATCAGTGGTCTGGGAGGATGCTGATTGTCGGCTTGATTCTAACACCAAGTCCAGCTGGATTTACATTGGCATTCTGTGTAACTCTAGCAAAGTGAAATACATCTTTTGAACTAACAACTACATCCATGTTGCACACCTTACAGCAATTTGGTTTTCTATGTTCTCAAGATTCCATTCAGTCAAAATGGTACCTGTAGATATTCAAGGAAAACTTTGTTTTCTACAGAAACCACAGGAGAGATATCTGTTTTTCCAAACTACAAGGATGAAATTTGCAGGTAAAATAATCTGTCAGAAGTGGGATTTGAACCCACGCCTCCATTTGGAGACCAGAAGTCTCTTTGCTGAGGAAGGAGTGAACCCTTGAGTCTGGCGCCTTAGACCACTCGGCCATCCTGACGGGTAAACTGCAATTTGTGCCTGGGGTTCACGAGTTACATCTAAATAGACATCATGGGTTGCCTTGATCGCAAGGTTCTGGTCTATTCCGCATAACGAAAATGTTGTTGTCTCATGAATTTGATTTGAAGTTAGCTCATGAATGAGATTTTGAAGGGCTTTCATTTTGAAATGCTACATCAGAATGTCCTGGTTCTCTCTGAGTGACACCTTGAGGTGGTCTGCTATTAGTGTAGTGATGTAGTGAAATTATTTTGTAACTATGCACCATTTCCTCTAAAATCTAATCTGAAATGAGGCAAATTGTCTCATGAATGTGATTTGAAGTTAGCTCATGAATGAGATTTAGAAGGGCTTTAATTTTGAAATGCTACATCAGAATGTCCTGTAACACACCCAAGTATAGCTAGGGTAAACATCTCCAAATTCAACCCAGGTGAAGTCCTAGTCTAAAACTCTGAAGCCCAACGTGGGGCTCGAACCCACGACCCTGAGATTAAGAGTCTCATGCTCTACCGACTGAGCTAGCCGGGCCTGGTATATCAAACAAAAGGTTGAGAGTTTGAACCTCACCTTGGGTGATAGTCTTTTGTACTGTGGACAACTGTTCTCAGGGGTGGCCTTCAGTCCCGTAACACACACCTCCGCCAACCCATCCCCCACTGTTGACATCAGTGGTCTGGGAGGATGCTGATTGTCGGCTTGATTCTAACACCAAGTCCAGCTGGATTTACATTGGCATTCTGTGTAACTCTAGCAAAGTGAAATACATCTTTTGAACTAACAACTACATCCATGTTGCACACCTTACAGCAATTTGGTTTTCTATGTTCTCAAGATTCCATTCAGTCTAAATGGTACCTGTAGATATTCAAGGAAAACTTTTTTTCTCCAGAAACCACAGGAGAGATATCTGTTTTTCCAAACTACATGGATGAAACTTGCAGGTAAAATAATCTGTCAGAAGTGGGATTTGAACCCACGCCTCCATTTGGAGACCAGAAGTCTCTTTGCTGAGGAAGGAGTGAACCCTTGAGTCTGGCGCCTTAGACCACTCGGCCATCCTGACGGGTAAACTGCAATTTGTGCCTGGGGTTCACGAGTTACATCTAAATAGACATCATGGGTTGCCTTGATCGCAAGGTTCTGGTCTATTCCGCATAACGAAAATGTTGTTGTCTCATGAATTTGATTTGAAGTTAGCTCATGAATGAGATTTTGAAGAGCTTTCATTTTGAAATGCTACATCAGAATGTCCTGGTTCTCTCTGAGTGACACCTTGAGGTGGTCTGCTATTAGTGTAGTGATGTAGTGAAATTATTTTGTAACTATGCACCATTTCCTCTAAAATCTAATCTGAATCTTGTCTCATGAATGTGATTTGAAGTTAGCTCATGAATGAGATTTAGAAGGGCTTTAATTTTGAAATGCTACATCAGAATGTCCTGTAACACACCCAAGTATAGCTAGAGTAAACATCTCCAAATTCAACCCAGGTGAAGTCCTAGTCTAAAACTCTGAAGCCCAACGTGGGGCTCGAACCCACGACCCTGAGATTAAGAGTCTCATGCTCTACCGACTGAGCTAGCCGGGCCTGGTACATCAAACAAAAGGTTGAGAGTTCGAACCTCACCTTGGGTGATAGTCTTTTGTACTGTGGACAACTGTTCTCAGGGGTGGCCTTCAGTCCCGTAACACACACCTCCGCCAACCCATCCCCCACTGTTGACATCAGTGGTCTGGGAGGATGCTGATTGTCGGCTTGATTCTAACACCAAGTCCAGCTGGATTTACATTGGCATTCTGTGTAACTCTAGCAAAGTGAAATACATCTTTTGAACTAACAACTACATCCATGTTGCACACCTTACAGCAATTTGGTTTTCTATGTTCTCAAGATTCCATTCAGTCAAAATGGTACCTGTAGATATTCAAGGAAAACTTTGTTTTCTACAGAAACCACAGGAGAGATATCTGTTTTTCCAAACTACAAGGATGAAACTTGCAGGTAAAATAATCTGTCAGAAGTGGGATTTGAACCCACGCCTCCATTTGGAGACCAGAAGTCTCTTTGCTGAGGAAGGAGTGAACCCTTGAGTCTGGCGCCTTAGACCACTCGGCCATCCTGACGGGTAAACTGCAATTTGTGCCTGGGGTTCACGAGTTACATCTAAATAGACATCATGGGTTGCCTTGATCGCAAGGTTCTGGTCTATTCCGCATAACGAAAATGTTGTTGTCTCGTGAATTTGATTTGAAGTTAGCTGCTCATGAATGAGATTTTGAAGGGCTTTAATTTTGAAATGCTACATCAGAATGTCCTGGTTCTCTCTGAGTGACACCTTGAGGTGGTCTGCTATTAGTGTAGTGATGTAGTGAAATTATTTTGTAACTATGCACCATTTCCTCTAAAATCTAATCTGAATCTTGTCTCATGAATGTGATTTGAAGTTAGCTCATGAATGAGATTTAGAAGGGCTTTAATTTTGAAATGCTACATCAGAATGTCCTGTAACACACCCAAGTATAGCTAGGGTAAACATCTCCAAATTCAACCCAGGTGAAGTCCTAGTCTAAAACTCTGAAGCCCAACGTGGGGCTCGAATCCACGACCCTGAGATTAAGAGTCTCATGCTCTACCGACTGAGCTAGCCGGGCCTGGTATATCAAACAAAAGGTTGAGAGTTCGAACCTCACCTTGGGTGATAGTCTTTTGTACTGTCGACAACTGTTCTCAGGGGTGGCCTTCAGTCCCGTAACACACACCTCCGCCAACCCATCCCCCACTGTTGACATCAGTGGTCTGGGAGGATGCTGATTGTCGGCTTGATTCTAACACCAAGTCCAGCTGGATTTACATTGGCATTCTGTGTAACTCTAGCAAAGTGAAATACATCTTTTGAACTAACAACTACATCCATGTTGCACACCTTACAGCAATTTGGTTTTCTATGTTCTCAAGATTCCATTCAGTCAAAATGGTACCTGTAGATATTCAAGGAAAACTTTTTTTCTACAGAAACCACAGGAGAGATATCTGTTTTTCCAAACTACAAGGATGAAACTTGCAGGTAAAATAATCTGTCAGAAGTGGGATTTGAACCCACGCCTCCATTTGGAGACCAGAAGTCTCTTTGCTGAGGAAGGAGTGAACCCTTGAGTCTGGCGCCTTAGACCACTCGGCCATCCTGACGGGTAAACTGCAATTTGTGCCTGGGGTTCACGAGTTACATCTAAATAGACATCATGGGTTGCCTTGATCGCAAGGTTCTGGTCTATTCCGCATAACGAAAATGTTGTTGTCTCATGAATTTGATTTGAAGTTAGCTCATGAATGAGATTTTGAAGGGCTTTCATTTTGAAATGCTACATCAGAATGTCCTGGTTCTCTCTGAGTGACACCTTGAGGTGGTCTGCTATTAGTGTAGTGATGTAGTGAAATTATTTTGTAACTATGCACCATTTCCTCTAAAATCTAATCTGAAATGAGGCAAATTGTCTCATGAATGTGATTTGAAGTTAGCTCATGAATGAGATTTAGAAGGGCTTTAATTTTGAAATGCTACATCAGAATGTCCTGTAACACACCCAAGTATAGCTAGGGTAAACATCTCCAAATTCAACCCAGGTGAAGTCCTAGTCTAAAACTCTGAAGCCCAACGTGGGGCTCGAATCCACGACCCTGAGATTAAGAGTCTCATGCTCTACCGACTGAGCTAGCCGGGCCTGGTATATCAAACAAAAGGTTGAGAGTTCGAACCTCACCTTGGGTGATAGTCTTTTGTACTGTCGACAACTGTTCTCAGGGGTGGCCTTCAGTCCCGTAACACACACCTCCGCCAACCCATCCCCCACTGTTGACATCAGTGGTCTGGGAGGATGCTGATTGTCGGCTTGATTCTAACACCAAGTCCAGCTGGATTTACATTGGCATTCTGTGTAACTCTAGCAAAGTGAAATACATCTTTTGAACTAACAACTATATCCATGTTGCACACCTTACAGCAATTTGGTTTTCTATGTTCTCAAGATTCCATTCAGTCAAAATGGTACCTGTAGATATTCAAGGAAAACTTTTTTTCTACAGAAACCACAGGAGAGATATCTGTTTTTCCAAACTACAAGGATGAAACTTGCAGGTAAAATAATCTGTCAGAAGTGGGATTTGAACCCACGCCTCCATTTGGAGACCAGAAGTCTCTTTGCTGAGGAAGGAGTGAACCCTTGAGTCTGGCGCCTTAGACCACTCGGCCATCCTGACGGGTAAACTGCAATTTGTGCCTGGGGTTCACGAGTTACATCTAAATAGACATCATGGGTTGCCTTGATCGCAAGGTTCTGGTCTATTCCGCATAACGAAAATGTTGTTGTCTCATGAATTTGATTTGAAGTTAGCTCATGAATGAGATTTTGAAGGGCTTTCATTTTGAAATGCTACATCAGAATGTCCTGGTTCTCTCTGAGTGACACCTTGAGGTGGTCTGCTATTAGTGTAGTGATGTAGTGAAATTATTTTGTAACTATGCACCATTTCCTCTAAAATCTAATCTGAAATGAGGCAAATTGTCTCATGAATGTGATTTGAAGTTAGCTCATGAATGAGATTTAGAAGGGCTTTAATTTTGAAATGCTACATCAGAATGTCCTGTAACACACCCAAGTATAGCTAGGGTAAACATCTCCAAATTCAACCCAGGTGAAGTCCTAGTCTAAAACTCTGAAGCCCAACGTGGGGCTCGAACCCACGACCCTGAGATTAAGAGTCTCATGCTCTACCGACTGAGCTAGCCGGGCCTGGTATATCAAACAAAAGGTTGAGAGTTCGAACCTCACCTTGGGTGATAGTCTTTTGTACTGTCGACAACTGTTCTCAGGGGTGGCCTTCAGTCCCGTAACACACACCTCCGCCAACCCATCCCCCACTGTTGACATCAGTGGTCTGGGAGGATGCTGATTGTCGGCTTGATTCTAACACCAAGTCCAGCTGGATTTACATTGGCATTCTGTGTAACTCTAGCAAAGTGAAATACATCTTTTGAACTAACAACTACATCCATGTTGCACACCTTACAGCAATTTGGTTTTCTATGTTCTCAAGATTCCATTCAGTCTAAATGGTACCTGTAGATATTCAAGGAAAACTTTGTTTTCTACAGAAACCACAGGAGACATATCTGTTTTTCCAAACTACAAGGATGAAACTTGCAGGTAAAATAATCTGTCAGAAGTGGGATTTGAACCCACGCCTCCATTTGGAGACCAGAAGTCTCTTTGCTGAGGAAGGAGTGAACCCTTGAGTCTGGCGCCTTAGACCACTCGGCCATCCTGACAGGTAAACTGCAATTTGTGCCTGGGGTTCACGAGTTACATCTAAATAGACATCGTGGGTTGCCTTGATCGCAAGGTTCTGGTCTATTCCGCATAACGAAAATGTTGTTGTCTCATGAATTTGATTTGAAGTTAGCTCATGAATGAGATTTTGAAGGGCTTTCATTTTGAAATGCTACATCAGAATATTCTGGTTCTCTCTGAGTGACACCTTGAGGTGGTCTGCTATTAGTGTAGTGATGTAGTGAAATTATTTTGTAACTATGCACCATTTCCTCTAAAATGTAATCTGAAATGAGGCAAATTGTCTCATGAATGTGATTTGAAGTTAGCTCATGAATGAGATTTAGAAGGGCTTTAATTTTGAAATGCTACATCAGAATGTCCTGTAACACACCCAAGTATAGCTAGGGTAAACGTCTCCAAATTCAACCCAGGTTGAGTCCTAGTCTAAAACTCTGAAGCCCAACGTGGGGCTCGAACCCACGACCCTGAGATTAAGAGTCTCATGCTCTACCGACTGAGCTAGCCGGGCCTGGTACAACAAACAAAAGGTTGAGAGTTCGAACCTCACCTTGGGGGATAGTCTTTTGTACTGTGGACTACTGTTCTCAGGGGTGGCCTTCAGTCCCGTAACACACACCTCCGCCAACCCATCCCCCACTGTTGACATCAGTGGTCTGGGAGGATGCTGATTGTCGGCTTGATTCTAACACCAAGTCCAGCTGGATTTACATTGGCATTCTGTGTAACTCTAGCAAAGTGAAATACATCTTTTGAACTAACAACTACATCCATGTTGCACACCTTACAGCAATTTGGTTTTCTATGTTCTCAAGATTCCATTCAGTCAAAATGGTACCTGTAGATATTCAAGGAAAACTTTGTTTTCTACAGAAACCACAGGAGAGATATCTGTTTTTCCAAACTACAAGGATGAAATTTGCAGGTAAAATAATCTGTCAGAAGTGGGATTTGAACCCACGCCTCCATTTGGAGACCAGAAGTCTCTTTGCTGAGGAAGGAGTGAACCCTTGAGTCTGGCGCCTTAGACCACTCGGCCATCCTGACGGGTAAACTGCAATTTGTGCCTGGGGTTCACGAGTTACATCTAAATAGACATCATGGGTTGCCTTGATCGCAAGGTTCTGGTCTATTCCGCATAACGAAAATGTTGTTGTCTCATGAATTTGATTTGAAGTTAGCTCATGAATGAGATTTTGAAGGGCTTTCATTTTGAAATGCTACATCAGAATGTCCTGGTTCTCTCTGAGTGACACCTTGAGGTGGTCTGCTATTAGTGTAGTGATGTAGTGAAATTATTTTGTAACTATGCACCATTTCCTCTAAAATCTAATCTGAAATGAGGCAAATTGTCTCATGAATGTGATTTGAAGTTAGCTCATGAATGAGATTTAGAAGGGCTTTAATTTTGAAATGCTACATCAGAATGTCCTGTAACACACCCAAGTATAGCTAGGGTAAACATCTCCAAATTCAACCCAGGTGAAGTCCTAGTCTAAAACTCTGAAGCCCAACGTGGGGCTCGAACCCACGACCCTGAGATTAAGAGTCTCATGCTCTACCGACTGAGCTAGCCGGGCCTGGTACATCAAACAAAAGGTTGAGAGTTCGAACCTCACCTTGGGTGATAGTCTTTTGTACTGTGGACAACTGTTCTCAGGGGTGGCCTTCAGTCCCGTAACACACACCTCCGCCAACCCATCCCCCACTGTTGACATCAGTGGTCTGGGAGGATGCTGATTGTCGGCTTGATTCTAACACCAAGTCCAGCTGGATTTACATTGGCATTCTGTGTAACTCTAGCAAAGTGAAATACATCTTTTGAACTAACAACTACATCCATGTTGCACACCTTACAGCAATTTGGTTTTCTATGTTCTCAAGATTCCATTCAGTCAAAATGGTACCTGTAGATATTCAAGGAAAACTTTTTTCTACAGAAACCACAGGAGAGATATCTGTTTTTCCAAACTACAAGGATGAAACTTGCAGGTAAACTAATCTGTCAGAAGTGGGATTTGAACCCACGCCTCCATTTGGAGACCAGAAGTCTCTTTGCTGAGGAAGGAGTGAACCCTTGAGTCTGGCGCCTTAGACCACTCGGCCATCCTGACGGGTAAACTTCAATTTGTGCCTGGGGTTCACGAGTTACATCTAAATAGACATCTGTAGATATTAAAGGAAAACTTTGTTTTCTACAGAAACCACAGGAGACATATCTGTTTTTCCAAACTACAAGGATGAAACTTGCAGGTAAAATAATCTGTCAGAAGTGGGATTTGAACCCACGCCTCCATTTGGAGACCAGAAGTCTCTTTGCTGAGGAAGGAGTGAACCCTTGAGTCTGGCGCCTTAGACCACTCGGCCATCCTGACAGGTAAACTGTAATTTTTTGTGCCTGGGGTTCACGAGTTACATCTAAATAGACATCTGTAGATATTAAAGGAAAACTTTGTTTTCTACAGAAACCACAGGAGACATATCTGTTTTTCCAAACTACAAGGATGAAACTTGCAGGTAAAATAATCTGTCAGAAGTGGGATTTGAACCCACGCCTCCATTTGGAGACCAGAAGTCTCTTTGCTGAGGAAGGAGTGAACCCTTGAGTCTGGCGCCTTAGACCACTCGGCCATCCTGACGGGTAAACTGCAATTCGTGCCTGGGGTTCACGAGTTACATCTAAATAGACATCATGGGTTGCCTTGATCGCAAGGTTCTGGTCTATTCCGCATAACGAAAATGTTGTTGTCTCATGAATTTGATTTGAAGTTAGCTCATGAATGAGATTTTGAAGGGCTTTCATTTTGAAATGCTACATCAGAATGTCCTGGTTCTCTCTGAGTGACACCTTGAGGTGGTCTGCTATTAGTGTAGTGATGTAGTGAAATTATTTTGTAACTATGCACCATTTCCTCTAAAATGTAATCTGAAATGAGGCAAATTGTCTCATGAATGTGATTTGAAGTTAGCTCATGAATGAGATTTAGAAGGGCTTTAATTTTGAAATGCTACATCAGAATGTCCTGTAACACACCCAAGTATAGCTAGAGTAAACATCTCCAAATTCAACCCAGGTGAAGTCCTAGTCTAAAACTCTGAAGCCCAACGTGGGGCTCGAACCCACGACCCTGAGATTAAGCCTCTCATGCTCTACCGACTGAGCTAGCCGGGCCTGGTACATCAAACAAAAGGTTGAGAGTTCGAACCTCACCTTGGGTGATAGTCTTTTGTACTGTGGACAACTGTTCTCAGGGGTGGCCTTCAGTCCCGTAACACACACCTCCGCCAACCCATCCCCCACTGTTGACATCAGTGGTCTGGGAGGATGCTGATTGTCGGCTTGATTCTAACACCAAGTCCAGCTGGATTTACATTGGCATTCTGTGTAACTCTAGCAAAGTGAAATACATCTTTTGAACTAACAACTACATCCATGTTGCACACCTTACAGCAATTTGGTTTTCTATGTTCTCAAGATTCCATTCAGTCAAAATGGTACCTGTAGATATTCAAGGAAAACTTTGTTTTCTACAGAAACCACAGGAGAGATATCTGTTTTTCCAAACTACAAGGATGAAACTTGCAGGTAAAATAATCTGTCAGAAGTGGGATTTGAACCCACGCCTCCATTTGGAGACCAGAAGTCTCTTTGCTGAGGAAGGAGTGAACCCTTGAGTCTGGCGCCTTAGACCACTCGGCCATCCTGACGGGTAAACTGCAATTTGTGCCTGGGGTTCACGAGTTACATCTAAATAGACATCATGGGTTGCCTTGATCGCAAGGTTCTGGTCTATTCCGCATAACGAAAATGTTGTTGTCTCATGAATTTGATTTGAAGTAAGCTGCTCATGAATGAGATTTTGAAGGGCTTTACTTTTGAAATGCTACATCAGAATGTCCTGGTTCTCTCTGAGTGACACCTTGAGGTGGTCTGCTATTAGTGTAGTGATGTAGTGAAATTATTTTGTAACTATGCACCATTTCCTCTAAAATCTAATCTGAAATGAGGCAAATTGTCTCATGAATGTGATTTGAAGTTAGCTCATGAATGAGATTTAGAAGGGCTTTAATTTTGAAATGCTACATCAGAATGTCCTGTAACACACCCAAGTATAGCTAGGGTAAACATCTCCAAATTCAACCCAGGTGAAGTCCTAGTCTAAAACTCTGAAGCCCAACGTGGGGCTCGAACCCACGACCCTGAGATTAAGAGTCTCATGCTCTACCGACTGAGCTAGCCGGGCCTGGTACATCAAACAAAAGGTTGAGAGTTCGAACCTCACCTTGGGTCATAGTCTTTTGTACTGTGGACAACTGTTCTCAGGGGTGGCCTTCAGTCCCGTAACACACACCTCCGCCAACCCATCCCCCACTGTTGACATCAGTGGTCTGGGAGGATGCTGATTGTCGGCTTGATTCTAACACCAAGTCCAGCTGGATTTACATTGGCATTCTGTGTAACTCTAGCAAAGTGAAATACATCTTTTGAACTAACAACTACATCCATGTTGCACACCTTACAGCAATTTGGTTTTCTATGTTCTCAAGATTCCATTCAGTCTAAATGGTACCTGTAGATATTCAAGGAAAACTTTGTTTTCTACAGAAACCACAGGAGAGATATCTGTTTTTCCAAACTACAAGGATGAAACTTGCAGGTAAAATAATCTGTCAGAAGTGGGATTTGAACCCACGCCTCCATTTGGAGACCAGAAGTCTCTTTGCTGAGGAAGGAGTGAACCCTTGAGTCTGGCGCCTTAGACCACTCGGCCATCCTGACGGGTAAACTGCAATTTGTGCCTGGGGTTCACGAGTTACATCTAAATAGACATCATGGGTTGCCTTGATCGCAAGGTTCTGGTCTATTCCGCATAACGAAAATGTTGTTGTCTCATGAATTTGATTTGAAGTTAGCTCATGAATGAGATTTTGAAGGGCTTTAATTTTGAAATGCTACATCAGAATGTCCTGGTTCTCTCTGAGTGACACCTTGAGGTGGTCTGCTATTAGTGTAGTGATGTAGTGAAATTATTTTGTAACTATGCACCATTTCCTCTAAAATCTAATCTGAAATGAGGCAAATTGTCTCATGAATGTGATTTGAAGTTAGCTCATGAATGAGATTTAGAAGGGCTTTAATTTTGAAATGCTACATCAGAATGTCCTGTAACACACCCAAGTATAGCTAGGGTAAACATCTCCAAATTCAACCCAGGTGAAGTCCTAGTCTAAAACTCTGAAGCCCAACGTGGGGCTCGAACCCACGACCCTGAGATTAAGAGTCTCATGCTCTACCGACTGAGCTAGCCTGGCCTGATACATCAAACAAAAGGTTGAGAGTTCGAACCTCACCTTGGGTCATAGTCTTTTGTACTGTGGACAACTGTTCTCAGGGGTGGCCTTCAGTCCCGTAACACACACCTCCGCCAACCCATCCCCCACTGTTGACATCAGTGGTCTGGGAGGATGCTGATTGTCGGCTTGATTCTAACACCAAGTCCAGCTGGATTTACATTGGCATTCTGTGTAACTCTAGCAAAGTGAAATACATCTTTTGAACTAACAACTACATCCATGTTGCACACCTTACAGCAATTTGGTTTTCTATGTTCTCAAGATTCCATTCAGTCAAAATGGTACCTGTAGATATTCAAGGAAAACTTTGTTTTCTACAGAAACCACAGGAGAGATATCTGTTTTTCCAAACTACAAGGATGAAACTTGCAGGTAAAATAATCTGTCAGAAGTGGGATTTGAACCCACGCCTCCATTTGGAGACCAGAAGTCTCTTTGCTGAGGAAGGAGTGAACCCTTGAGTCTGGCGCCTTAGACCACTCGGCCATCCTGACGGGTAAACTGCAATTTGTGCCTGGGGTTCACGAGTTACATCTAAATAGACATCATGGGTTGCCTTGATCGCAAGGTTCTGGTCTATTCCGCATAACGAAAATGTTGTTGTCTCATGAATTTGATTTGAAGTTAGCTGCTCATGAATGAGATTTTGAAGGGCTTTAATTTTGAAATGCTACATCAGAATGTCCTGGTTCTCTCTGAGTGACACCTTGAGGTGGTCTGCTATTAGTGTAGTGATGTAGTGAAATTATTTTGTAACTATGCACCATTTCCTCTAAAATGTAATCTGAAATGAGGCAAATTGTCTCATGAATGTGATTTGAAGTTAGCTCATGAATGAGATTTAGAAGGGCTTTAATTTTGAAATGCTACATCAGAATGTCCTGTAACACACCCAAGTATAGCTAGAGTAAACATCTCCAAATTCAACCCAGGTGAAGTCCTAGTCTAAAACTCTGAAGCCCAACGTGGGGCTCGAACCCACGACCCTGAGATTAAGCGTCTCATGCTCTACCGACTGAGCTAGCCGGGCCTGGTACATCAAACAAAAGGTTGAGAGTTCGAACCTCACCTTGGGTGATAGTCTTTTGTACTGTGGACAACTGTTCTCAGGGGTGGCCTTCAGTCCCGTAACACACACCTCCGCCAACCCATCCCCCACTGTTGACATCAGTGGTCTGGGAGGATGCTGATTGTCGGCTTGATTCTAACACCAAGTCCAGCTGGATTTACATTGGCATTCTGTGTAACTCTAGCAAAGTGAAATACATCTTTTGAACTAACAACTACATCCATGTTGCACACCTTACAGCAATTTGGTTTTCTATGTTCTCAAGATTCCATTCAGTCAAAATGGTACCTGTAGATATTCAAGGAAAACTTTGTTTTCTACAGAAACCACAGGAGAGATATCTGTTTTTCCAAACTACAAGGATGAAACTTGCAGGTAAAATAATCTGTCAGAAGTGGGATTTGAACCCACGCCTCCATTTGGAGACCAGAAGTCTCTTTGCTGAGGAAGGAGTGAACCCTTGAGTCTGGCGCCTTAGACCACTCGGCCATCCTGACGGGTAAACTGCAATTTGTGCCTGGGGTTCACGAGTTACATCTAAATAGACATCATGGGTTGCCTTGATCGCAAGGTTCTGGTCTATTCCGCATAACGAAAATGTTGTTGTCTCATGAATTTGATTTGAAGTAAGCTGCTCATGAATGAGATTTTGAAGGGCTTTACTTTTGAAATGCTACATCAGAATGTCCTGGTTCTCTCTGAGTGACACCTTGAGGTGGTCTGCTATTAGTGTAGTGATGTAGTGAAATTATTTTGTAACTATGCACCATTTCCTCTAAAATCTAATCTGAAATGAGGCAAATTGTCTCATGAATGTGATTTGAAGTTAGCTCATGAATGAGATTTAGAAGGGCTTTAATTTTGAAATGCTACATCAGAATGTCCTGTAACACACCCAAGTATAGCTAGGGTAAACATCTCCAAATTCAACCCAGGTGAAGTCCTAGTCTAAAACTCTGAAGCCCAACGTGGGGCTCGAACCCACGACCCTGAGATTAAGAGTCTCATGCTCTACCGACTGAGCTAGCCGGGCCTGGTACATCAAACAAAAGGTTGAGAGTTCGAACCTCACCTTGGGTCATAGTCTTTTGTACTGTGGACAACTGTTCTCAGGGGTGGCCTTCAGTCCCGTAACACACACCTCCGCCAACCCATCCCCCACTGTTGACATCAGTGGTCTGGGAGGATGCTGATTGTCGGCTTGATTCTAACACCAAGTCCAGCTGGATTTACATTGGCATTCTGTGTAACTCTAGCAAAGTGAAATACATCTTTTGAACTAACAACTACATCCATGTTGCACACCTTACAGCAATTTGGTTTTCTATGTTCTCAAGATTCCATTCAGTCTAAATGGTACCTGTAGATATTCAAGGAAAACTTTGTTTTCTACAGAAACCACAGGAGAGATATCTGTTTTTCCAAACTACAAGGATGAAACTTGCAGGTAAAATAATCTGTCAGAAGTGGGATTTGAACCCACGCCTCCATTTGGAGACCAGAAGTCTCTTTGCTGAGGAAGGAGTGAACCCTTGAGTCTGGCGCCTTAGACCACTCGGCCATCCTGACGGGTAAACTGCAATTTGTGCCTGGGGTTCACGAGTTACATCTAAATAGACATCATGGGTTGCCTTGATCGCAAGGTTCTGGTCTATTCCGCATAACGAAAATGTTGTTGTCTCATGAATTTGATTTGAAGTTAGCTCATGAATGAGATTTTGAAGGGCTTTAATTTTGAAATGCTACATCAGAATGTCCTGGTTCTCTCTGAGTGACACCTTGAGGTGGTCTGCTATTAGTGTAGTGATGTAGTGAAATTATTTTGTAACTATGCACCATTTCCTCTAAAATCTAATCTGAAATGAGGCAAATTGTCTCATGAATGTGATTTGAAGTTAGCTCATGAATGAGATTTAGAAGGGCTTTAATTTTGAAATGCTACATCAGAATGTCCTGTAACACACCCAAGTATAGCTAGGGTAAACATCTCCAAATTCAACCCAGGTGAAGTCCTAGTCTAAAACTCTGAAGCCCAACGTGGGGCTCGAACCCACGACCCTGAGATTAAGAGTCTCATGCTCTACCGACTGAGCTAGCCGGGCCTGGTACATCAAACAAAAGGTTGAGAGTTCGAACCTCACCTTGGGTCATAGTCTTTTGTACTGTGGACAACTGTTCTCAGGGGTGGCCTTCAGTCCCGTAACACACACCTCCGCCAACCCATCCCCCACTGTTGACATCAGTGGTCTGGGAGGATGCTGATTGTCGGCTTGATTCTAACACCAAGTCCAGCTGGATTTACATTGGCATTCTGTGTAACTCTAGCAAAGTGAAATACATCTTTTGAACTAACAACTACATCCATGTTGCACACCTTACAGCAATTTGGTTTTCTATGTTCTCAAGATTCCATTCAGTCAAAATGGTACCTGTAGATATTCAAGGAAAACTTTGTTTTCTACAGAAACCACAGGAGAGATATCTGTTTTTCCAAACTACAAGGATGAAACTTGCAGGTAAAATAATCTGTCAGAAGTGGGATTTGAACCCACGCCTCCATTTGGAGACCAGAAGTCTCTTTGCTGAGGAAGGAGTGAACCCTTGAGTCTGGCGCCTTAGACCACTCGGCCATCCTGACGGGTAAACTGCAATTTGTGCCTGGGGTTCACGAGTTACATCTAAATAGACATCATGGGTTGCCTTGATCGCAAGGTTCTGGTCTATTCCGCGTAACGAAAATGTTGTTGTCTCATGAATTTGATTTGAAGTTAGCTGCTCATGAATGAGATTTTGAAGGGCTTTAATTTTGAAATGCTACATCAGAATGTCCTGGTTCTCTCTGAGTGACACCTTGAGGTGGTCTGCTATTAGTGTAGTGATGTAGTGAAATTATTTTGTAACTATGCACCATTTCCTCTAAAATCTAATCTGAAATGAGGCAAATTGTCTCATGAATGTGATTTGAAGTTAGCTCATGAATGAGATTTAGAAGGGCTTTAATTTTGAAATGCTACATCAGAATGTCCTGTAACACACCCAAGTATAGCTAGGGTAAACATCTCCAAATTCAACCCAGGTGAAGTCCTAGTCTAAAACTCTGAAGCCCAACGTGGGGCTCGAACCCACGACCCTGAGATTAAGAGTCTCATGCTCTACCGACTGAGCTAGCCGGGCCTGGTACATCAAACAAAAGGTTGAGAGTTCGAACCTCACCTTGGGTCATAGTCTTTTGTACTGTGGACAACTGTTCTCAGGGGTGGCCTTCAGTCCCGTAACACACACCTCCGCCAACCCATCCCCCACTGTTGACATCAGTGGTCTGGGAGGATGCTGATTGTCGGCTTGATTCTAACACCAAGTCCAGCTGGATTTACATTGGCATTCTGTGTAACTCTAGCAAAGTGAAATACATCTTTTGAACTAACAACTACATCCATGTTGCACACCTTACAGCAATTTGGTTTTCTATGTTCTCAAGATTCCATTCAGTCAAAATGGTACCTGTAGATATTCAAGGAAAGCTTTTTTTCTACAGAAACCACAGGAGAGATATCTGTTTTTCCAAACTACAAGGATGAAACTTGCAGGTAAAATAATCTGTCAGAAGTGAGATTTGAACCCACGCCTCCATTTGGAGACCAGAAGTCTCTTTGCTGAGGAAGGAGTGAACCCTTGAGTCTGGCGCCTTAGACCACTCGGCCATCCTGACAGGTAAACTGCAATTTGTGCCTGGGGTTCACGAGTTACATCTAAATAGACATCGTGGGTTGCCTTGATCGCAAGGTTCTGGTCTATTCCGCATAACGAAAATGTTGTTGTCTCATGAATTTGATTTGAAGTTAGCTCATGAATGAGATTTTGAAGGGCTTTCATTTTGAAATGCTACATCAGAATGTCCTGGTTCTCTCTGAGTGACACCTTGAGGTGGTCTGCTATTAGTGTAGTGATGTAGTGAAATTATTTTGTAACTATGCACCATTTCCTCTAAAATCTAATCTGAAATGAGGCAAATTGTCTCATGAATGTGATTTGAAGTTAGCTCATGAATGAGATTTAGAAGGGCTTTAATTTTGAAATGCTACATCAGAATGTCCTGTAACACACCCAAGTATAGCTAGAGTAAACATCTCCAAATTCAACCCAGGTGAAGTCCTAGTCTAAAACTCTGAAGCCCAACGTGGGGCTCGAACCCACGACCCTGAGATTAAGAGTCTCATGCTCTACCGACTGAGCTAGCCGGGCCTGGTACATCAAACAAAAGGTTGAGAGTTCGAACCTCACCTTGGGTGATAGTCTTTTGTACTGTGGACAACTGTTCTCAGGGGTGGCCTTCAGTCCCGTAACACACACCTCCGCCAACCCATCCCCCACTGTTGACATCAGTGGTCTGGGAGGATGCTGATTGTCGGCTTGATTCTAACACCAAGTCCAGCTGGATTTACATTGGCATTCTGTGTAACTCTAGCAAAGTGAAATACATCTTTTGAACTAACATCTACATCCATGTTGCACACCTTACAGCAATTTGGTTTTCTATGTTCTCAAGATTCCATTCAGTCAAAATGGTACCTGTAGATATTCAAGGAAAACTTTGTTTTCTACAGAAACCACAGGAGAGATATCTGTTTTTCCAAACTACAAGGATGAAACTTGCAGGTAAAATAATCTGTCAGAAGTGGGATTTGAACCCACGCCTCCATTTGGAGACCAGAAGACTCTTTGCTGAGGAAGGAGTGAACCCTTGAGTCTGGCGCCTTAGACCACTCGGCCATCCTGACGGGTAAACTGCAATTTGTGCCTGGGGTTCACGAGTTACATCTAAATAGACATCTGTAGATATTAAAGGAAAACTTTGTTTTCTACAGAAACCACAGGAGACATATCTGTTTTTCCAAACTACAAGGATGAAACTTGCAGGTAAAATAATCTGTCAGAAGTGGGATTTGAACCCACGCCTCCATTTGGAGACCAGAAGTCTCTTTGCTGAGGAAGGAGTGAACCCTTGAGTCTGGCGCCTTAGACCACTCGGCCATCCTGACAGGTAAACTGTAATTTTTTGTGCCTGGGGTTCACGAGTTACATCTAAATAGACATCTGTAGATATTAAAGGAAAACTTTGTTTTCTACAGAAACCACAGGAGACATATCTGTTTTTCCAAACTACAAGGATGAAACTTGCAGGTAAAATAATCTGTCAGAAGTGGGATTTGAACCCACGTCTCCATTTGGAGAACAGAAGTCTCTTTGCTGAGGAAGGAGTGAACCCTTGAGTCTGGCGCCTTAGACCACTCGGCCATCCTGACAGGTAAACTGTATTTTTTTGTGCCTGGGGTTCACGAGTTACATCTAAATAGACATCTGTAGATATTCAAGGAAAACTTTGTTTTCTACAGAAACCACAGGAGACATATCTGTTTTTCCAAACTACAAGGATGAAACTTGCAGGTAAAATAATCTGTCAGAAGTGGGATTTGAACCCACGCCTCCATTTGGAGACCAGAAGTCTCTTTGCTGAGGAAGGAGTGAACCCTTGAGTCTGGCGCCTTAGACCACTCGGCCATCCTGACGGGTAAACTGCAATTTGTGCCTGGGGTTCACGAGTTACATCTAAATAGACATCATGGGTTGCCTTGATCGCAAGGTTCTGGTCTATTCCGCATAACGAAAATGTTGTTGTCTCATGAATTTGATTTGAAGTTAGCTCATGAATGAGATTTTGAAGGGCTTTAATTTTGAAATGCTACATCAGAATGTCCTGGTTCTCTCTGAGTGACACCTTGAGGTGGTCTGCTATTAGTGTAGTGATGTAGTGAAATTATTTTGTAACTATGCACCATTTCCTCTAAAATCTAATCTGAAATGAGGCAAATTGTCTCATGAATGTGATTTGAAGTTAGCTCATGAATGAGATTTAGAAGGGCTTTAATTTTGAAATGCTACATCAGAATGTCCTGTAACACACCCAAGTATAGCTAGGGTAAACATCTCCAAATTCAACCCAGGTGAAGTCCTAGTCTAAAACTCTGAAGCCCAACGTGGGGCTCGAACCCACGACCCTGAGATTAAGAGTCTCATGCTCTACCGACTGAGCTAGCCGGGCCTGGTACATCAAACAAAAGGTTGAGAGTTCGAACCTCACCTTGGGTCATAGTCTTTTGTACTGTGGACAACTGTTCTCAGGGGTGGCCTTCAGTCCCGTAACACACACCTCCGCCAACCCATCCCCCACTGTTGACATCAGTGGTCTGGGAGGATGCTGATTGTCGGCTTGATTCTAACACCAAGTCCAGCTGGATTTACATTGGCATTCTGTGTAACTCTAGCAAAGTGAAATACATCTTTTGAACTAACAACTACATCCATGTTGCACACCTTACAGCAATTTGGTTTTCTATGTTCTCAAGATTCCATTCAGTCAAAATGGTACCTGTAGATATTCAAGGAAAACTTTGTTTTCTACAGAAACCACAGGAGAGATATCTGTTTTTCCAAACTACAAGGATGAAACTTGCAGGTAAAATAATCTGTCAGAAGTGGGATTTGAACCCACGCCTCCATTTGGAGACCAGAAGTCTCTTTGCTGAGGAAGGAGTGAACCCTTGAGTCTGGCGCCTTAGACCACTCGGCCATCCTGACGGGTAAACTGCAATTTGTGCCTGGGGTTCACGAGTTACATCTAAATAGACATCATGGGTTGCCTTGATCGCAAGGTTCTGGTCTATTCCGCGTAACGAAAATGTTGTTGTCTCATGAATTTGATTTGAAGTTAGCTGCTCATGAATGAGATTTTGAAGGGCTTTAATTTTGAAATGCTACATCAGAATGTCCTGGTTCTCTCTGAGTGACACCTTGAGGTGGTCTGCTATTAGTGTAGTGATGTAGTGAAATTATTTTGTAACTATGCACCATTTCCTCTAAAATCTAATCTGAAATGAGGCAAATTGTCTCATGAATGTGATTTGAAGTTAGCTCATGAATGAGATTTAGAAGGGCTTTAATTTTGAAATGCTACATCAGAATGTCCTGTAACACACCCAAGTATAGCTAGGGTAAACATCTCCAAATTCAACCCAGGTGAAGTCCTAGTCTAAAACTCTGAAGCCCAACGTGGGGCTCGAACCCACGACCCTGAGATTAAGAGTCTCATGCTCTACCGACTGAGCTAGCCGGGCCTGGTACATCAAACAAAAGGTTGAGAGTTCGAACCTCACCTTGGGTCATAGTCTTTTGTACTGTGGACAACTGTTCTCAGGGGTGGCCTTCAGTCCCGTAACACACACCTCCGCCAACCCATCCCCCACTGTTGACATCAGTGGTCTGGGAGGATGCTGATTGTCGGCTTGATTCTAACACCAAGTCCAGCTGGATTTACATTGGCATTCTGTGTAACTCTAGCAAAGTGAAATACATCTTTTGAACTAACAACTACATCCATGTTGCACACCTTACAGCAATTTGGTTTTCTATGTTCTCAAGATTCCATTCAGTCAAAATGGTACCTGTAGATATTCAAGGAAAGCTTTTTTTCTACAGAAACCACAGGAGAGATATCTGTTTTTCCAAACTACAAGGATGAAACTTGCAGGTAAAATAATCTGTCAGAAGTGAGATTTGAACCCACGCCTCCATTTGGAGACCAGAAGTCTCTTTGCTGAGGAAGGAGTGAACCCTTGAGTCTGGCGCCTTAGACCACTCGGCCATCCTGACAGGTAAACTGCAATTTGTGCCTGGGGTTCACGAGTTACATCTAAATAGACATCGTGGGTTGCCTTGATCGCAAGGTTCTGGTCTATTCCGCATAACGAAAATGTTGTTGTCTCATGAATTTGATTTGAAGTTAGCTCATGAATGAGATTTTGAAGGGCTTTCATTTTGAAATGCTACATCAGAATGTCCTGGTTCTCTCTGAGTGACACCTTGAGGTGGTCTGCTATTAGTGTAGTGATGTAGTGAAATTATTTTGTAACTATGCACCATTTCCTCTAAAATCTAATCTGAAATGAGGCAAATTGTCTCATGAATGTGATTTGAAGTTAGCTCATGAATGAGATTTAGAAGGGCTTTAATTTTGAAATGCTACATCAGAATGTCCTGTAACACACCCAAGTATAGCTAGAGTAAACATCTCCAAATTCAACCCAGGTGAAGTCCTAGTCTAAAACTCTGAAGCCCAACGTGGGGCTCGAACCCACGACCCTGAGATTAAGAGTCTCATGCTCTACCGACTGAGCTAGCCGGGCCTGGTACATCAAACAAAAGGTTGAGAGTTCGAACCTCACCTTGGGTGATAGTCTTTTGTACTGTGGACAACTGTTCTCAGGGGTGGCCTTCAGTCCCGTAACACACACCTCCGCCAACCCATCCCCCACTGTTGACATCAGTGGTCTGGGAGGATGCTGATTGTCGGCTTGATTCTAACACCAAGTCCAGCTGGATTTACATTGGCATTCTGTGTAACTCTAGCAAAGTGAAATACATCTTTTGAACTAACATCTACATCCATGTTGCACACCTTACAGCAATTTGGTTTTCTATGTTCTCAAGATTCCATTCAGTCAAAATGGTACCTGTAGATATTCAAGGAAAACTTTGTTTTCTACAGAAACCACAGGAGAGATATCTGTTTTTCCAAACTACAAGGATGAAACTTGCAGGTAAAATAATCTGTCAGAAGTGGGATTTGAACCCACGCCTCCATTTGGAGACCAGAAGACTCTTTGCTGAGGAAGGAGTGAACCCTTGAGTCTGGCGCCTTAGACCACTCGGCCATCCTGACGGGTAAACTGCAATTTGTGCCTGGGGTTCACGAGTTACATCTAAATAGACATCTGTAGATATTAAAGGAAAACTTTGTTTTCTACAGAAACCACAGGAGACATATCTGTTTTTCCAAACTACAAGGATGAAACTTGCAGGTAAAATAATCTGTCAGAAGTGGGATTTGAACCCACGCCTCCATTTGGAGACCAGAAGTCTCTTTGCTGAGGAAGGAGTGAACCCTTGAGTCTGGCGCCTTAGACCACTCGGCCATCCTGACAGGTAAACTGTAATTTTTTGTGCCTGGGGTTCACGAGTTACATCTAAATAGACATCTGTAGATATTAAAGGAAAACTTTGTTTTCTACAGAAACCACAGGAGACATATCTGTTTTTCCAAACTACAAGGATGAAACTTGCAGGTAAAATAATCTGTCAGAAGTGGGATTTGAACCCACGTCTCCATTTGGAGAACAGAAGTCTCTTTGCTGAGGAAGGAGTGAACCCTTGAGTCTGGCGCCTTAGACCACTCGGCCATCCTGACAGGTAAACTGTATTTTTTTGTGCCTGGGGTTCACGAGTTACATCTAAATAGACATCTGTAGATATTCAAGGAAAACTTTGTTTTCTACAGAAACCACAGGAGACATATCTGTTTTTCCAAACTACAAGGATGAAACTTGCAGGTAAAATAATCTGTCAGAAGTGGGATTTGAACCCACGCCTCCATTTGGAGACCAGAAGTCTCTTTGCTGAGGAAGGAGTGAACCCTTGAGTCTGGCGCCTTAGACCACTCGGCCATCCTGACGGGTAAACTGCAATTTGTGCCTGGGGTTCACGAGTTACATCTAAATAGACATCATGGGTTGCCTTGATCGCAAGGTTCTGGTCTATTCCGCATAACGAAAATGTTGTTGTCTCATGAATTTGATTTGAAGTTAGCTGCTCATGAATGAGATTTTGAAGGGCTTTAATTTTGAAATGCTACATCAGAATGTCCTGGTTCTCTCTGAGTGACACCTTGAGGTGGTCTGCTATTAGTGTAGTGATGTAGTGAAATTATTTTGTAACTATGCACCATTTCCTCTAAAATGTAATCTGAAATGAGGCAAATTGTCTCATGAATGTGATTTGAAGTTAGCTCATGAATGAGATTTAGAAGGGCTTTAATTTTGAAATGCTACATCAGAATGTCCTGTAACACACCCAAGTATAGCTAGGGTAAACGTCTCCAAATTCAACCCAGGTTGAGTCCTAGTCTAAAACTCTGAAGCCCAACGTGGGGCTCGAACCCACGACCCTGAGATTAAGAGTCTCATGCTCTACCGACTGAGCTAGCCGGGCCTGGTACAACAAACAAAAGGTTGAGAGTTCGAACCTCACCTTGGGGGATAGTCTTTTGTACTGTGGACTACTGTTCTCAGGGGTGGCCTTCAGTCCCGTAACACACACCTCCGCCAACCCATCCCCCACTGTTGACATCAGTGGTCTGGGAGGATGCTGATTGTCGGCTTGATTCTAACACCAAGTCCAGCTGGATTTACATTGGCATTCTGTGTAACTCTAGCAAAGTGAAATACATCTTTTGAACTAACAACTACATCCATGTTGCACACCTTACAGCAATTTGGTTTTCTATGTTCTCAAGATTCCATTCAGTCAAAATGGTACCTGTAGATATTCAAGGAAAACTTTGTTTTCTACAGAAACCACAGGAGAGATATCTGTTTTTCCAAACTACAAGGATGAAACTTGCAGGTAAAATAATCTGTCAGAAGTGGGATTTGAACCCACGCCTCCATTTGGAGACCAGAAGTCTCTTTGCTGAGGAAGGAGTGAACCCTTGAGTCTGGCGCCTTAGACCACTCGGCCATCCTGACAGGTAAACTTCAATTTTTTGTGCCTGGGGTTCACGAGTTACATCTAAATAGACATCTGTAGATATTAAAGGAAAACTTTGTTTTCTACAGAAACCACAGGAGACATATCTGTTTTTCCAAACTACAAGGATGAAACTTGCAGGTAAAATAATCTGTCAGAAGTGGGATTTGAACCCACGCCTCCATTTGGAGACCAGAAGTCTCTTTGCTGAGGAAGGAGTGAACCCTTGAGTCTGGCGCCATAGACCACTCGGCCATCCTGACAGGTAAACTGTATTTTTTTGTGCCTGGGGTTCACGAGTTACATCTAAATAGACATCTGTAGATATTAAAGGAAAACTTTGTTTTCTACAGAAACCACAGGAGACATATCTGTTTTTCCAAACTACAAGGATGAAACTTGCAGGTAAAATAATCTGTCAGAAGTGGGATTTGAACCCACGCCTCCATTTGGAGACCAGGAGTCTCTTTGCTGAGGAAGGAGTGAACCCTTGAGTCTGGCGCCTTAGACCACTCGGCCATCCTGACAGGTAAACTGCAATTTGTGCCTGGGGTTCACGAGTTACATCTAAATAGACATCGTGGGTTGCCTTGATCGCAAGGTTCTGGTCTATTCCGCATAACGAAAATGTTGTTGTCTCATGAATTTGATTTGAAGTTAGCTCATGAATGAGATTTTGAAGGGCTTTCATTTTGAAATGCTACATCAGAATATTCTGGTTCTCTCTGAGTGACACCTTGAGGTGGTCTGCTATTAGTGTAGTGATGTAGTGAAATTATTTTGTAACTATGCACCATTTCCTCTAAAATGTAATCTGAAATGAGGCAAATTGTCTCATGAATGTGATTTGAAGTTAGCTCATGAATGAGATTTAGAAGGGCTTTAATTTTGAAATGCTACATCAGAATGTCCTGTAACACACGCAAGTATAGCTAGGGTAAACGTCTCCAAATTCAACCCAGGTTGAGTCCTAGTCTAAAACTCTGAAGCCCAACGTGGGGCTCGAACCCACGACCCTGAGATTAAGAGTCTCATGCTCTACCGACTGAGCTAGCCGGGCCTGGTACAACAAACAAAAGGTTGAGAGTTCGAACCTCACCTTGGGGGATAGTCTTTTGTACTGTGGACTACTGTTCTCAGGGGTGGCCTTCAGTCCCGTAACACACACCTCCGCCAACCCATCCCCCACTGTTGACATCAGTGGTCTGGGAGGATGCTGATTGTCGGCTTGATTCTAACACCAAGTCCAGCTGGATTTACATTGGCATTCTGTGTAACTCTAGCAAAGTGAAATACATCTTTTGAACTAACAACTACATCCATGTTGCACACCTTAAAGCAATTTGGTTTTCTATGTTCTCAAGATTCCATTCAGTCAAAATGGTACCTGTAGATATTCAAGGAAAACTTTGTTTTCTACAGAAACCACAGGAGAGATATCTGTTTTTCCAAACTACAAGGATGAAATTTGCAGGTAAAATAATCTGTCAGAAGTGGGATTTGAACCCACGCCTCCATTTGGAGACCAGAAGTCTCTTTGCTGAGGAAGGAGTGAACCCTTGAGTCTGGCGCCTTAGACCACTCGGCCATCCTGACGGGTAAACTGCAATTTGTGCCTGGGGTTCACGAGTTACATCTAAATAGACATCTGTAGATATTAAAGGAAAACTTTGTTTTCTACAGAAACCACAGGAGACATATCTGTTTTTCCAAACTACAAGGATGAAACTTGCAGGTAAAATAATCTGTCAGAAGTGGGATTTGAACCCACGCCTCCATTTGGAGACCAGAAGTCTCTTTGCTGAGGAAGGAGTGAACCCTTGAGTCTGGCGCCTTAGACCACTCGGCCATCCTGACAGGTAAACTGTAATTTTTTGTGCCTGGGGTTCACGAGTTACATCTAAATAGACATCTGTAGATATTAAAGGAAAACTTTGTTTTCTACAGAAACCACAGGAGACATATCTGTTTTTCCAAACTACAAGGATGAAACTTGCAGGTAAAATAATCTGTCAGAAGTGGGATTTGAACCCACGCCTCCATTTGGAGACCAGAAGTCTCTTTGCTGAGGAAGGAGTGAACCCTTGAGTCTGGCGCCTTAGACCACTCGGCCATCCTGACAGGTAAACTGTAATTTTTTGTGCCTGGGGTTCACGAGTTACATCTAAATAGACATCGTGGGTTGCCTTGATCGCAAGGTTCTGGTCTATTCCGCATAACGAAAATGTTGTTGTCTCATGAATTTGATTTGAAGTTAGCTCATGAATGAGATTTTGAAGGGCTTTCATTTTGAAATGCTACATCAGAATATTCTGGTTCTCTCTGAGTGACACCTTGAGGTGGTCTGCTATTAGTGTAGTGATGTAGTGAAATTATTTTGTAACTATGCACCATTTCCTCTAAAATCTAATCTGAAATGAGGCAAATTGTCTCATGAATGTGATTTGAAGTTAGCTCATGAATGAGATTTAGAAGGGCTTTAATTTTGAAATGCTACATCAGAATGTCCTGTAACACACCCAAGTATAGCTAGGGTAAACATCTCCAAATTCAACCCAGGTGAAGTCCTAGTCTAAAACTCTGAAGCCCAACGTGGGGCTCGAACCCACGACCCTGAGATTAAGAGTCTCATGCTCTACCGACTGAGCTAGCCGGGCCTGGTACATCAAACAAAAGGTTGAGAGTTCGAACCTCACCTTGGGTCATAGTCTTTTGTACTGTGGACAACTGTTCTCAGGGGTGGCCTTCAGTCCCGTAACACACACCTCCGCCAACCCATCCCCCACTGTTGACATCAGTGGTCTGGGAGGATGCTGATTGTCGGCTTGATTCTAACACCAAGTCCAGCTGGATTTACATTGGCATTCTGTGTAACTCTAGCAAAGTGAAATACATCTTTTGAACTAACAACTACATCCATGTTGCACACCTTACAGCAATTTGGTTTTCTATGTTCTCAAGATTCCATTCAGTCAAAATGGTACCTGTAGATATTCAAGGAAAACTTTGTTTTCTACAGAAACCACAGGAGAGATATCTGTTTTTCCAAACTACAAGGATGAAACTTGCAGGTAAAATAATCTGTCAGAAGTGGGATTTGAACCCACGCCTCCATTTGGAGACCAGAAGTCTCTTTGCTGAGGAAGGAGTGAACCCTTGAGTCTGGCGCCTTAGACCACTCGGCCATCCTGACGGGTAAACTGCAATTTGTGCCTGGGGTTCACGAGTTACATCTAAATAGACATCATGGGTTGCCTTGATCGCAAGGTTCTGGTCTATTCCGCATAACGAAAATGTTGTTGTCTCATGAATTTGATTTGAAGTTAGCTGCTCATGAATGAGATTTTGAAGGGCTTTAATTTTGAAATGCTACATCAGAATGTCCTGGTTCTCTCTGAGTGACACCTTGAGGTGGTCTGCTATTAGTGTAGTGATGTAGTGAAATTATTTTGTAACTATGCACCATTTCCTCTAAAATCTAATCTGAAATGAGGCAAATTGTCTCATGAATGTGATTTGAAGTTAGCTCATGAATGAGATTTAGAAGGGCTTTAATTTTGAAATGCTACATCAGAATGTCCTGTAACACACCCAAGTATAGCTAGGGTAAACATCTCCAAATTCAACCCAGGTGAAGTCCTAGTCTAAAACTCTGAAGCCCAACGTGGGGCTCGAACCCACGACCCTGAGATTAAGAGTCTCATGCTCTACCGACTGAGCTAGCCGGGCCTGGTACATCAAACAAAAGGTTGAGAGTTCGAACCTCACCTTGGGTCATAGTCTTTTGTACTGTGGACAACTGTTCTCAGGGGTGGCCTTCAGTCCCGTAACACACACCTCCGCCAACCCATCCCCCACTGTTGACATCAGTGGTCTGGGAGGATGCTGATTGTCGGCTTGATTCTAACACCAAGTCCAGCTGGATTTACATTGGCATTCTGTGTAACTCTAGCAAAGTGAAATACATCTTTTGAACTAACAACTACATCCATGTTGCACACCTTACAGCAATTTGGTTTTCTATGTTCTCAAGATTCCATTCAGTCAAAATGGTACCTGTAGATATTCAAGGAAAGCTTTTTTTCTACAGAAACCACAGGAGAGATATCTGTTTTTCCAAACTACAAGGATGAAACTTGCAGGTAAAATAATCTGTCAGAAGTGGGATTTGAACCCACGCCTCCATTTGGAGACCAGAAGACTCTTTGCTGAGGAAGGAGTGAACCCTTGAGTCTGGCGCCTTAGACCACTCGGCCATCCTGACGGGTAAACTGCAATTTGTGCCTGGGGTTCACGAGTTACATCTAAATAGACATCTGTAGATATTAAAGGAAAACTTTGTTTTCTACAGAAACCACAGGAGACATATCTGTTTTTCCAAACTACAAGGATGAAACTTGCAGGTAAAATAATCTGTCAGAAGTGGGATTTGAACCCACGCCTCCATTTGGAGACCAGAAGTCTCTTTGCTGAGGAAGGAGTGAACCCTTGAGTCTGGCGCCTTAGACCACTCGGCCATCCTGACAGGTAAACTGTAATTTTTTGTGCCTGGGGTTCACGAGTTACATCTAAATAGACATCTGTAGATATTAAAGGAAAACTTTGTTTTCTACAGAAACCACAGGAGACATATCTGTTTTTCCAAACTACAAGGATGAAACTTGCAGGTAAAATAATCTGTCAGAAGTGGGATTTGAACCCACGCCTCCATTTGGAGACCAGAAGTCTCTTTGCTGAGGAAGGAGTGAACCCTTGAGTCTGGCGCCTTAGACCACTCGGCCATCCTGACAGGTAAACTGCAATTTGTGCCTGGGGTTCACGAGTTACATCTAAATAGACATCGTGGGTTGCCTTGATCGCAAGGTTCTGGTCTATTCCGCATAACGAAAATGTTGTTGTCTCATGAATTTGATTTGAAGTTAGCTCATGAATGAGATTTTGAAGGGCTTTCATTTTGAAATGCTACATCAGAATGTCCTGGTTCTCTCTGAGTGACACCTTGAGGTGGTCTGCTATTAGTGTAGTGATGTAGTGAAATTATTTTGTAACTATGCACCATTTCCTCTAAAATCTAATCTGAAATGAGGCAAATTGTCTCATGAATGTGATTTGAAGTTAGCTCATGAATGAGATTTAGAAGGGCTTTAATTTTGAAATGCTACATCAGAATGTCCTGTAACACACCCAAGTATAGCTAGGGTAAACATCTCCAAATTCAACCCAGGTGAAGTCCTAGTCTAAAACTCTGAAGCCCAACGTGGGGCTCGAACCCACGACCCTGAGATTAAGAGTCTCATGCTCTACCGACTGAGCTAGCCGGGCCTGGTACATCAAACAAAAGGTTGAGAGTTCGAACCTCACCTTGGGTCATAGTCTTTTGTACTGTGGACAACTGTTCTCAGGGGTGGCCTTCAGTCCCGTAACACACACCTCCGCCAACCCATCCCCCACTGTTGACATCAGTGGTCTGGGAGGATGCTGATTGTCGGCTTGATTCTAACACCAAGTCCAGCTGGATTTACATTGGCATTCTGTGTAACTCTAGCAAAGTGAAATACATCTTTTGAACTAACAACTACATCCATGTTGCACACCTTACAGCAATTTGGTTTTCTATGTTCTCAAGATTCCATTCAGTCAAAATGGTACCTGTAGATATTCAAGGAAAACTTTGTTTTCTACAGAAACCACAGGAGACATATCTGTTTTTCCAAACTACAAGGATGAAACTTGCAGGTAAAATAATCTGTCAGAAGTGGGATTTGAACCCACGCCTCCATTTGGAGACCAGAAGTCTCTTTGCTGAGGAAGGAGTGAACCCTTGAGTCTGGCGCCTTAGACCACTCGGCCATCCTGACAGGTAAACTGCAATTTGTGCCTGGGGTTCACGAGTTACATCTAAATAGACATCGTGGGTTGCCTTGATCGCAAGGTTCTGGTCTATTCCGCATAACGAAAATGTTGTTGTCTCATGAATTTGATTTGAAGTTAGCTCATGAATGAGATTTTGAAGGGCTTTCATTTTGAAATGCTACATCAGAATATTCTGGTTCTCTCTGAGTGACACCTTGAGGTGGTCTGCTATTAGTGTAGTGATGTAGTGAAATTATTTTGTAACTATGCACCATTTCCTCTAAAATGTAATCTGAAATGAGGCAAATTGTCTCATGAATGTGATTTGAAGTTAGCTCATGAATGAGATTTAGAAGGGCTTTAATTTTGAAATGCTACATCAGAATGTCCTGTAACACACCCAAGTATAGCTAGGGTAAACGTCTCCAAATTCAACCCAGGTTGAGTCCTAGTCTAAAACTCTGAAGCCCAACGTGGGGCTCGAACCCACGACCCTGAGATTAAGAGTCTCATGCTCTACCGACTGAGCTAGCCGGGCCTGGTACAACAAACAAAAGGTTGAGAGTTCGAACCTCACCTTGGGGGATAGTCTTTTGTACTGTGGACTACTGTTCTCAGGGGTGGCCTTCAGTCCCGTAACACACACCTCCGCCAACCCATCCCCCACTGTTGACATCAGTGGTCTGGGAGGATGCTGATTGTCGGCTTGATTCTAACACCAAGGCCCTGTTCCTCGTACGTCGCTAACTAATTAGCGAGATAAGTTTGAGGATGAGATCGGATATATCAGGCTTTTCCGGTTCCTCGAAGCAGGTTTAGCTCAATCACCATGGCAACACATCAATAAGCTTGAACCTGCTCCAGAGCAGGCTCAAGCTGAAGGAAGATGGATAAGTTCACCACTCCCCCGGCAAAAATGTCATCTCCCTTCCTCATCCCATTAATGAAGGAGCGATATTAGTTAGATTAGCGTTTTATAGGGAGAGAGTTCTTCGAGATCGGTCCGTGTACGTTTTGATCGTCTGTTTTACCGTTCATTCGATGAAACGAAAATACGGAAATGTCCGTATTTTAACGGTAAAACAGATGACTAAAACGTACACGGACCGAGATCGCCAAGATCCCTTATCCCATCACGATGACTTCCTATACGAGCGCTATCGATTCTGAAGACAAGGAATCATTTATTAACAAGACCTTCTCGAGTCATACATTGTGAACACCACACGAGCATTGACCGTCTCACAGACTGGATCATAGCCGTGAGCTGTTTTGCGAGTGGTACATTATTGTACAGTGTCGGCGATGCCGCTGCATGCCGTGCTGTTCGTAAAGTTTATTTGGTGCTTAAGAAACTTATGGATGTGTTCAATACATTACCATGGCACATATTGTATGGACTCACCATTCTGAATCATGTTTGTGTGCTTAGTTTTTACTTGTTCCCATGTCCTCTTGATGGCTGGTTAAACTACATGGGGCTTGAAAGCACTCATAATTATATGACAGTGTTATTAGTACACCATAGCATATCATTATTGTACTCATGATAAGAATAGAGAGAATCACACAATTTCTTTTCACTGCTTCAATTGATTGAATGTCTGATTATGAATAATATACATACTGATCCGCCCATACACAGATTCACACACACATATTCAAACTCCTAGTTCTATATGGTAATCTACACATACATGTATAGACACATGTATAGTATGATACATAAGCGCATACAGTACATATATCCTCTGTCCATGAAAAGATTCATCAGAAAAAAAACGCACGTGAAAAGTGAAACCTATGAACACGTTGGTTGACAGCTTATGAAAAAGTAATATTAGGTTTCTACTATAAGTACTAGCCTTTTCTGAAGCCGCTAGCTCCATGGTAACATCCGCTAGTACATTCACTAGTACATTCGGGTCTGTAATGTATCTTTTGCCGTCGAAATGCTGCAAGACCTGACTTGCAGCGGTCATGGCGACTGTGGACAGTGTTTGTTTGGGCTCCTTTTGTGAAAAATCCATAAAAAATAAAAGAAAATCGATGTTTTCTTTGCAAAGATGAGGATTTTGTGCATGCTGGGATACCAAAAACGGCCATGGTTTGTGACGTAATTTTCGTAAGCAAGCCGTACCAACGGAAGGGATGGCGGTGTTAGATTTAGCCATGATTATGGTCTTGACTTCCTCATATGCGTTCATGATCATCTCCTGCTCGCCAGCGGAGAAAAAAGACGCTCTTTCTTTTACTTTATTCGCTATTGTACTGTTAGAAAATCATGGTTTCGGTGATCGATGCTTACTCCCTTTGACGTAAAACGGGCACGCCCAATTATCCTGATGACTGAGGTCTTGCTCGACTTAGCGAGACTGTTTGAGCGCTGATCAGCCTTTGAGGAACCGAGATAGCCTGCCTTCAATCATCTCGCTAATTCAAGCTGGATCATTGGACATTTGATCGACTTAGTTGAGCGACGTACGAGGAATAGGGCCCAAGTCCAGCTGGATTTACATTGGCATTCTGTGTAACTCTAGCAAAGTGAAATACATCTTTTGAACTAACAACTACATCCATGTTGCACACCTTACAGCAATTTGGTTTTCTATGTTCTCAAGATTCCATTCAGTCAAAATGGTACCTGTAGATATTCAAGGAAAACTTTGTTTTCTACAGAAACCACAGGAGAGATATCTGTTTTTCCAAACTACAAGGATGAAACTTGCAGGTAAAATAATCTGTCAGAAGTGGGATTTGAACCCACGCCTCCATTTGGAGACCAGAAGTCTCTTTGCTGAGGAAGGAGTGAACCCTTGAGTCTGGCGCCTTAGACCACTCGGCCATCCTGACAGGTAAACTTCAATTTTTTGTGCCTGGGGTTCACGAGTTACATCTAAATAGACATCTGTAGATATTAAAGGAAAACTTTGTTTTCTACAGAAACCACAGGAGACATATCTGTTTTTCCAAACTACAAGGATGAAACTTGCAGGTAAAATAGTCTGTCAGAAGTGGGATTTGAACCCACGCCTCCATTTGGAGACCAGAAGTCTCTTTGCTGAGGAAGGAGTGAACCCTTGAGTCTGGCGCCTTAGACCACTCGGCCATCCTGACAGGTAAACTGTATTTTTTTGTGCCTGGGGTTCACGAGTTACATCTAAATAGACATCTGTAGATATTAAAGGAAAACTTTGTTTTCTACAGAAACCACAGGAGACATATCTGTTTTTCCAAACTACAAGGATGAAACTTGCAGGTAAAATAATCTGTCAGAAGTGGGATTTGAACCCACGCCTCCATTTGGAGACCAGAAGTCTCTTTGCTGAGGAAGGAGTGAACCCTTGAGTCTGGCGCCTTAGACCACTCGGCCATCCTGACAGGTAAACTGCAATTTGTGCCTGGGGTTCACGAGTTACATCTAAATAGACATCGTGGGTTGCCTTGATCGCAAGGTTCTGGTCTATTCCGCATAACGAAAATGTTGTTGTCTCATGAATTTGATTTGAAGTTAGCTCATGAATGAGATTTTGAAGGGCTTTCATTTTGAAATGCTACATCAGAATATTCTGGTTCTCTCTGAGTGACACCTTGAGGTGGTCTGCTATTAGTGTAGTGATGTAGTGAAATTATTTTGTAACTATGCACCATTTCCTCTAAAATGTAATCTGAAATGAGGCAAATTGTCTCATGAATGTGATTTGAAGTTAGCTCATGAATGAGATTTAGAAGGGCTTTAATTTTGAAATGCTACATCAGAATGTCCTGCAACACACCCAAGTATAGCTAGGGTAAACGTCTCCAAATTCAACCCAGGTTGAGTCCTAGTCTAAAACTCTGAAGCCCAACATGGGGCTCGAACCCACGACCCTGAGATTAAGAGTCTCATGCTCTACCGACTGAGCTAGCCGGGCCTGGTACAACAAACAAAAGGTTGAGAGTTCGAACCTCACCTTGGGGGATAGTCTTTTGTACTGTGGACTACTGTTCTCAGGGGTGGCCTTCAGTCCCGTAACACACACCTCCGCCAACCCATCCCCCACTGTTGACATCAGTGGTCTGGGAGGATGCTGATTGTCGGCTTGATTCTAACACCAAGTCCAGCTGGATTTACATTGGCATTCTGTGTAACTCTAGCAAAGTGAAATACATCTTTTGAACTAACAACTACATCCATGTTGCACACCTTACAGCAATTTGGTTTTCTATGTTCTCAAGATTCCATTCAGTCAAAATGGTACCTGTAGATATTCAAGGAAAACTTTGTTTTCTACAGAAACCACAGGAGAGATATCTGTTTTTCCAAACTACAAGGATGAAACTTGCAGGTAAAATAATCTGTCAGAAGTGGGATTTGAACCCACGCCTCCATTTGGAGACCAGAAGTCTCTTTGCTGAGGAAGGAGTGAACCCTTGAGTCTGGCGCCTTAGACCACTCGGCCATCCTGACAGGTAAACTTCAATTTTTTGTGCCTGGGGTTCACGAGTTACATCTAAATAGACATCTGTAGATATTAAAGGAAAACTTTGTTTTCTACAGAAACCACAGGAGACATATCTGTTTTTCCAAACTACAAGGATGAAACTTGCAGGTAAAATAATCTGTCAGAAGTGGGATTTGAACCCACGCCTCCATTTGGAGACCAGAAGTCTCTTTGCTGAGGAAGGAGTGAACCCTTGAGTCTGGCGCCATAGACCACTCGGCCATCCTGACAGGTAAACTGTATTTTTTTGTGCCTGGGGTTCACGAGTTACATCTAAATAGACATCTGTAGATATTAAAGGAAAACTTTGTTTTCTACAGAAACCACAGGAGACATATCTGTTTTTCCAAACTACAAGGATGAAACTTGCAGGTAAAATAATCTGTCAGAAGTGGGATTTGAACCCACGCCTCCATTTGGAGACCAGGAGTCTCTTTGCTGAGGAAGGAGTGAACCCTTGAGTCTGGCGCCTTAGACCACTCGGCCATCCTGACAGGTAAACTGCAATTTGTGCCTGGGGTTCACGAGTTACATCTAAATAGACATCGTGGGTTGCCTTGATCGCAAGGTTCTGGTCTATTCCGCATAACGAAAATGTTGTTGTCTCATGAATTTGATTTGAAGTTAGCTCATGAATGAGATTTTGAAGGGCTTTCATTTTGAAATGCTACATCAGAATATTCTGGTTCTCTCTGAGTGACACCTTGAGGTGGTCTGCTATTAGTGTAGTGATGTAGTGAAATTATTTTGTAACTATGCACCATTTCCTCTAAAATGTAATCTGAAATGAGGCAAATTGTCTCATGAATGTGATTTGAAGTTAGCTCATGAATGAGATTTAGAAGGGCTTTAATTTTGAAATGCTACATCAGAATGTCCTGTAACACACGCAAGTATAGCTAGGGTAAACGTCTCCAAATTCAACCCAGGTTGAGTCCTAGTCTAAAACTCTGAAGCCCAACGTGGGGCTCGAACCCACGACCCTGAGATTAAGAGTCTCATGCTCTACCGACTGAGCTAGCCGGGCCTGGTACAACAAACAAAAGGTTGAGAGTTCGAACCTCACCTTGGGGGATAGTCTTTTGTACTGTGGACTACTGTTCTCAGGGGTGGCCTTCAGTCCCGTAACACACACCTCCGCCAACCCATCCCCCACTGTTGACATCAGTGGTCTGGGAGGATGCTGATTGTCGGCTTGATTCTAACACCAAGTCCAGCTGGATTTACATTGGCATTCTGTGTAACTCTAGCAAAGTGAAATACATCTTTTGAACTAACAACTACATCCATGTTGCACACCTTAAAGCAATTTGGTTTTCTATGTTCTCAAGATTCCATTCAGTCAAAATGGTACCTGTAGATATTCAAGGAAAACTTTGTTTTCTACAGAAACCACAGGAGAGATATCTGTTTTTCCAAACTACAAGGATGAAATTTGCAGGTAAAATAATCTGTCAGAAGTGGGATTTGAACCCACGCCTCCATTTGGAGACCAGAAGTCTCTTTGCTGAGGAAGGAGTGAACCCTTGAGTCTGGCGCCTTAGACCACTCGGCCATCCTGACGGGTAAACTGCAATTTGTGCCTGGGGTTCACGAGTTACATCTAAATAGACATCATGGGTTGCCTTGATCGCAAGGTTCTGGTCTATTCCGCATAACGAAAATGTTGTTGTCTCATGAATTTGATTTGAAGTAAGCTGCTCATGAATGAGATTTTGAAGGGCTTTAATTTTGAAATGCTACATCAGAATGTCCTGGTTCTCTCTGAGTGACACCTTGAGGTGGTCTGCTATTAGTGTAGTGATGTAGTGAAATTATTTTGTAACTATGCACCATTTCCTCTAAAATCTAATCTGAAATGAGGCAAATTGTCTCATGAATGTGATTTGAAGTTAGCTCATGAATGAGATTTAGAAGGGCTTTAATTTTGAAATGCTACATCAGAATGTCCTGTAACACACCCAAGTATAGCTAGGGTAAACATCTCCAAATTCAACCCAGGTGAAGTCCTAGTCTAAAACTCTGAAGCCCAACGTGGGGCTCGAACCCACGACCCTGAGATTAAGAGTCTCATGCTCTACCGACTGAGCTAGCCGGGCCTGGTACAACAAACAAAAGGTTGAGAGTTCGAACCTCACCTTGGGGGATAGTCTTTTGTACTGTGGACTACTGTTCTCAGGGGTGGCCTTCAGTCCCGTAACACACACCTCCGCCAACCCATCCCCCACTGTTGACATCAGTGGTAATTTTTTGTGCCTGGGGTTCACGAGTTACATCTAAATAGACATCTGTAGATATTAAAGGAAAACTTTGTTTTCTACAGAAACCACAGGAGACATATCTGTTTTTCCAAACTACAAGGATGAAATTTGCAGGTAAAATAATCTGTCAGAAGTGGGATTTGAACCCACGCCTCCATTTGGAGACCAGAAGTCTCTTTGCTGAGGAAGGAGTGAACCCTTGAGTCTGGCGCCTTAGACCACTCGGCCATCCTGACAGGTAAACTGCAATTTGTGCCTGGGGTTCACGAGTTACATCTAAATAGACATCGTGGGTTGCCTTGATCGCAAGGTTCTGGTCTATTCCGCATAACGAAAATGTTGTTGTCTCATGAATTTGATTTGAAGTTAGCTCATGAATGAGATTTTGAAGGGCTTTCATTTTGAAATGCTACATCAGAATGTCCTGGTTCTCTCTGAGTGACACCTTGAGGTGGTCTGCTATTAGTGTAGTGATGTAGTGAAATTATTTTGTAACTATGCACCATTTCCTCTAAAATCTAATCTGAAATGAGGCAAATTGTCTCATGAATGTGATTTGAAGTTAGCTCATGAATGAGATTTAGAAGGGCTTTAATTTTGAAATGCTACATCAGAATGTCCTGTAACACACCCAAGTATAGCTAGAGTAAACATCTCCAAATTCAACCCAGGTGAAGTCCTAGTCTAAAACTCTGAAGCCCAACGTGGGGCTCGAACCCACGACCCTGAGATTAAGAGTCTCATGCTCTACCGACTGAGCTAGCCGGGCCTGGTACATCAAACAAAAGGTTGAGAGTTCGAACCTCACCTTGGGTGATAGTCTTTTGTACTGTGGACAACTGTTCTCAGGGGTGGCCTTCAGTCCCGTAACACACACCTCCGCCAACCCATCCCCCACTGTTGACATCAGTGGTCTGGGAGGATGCTGATTGTCGGCTTGATTCTAACACCAAGTCCAGCTGGATTTACATTGGCATTCTGTGTAACTCTAGCAAAGTGAAATACATCTTTTGAACTAACAACTACATCCATGTTGCACACCTTACAGCAATTTGGTTTTCTATGTTCTCAAGATTCCATTCAGTCAAAATGGTACCTGTAGATATTCAAGGAAAACTTTGTTTTCTACAGAAACCACAGGAGAGATATCTGTTTTTCCAAACTACAAGGATGAAACTTGCAGGTAAAATAATCTGTCAGAAGTGGGATTTGAACCCACGCCTCCATTTGGAGACCAGAAGACTCTTTGCTGAGGAAGGAGTGAACCCTTGAGTCTGGCGCCTTAGACCACTCGGCCATCCTGACGGGTAAACTGCAATTTGTGCCTGGGGTTCACGAGTTACATCTAAATAGACATCTGTAGATATTAAAGGAAAACTTTGTTTTCTACAGAAACCACAGGAGACATATCTGTTTTTCCAAACTACAAGGATGAAACTTGCAGGTAAAATAATCTGTCAGAAGTGGGATTTGAACCCACGCCTCCATTTGGAGACCAGAAGTCTCTTTGCTGAGGAAGGAGTGAACCCTTGAGTCTGGCGCCTTAGACCACTCGGCCATCCTGACAGGTAAACTGTAATTTTTTGTGCCTGGGGTTCACGAGTTACATCTAAATAGACATCTGTAGATATTAAAGGAAAACTTTGTTTTCTACAGAAACCACAGGAGACATATCTGTTTTTCCAAACTACAAGGATGAAACTTGCAGGTAAAATAATCTGTCAGAAGTGGGATTTGAACCCACGCCTCCATTTGGAGACCAGAAGTCTCTTTGCTGAGGAAGGAGTGAACCCTTGAGTCTGGCGCCTTAGACCACTCGGCCATCCTGACAGGTAAACTGTAATTTTTTGTGCCTGGGGTTCACGAGTTACATCTAAATAGACATCGTGGGTTGCCTTGATCGCAAGGTTCTGGTCTATTCCGCATAACGAAAATGTTGTTGTCTCATGAATTTGATTTGAAGTTAGCTCATGAATGAGATTTTGAAGGGCTTTCATTTTGAAATGCTACATCAGAATATTCTGGTTCTCTCTGAGTGACACCTTGAGGTGGTCTGCTATTAGTGTAGTGATGTAGTGAAATTATTTTGTAACTATGCACCATTTCCTCTAAAATCTAATCTGAAATGAGGCAAATTGTCTCATGAATGTGATTTGAAGTGAGCTCATGAATGAGATTTAGAAGGGCTTTAATTTTGAAATGCTACATCAGAATGTCCTGTAACACACCCAAGTATAGCTAGGGTAAACATCTCCAAATTCAACCCAGGTGAAGTCCTAGTCTAAAACTCTGAAGCCCAACGTGGGGCTCAAACCCACGACCCTGAGATTAAGAGTCTCATGCTCTACCGACTGAGCTAGCCGGGCCTGGTACATCAAACAAAAGGTTGAGAGTTCGAACCTCACCTTGGGTCATAGTCTTTTGTACTGTGGACAACTGTTCTCAGGGGTGGCCTTCAGTCCCGTAACACACACCTCCGCCAACCCATCCCCCACTGTTGACATCAGTGGTCTGGGAGGATGCTGATTGTCGGCTTGATTCTAACACCAAGTCCAGCTGGATTTACATTGGCATTCTGTGTAACTCTAGCAAAGTGAAATACATCTTTTGAACTAACAACTACATCCATGTTGCACACCTTAAAGCAATTTGGTTTTCTATGTTCTCAAGATTCCATTCAGTCAAAATGGTACCTGTAGATATTCAAGGAAAACTTTGTTTTCTACAGAAACCACAGGAGAGATATCTGTTTTTCCAAACTACAAGGATGAAATTTGCAGGTAAAATAATCTGTCAGAAGTGGGATTTGAACCCACGCCTCCATTTGGAGACCAGAAGTCTCTTTGCTGAGGAAGGAGTGAACCCTTGAGTCTGGCGCCTTAGACCACTCGGCCATCCTGACGGGTAAACTGCAATTTGTGCCTGGGGTTCACGAGTTACATCTAAATAGACATCATGGGTTGCCTTGATCGCAAGGTTCTGGTCTATTCCGCATAACGAAAATGTTGTTGTCTCATGAATTTGATTTGAAGTAAGCTGCTCATGAATGAGATTTTGAAGGGCTTTAATTTTGAAATGCTACATCAGAATGTCCTGGTTCTCTCTGAGTGACACCTTGAGGTGGTCTGCTATTAGTGTAGTGATGTAGTGAAATTATTTTGTAACTATGCACCATGTCCTCTAAAATCTAATCTGAAATGAGGCAAATTGTCTCATGAATGTGATTTGAAGTTAGCTCATGAATGAGATTTAGAAGGGCTTTAATTTTGAAATGCTACATCAGAATGTCCTGTAACACACCCAAGTATAGCTAGGGTAAACATCTCCAAATTCAACCCAGGTGAAGTCCTAGTCTAAAACTCTGAAGCCCAACGTGGGGCTCGAACCCACGACCCTGAGATTAAGAGTCTCATGCTCTACCGACTGAGCTAGCCGGGCCTGGTACATCAAACAAAAGGTTGAGAGTTCGAACCTCACCTTGGGTGATAGTCTTTTGTACTGTGGACAACTGTTCTCAGGGGTGGCCTTCAGTCCCGTAACACACACCTCCGCCAACCCATCCCCCACTGTTGACATCAGTGGTCTGGGAGGATGCTGATTGTCGGCTTGATTCTAACACCAAGTCCAGCTGGATTTACATTGGCATTCTGTGTAACTCTAGCAAAGTGAAATACATCTTTTGAACTAACAACTACATCCATGTTGCACACCTTACAGCAATTTGGTTTTCTATGTTCTCAAGATTCCATTCAGTCAAAATGGTACCTGTAGATATTCAAGGAAAACTTTGTTTTCTACAGAAACCACAGGAGAGATATCTGTTTTTCCAAACTACAAGGATGAAACTTGCAGGTAAAATAATCTGTCAGAAGTGGGATTTGAACCCACGCCTCCATTTGGAGACCAGAAGACTCTTTGCTGAGGAAGGAGTGAACCCTTGAGTCTGGCGCCTTAGACCACTCGGCCATCCTGACGGGTAAACTGCAATTTGTGCCTGGGGTTCACGAGTTACATCTAAATAGACATCTGTAGATATTAAAGGAAAACTTTGTTTTCTACAGAAACCACAGGAGACATATCTGTTTTTCCAAACTACAAGGATGAAACTTGCAGGTAAAATAATCTGTCAGAAGTGGGATTTGAACCCACGCCTCCATTTGGAGACCAGAAGTCTCTTTGCTGAGGAAGGAGTGAACCCTTGAGTCTGGCGCCTTAGACCACTCGGCCATCCTGACAGGTAAACTGTAATTTTTTGTGCCTGGGGTTCACGAGTTACATCTAAATAGACATCTGTAGATATTAAAGGAAAACTTTGTTTTCTACAGAAACCACAGGAGACATATCTGTTTTTCCAAACTACAAGGATGAAACTTGCAGGTAAAATAATCTGTCAGAAGTGGGATTTGAACCCACGCCTCCATTTGGAGACCAGAAGTCTCTTTGCTGAGGAAGGAGTGAACCCTTGAGTCTGGCGCCTTAGACCACTCGGCCATCCTGACAGGTAAACTGTAATTTTTTGTGCCTGGGGTTCACGAGTTACATCTAAATAGACATCGTGGGTTGCCTTGATCGCAAGGTTCTGGTCTATTCCGCATAACGAAAATGTTGTTGTCTCATGAATTTGATTTGAAGTTAGCTCATGAATGAGATTTTGAAGGGCTTTCATTTTGAAATGCTACATCAGAATATTCTGGTTCTCTCTGAGTGACACCTTGAGGTGGTCTGCTATTAGTGTAGTGATGTAGTGAAATTATTTTGTAACTATGCACCATTTCCTCTAAAATCTAATCTGAAATGAGGCAAATTGTCTCATGAATGTGATTTGAAGTTAGCTCATGAATGAGATTTAGAAGGGCTTTAATTTTGAAATGCTACATCAGAATGTCCTGTAACACACCCAAGTATAGCTAGGGTAAACATCTCCAAATTCAACCCAGGTGAAGTCCTAGTCTAAAACTCTGAAGCCCAACGTGGGGCTCGAACCCACGACCCTGAGATTAAGAGTCTCATGCTCTACCGACTGAGCTAGCCGGGCCTGGTACATCAAACAAAAGGTTGAGAGTTCGAACCTCACCTTGGGTCATAGTCTTTTGTACTGTGGACAACTGTTCTCAGGGGTGGCCTTCAGTCCCGTAACACACACCTCCGCCAACCCATCCCCCACTGTTGACATCAGTGGTCTGGGAGGATGCTGATTGTCGGCTTGATTCTAACACCAAGTCCAGCTGGATTTACATTGGCATTCTGTGTAACTCTAGCAAAGTGAAATACATCTTTTGAACTAACAACTACATCCATGTTGCACACCTTACAGCAATTTGGTTTTCTATGTTCTCAAGATTCCATTCAGTCAAAATGGTACCTGTAGATATTCAAGGAAAGCTTTTTTTCTACAGAAACCACAGGAGAGATATCTGTTTTTCCAAACTACAAGGATGAAACTTGCAGGTAAAATAATCTGTCAGAAGTGGGATTTGAACCCACGCCTCCATTTGGAGACCAGAAGACTCTTTGCTGAGGAAGGAGTGAACCCTTGAGTCTGGCGCCTTAGACCACTCGGCCATCCTGACGGGTAAACTGCAATTTGTGCCTGGGGTTCACGAGTTACATCTAAATAGACATCTGTAGATATTAAAGGAAAACTTTGTTTTCTACAGAAACCACAGGAGACATATCTGTTTTTCCAAACTACAAGGATGAAACTTGCAGGTAAAATAATCTGTCAGAAGTGGGATTTGAACCCACGCCTCCATTTGGAGACCAGAAGTCTCTTTGCTGAGGAAGGAGTGAACCCTTGAGTCTGGCGCCTTAGACCACTCGGCCATCCTGACAGGTAAACTGTAATTTTTTGTGCCTGGGGTTCACGAGTTACATCTAAATAGACATCTGTAGATATTAAAGGAAAACTTTGTTTTCTACAGAAACCACAGGAGACATATCTGTTTTTCCAAACTACAAGGATGAAACTTGCAGGTAAAATAATCTGTCAGAAGTGGGATTTGAACCCACGCCTCCATTTGGAGACCAGAAGTCTCTTTGCTGAGGAAGGAGTGAACCCTTGAGTCTGGCGCCTTAGACCACTCGGCCATCCTGACGGGTAAACTATAATTTGTGCCTGGGGTTCACGAGTTACATCTAAATAGACATCATGGGTTGCCTTGATCGCAAGGTTCTGGTCTATTCCGCATAACGAAAATGTTGTTGTCTCATGAATTTGATTTGAAGTTAGCTGCTCATGAATGAGATTTTGAAGGGCTTTAATTTTGAAATGCTACATCAGAATGTCCTGGTTCTCTCTGAGTGACACCTTGAGGTGGTCTGCTATTAGTGTAGTGATGTAGTGAAATTATTTTGTAACTATGCACCATTTCCTCTAAAATCTAATCTGAAATGAGGCAAATTGTCTCATGAATGTGATTTGAAGTTAGCTCATGAATGAGATTTAGAAGGGCTTTAATTTTGAAATGCTACATCAGAATGTCCTGTAACACACCCAAGTATAGCTAGGGTAAACATCTCCAAATTCAACCCAGGTGAAGTCCTAGTCTAAAACTCTGAAGCCCAACGTGGGGCTCGAACCCACGACCCTGAGATTAAGAGTCTCATGCTCTACCGACTGAGCTAGCCGGGCCTGGTACATCAAACAAAAGGTTGAGAGTTCGAACCTCACCTTGGGTGATAGTCTTTTGTACTGTGGACAACTGTTCTCAGGGGTGGCCTTCAGTCCCGTAACACACACCTCCGCCAACCCATCCCCCACTGTTGACATCAGTGGTCTGGGAGGATGCTGATTGTCGGCTTGATTCTAACACCAAGTCCAGCTGGATTTACATTGGCATTCTGTGTAACTCTAGCAAAGTGAAATACATCTTTTGAACTAACAACTACATCCATGTTGCACACCTTACAGCAATTTGGTTTTCTATGTTCTCAAGATTCCATTCAGTCAAAATGGTACCTGTAGATATTCAAGGAAAACTTTTTTTCTACAGAAACCACAGGAGAGATATCTGTTTTTCCAAACTACAAGGATGAAACTTGCAGGTAAAATAATCTGTCAGAAGTGGGATTTGAACCCACGCCTCCATTTGGAGACCAGAAGTCTCTTTGCTGAGGAAGGAGTGAACCCTTGAGTCTGGCGCCTTAGACCACTCGGCCATCCTGACGGGTAAACTGCAATTTGTGCCTGGGGTTCACGAGTTACATCTAAATAGACATCATGGGTTGCCTTGATCGCAAGGTTCTGGTCTATTCCGCATAACGAAAATGTTGTTGTCTCATGAATTTGATTTGAAGTAAGCTGCTCATGAATGAGATTTTGAAGGGCTTTCATTTTGAAATGCTACATCAGAATGTCCTGGTTCTCTCTGAGTGACACCTTGAGGTGGTCTGCTATTAGTGTAGTGATGTAGTGAAATTATTTTGTAACTATGCACCATTTCCTCTAAAATCTAATCTGAAATGAGGCAAATTGTCTCATGAATGTGATTTGAAGTTAGCTCATGAATGAGATTTAGAAGGGCTTTAATTTTGAAATGCTACATCAGAATGTCCTGTAACACACCCAAGTATAGCTAGGGTAAACATCTCCAAATTCAACCCAGGTGAAGTCCTAGTCTAAAACTCTGAAGCCCAACGTGGGGCTCGAACCCACGACCCTGAGATTAAGAGTCTCATGCTCTACCGACTGAGCTAGCCGGGCCTGGTACATCAAACAAAAGGTTGAGAGTTCGAACCTCACCTTGGGTGATAGTCTTTTGTACTGTGGACAACTGTTCTCAGGGGTGGCCTTCAGTCCCGTAACACACACCTCCGCCAACCCATCCCCCACTGTTGACATCAGTGGTCTGGGAGGATGCTGATTGTCGGCTTGATTCTAACACCAAGTCCAGCTGGATTTACATTGGCATTCTGTGTAACTCTAGCAAAGTGAAATACATCTTTTGAACTAACAACTACATCCATGTTGCACACCTTACAGCAATTTGGTTTTCTATGTTCTCAAGATTCCATTCAGTCAAAATGGTACCTGTAGATATTCAAGGAAAACTTTGTTTTCTACAGAAACCACAGGAGAGATATCTGTTTTTCCAAACTACAAGGATGAAACTTGCAGGTAAAATAATCTGTCAGAAGTGGGATTTGAACCCACGCCTCCATTTGGAGACCAGAAGTCTCTTTGCTGAGGAAGGAGTGAACCCTTGAGTCTGGCGCCTTAGACCACTCGGCCATCCTGACAGGTAAACTGCAATTTGTGCCTGGGGTTCACGAGTTACATCTAAATAGACATCGTGGGTTGCCTTGATCGCAAGGTTCTGGTCTATTCCGCATAACGAAAATGTTGTTGTCTCATGAATTTGATTTGAAGTTAGCTCATGAATGAGATTTTGAAGGGCTTTCATTTTGAAATGCTACATCAGAATGTCCTGGTTCTCTCTGAGTGACACCTTGAGGTGGTCTGCTATTAGTGTAGTGATGTAGTGAAATTATTTTGTAACTATGCACCATTTCCTCTAAAATCTAATCTGAAATGAGGCAAATTGTCTCATGAATGTGATTTGAAGTTAGCTCATGAATGAGATTTAGAAGGGCTTTAATTTTGAAATGCTACATCAGAATGTCCTGTAACACACCCAAGTATAGCTCGGGTAAACATCTCCAAATTCAAACCAGGTGAAGTCCTAGTCTAAAACTCTGAAGCCCAACGTGGGGCTCGAACCCACGACCCTGAGATTAAGAGTCTCATGTTCTACCGACTGAGCTAGCCGGGCCTGGTACATCAAACAAAAGGTTGAGAGTTCGAACCTCACCTTGGGTGATAGTCTTTTGTACTGTGGACAACTGTTCTAAGGGGTGGCCTTCAGTCCCGTAACACACACCTCCGCCAACCCATCCCCCACTGTTGACATCAGTGGTCTGGGAGGATGCTGATTGTCGGCTTGATTCTAACACCAAGTCCAGCTGGATTTACCCTGGCATTCTGTGTAACTCTAGCAAAGTGAAATACATCTTTTGAACTAACAACTACATCCATGTTGCACACCTTACAGCAATTTGGTTTTCTATGTTCTCAAGATTCCATTCAGTCAAAATGGTACCTGTAGATATTCAAGGAAAACTTTGTTTTCTACAGAAACCACAGGAGAGATATCTGTTTTTCCAAACTACAAGGATGAAACTTGCAGGTAAAATAATCTGTCAGAAGTGGGATTTGAACCCACGCCTCCATTTGGAGACCAGAAGTCTCTTTGCTGAGGAAGGAGTGAACCCTTGAGTCTGGCGCCTTAGACCACTCGGCCATCCTGACGGGTAAACTGCAATTTGTGCCTGGGGTTCACGAGTTACATCTAAATAGACATCATGGGTTGCCTTGATCGCAAGGTTCTGGTCTATTCCGCGTAACGAAAATGTTGTTGTCTCATGAATTTGATTTGAAGTTAGCTGCTCATGAATGAGATTTTGAAGGGCTTTGATTTTGAAATGCTACATCAGAATGTCCTGGTTCTCTCTGAGTGACACCTTGAGGTGGTCTGCTATTAGTGTAGTGATGTAGTGAAATTATTTTGTAACTATGCACCATTTCCTCTAAAATCTAATCTGAAATGAGGCAAATTGTCTCATGAATGTGATTTGAAGTTAGCTCATGAATGAGATTTAGAAGGGCTTTAATTTTGAAATGCTACATCAGAATGTCCTGTAACACACCCAAGTATAGCTAGGGTAAACATCTCCAAATTCAACCCAGGTGAAGTCCTAGTCTAAAACTCTGAAGCCCAACGTGGGGCTCGAACCCACGACCCTGAGATTAAGAGTCTCATGCTCTACCGACTGAGCTAGCCGGGCCTGGTACATCAAACAAAAGGTTGAGAGTTCGAACCTCACCTTGGGTCATAGTCTTTTGTACTGTGGACAACTGTTCTCAGGGGTGGCCTTCAGTCCCGTAACACACACCTCCGCCAACCCATCCCCCACTGTTGACATCAGTGGTCTGGGAGGATGCTGATTGTCGGCTTGATTCTAACACCAAGTCCAGCTGGATTTACATTGGCATTCTGTGTAACTCTAGCAAAGTGAAATACATCTTTTGAACTAACAACTACATCCATGTTGCACACCTTACAGCAATTTGGTTTTCTATGTTCTCAAGATTCCATTCAGTCAAAATGGTACCTGTAGATATTCAAGGAAAGCTTTTTTTCTACAGAAACCACAGGAGAGATATCTGTTTTTCCAAACTACAAGGATGAAACTTGCAGGTAAAATAATCTGTCAGAAGTGGGATTTGAACCCACGCCTCCATTTGGAGACCAGAAGACTCTTTGCTGAGGAAGGAGTGAACCCTTGAGTCTGGCGCCTTAGACCACTCGGCCATCCTGACGGGTAAACTGCAATTTGTGCCTGGGGTTCACGAGTTACATCTAAATAGACATCTGTAGATATTAAAGGAAAACTTTGTTTTCTACAGAAACCACAGGAGACATATCTGTTTTTCCAAACTACAAGGATGAAACTTGCAGGTAAAATAATCTGTCAGAAGTGGGATTTGAACCCACGCCTCCATTTGGAGACCAGAAGTCTCTTTGCTGAGGAAGGAGTGAACCCTTGAGTCTGGCGCCTTAGACCACTCGGCCATCCTGACAGGTAAACTGTAATTTTTTGTGCCTGGGGTTCACGAGTTACATCTAAATAGACATCTGTAGATATTAAAGGAAAACTTTGTTTTCTACAGAAACCACAGGAGACATATCTGTTTTTCCAAACTACAAGGATGAAATTTGCAGGTAAAATAATCTGTCAGAAGTGGGATTTGAACCCACGCCTCCATTTGGAGACCAGAAGTCTCTTTGCTGAGGAAGGAGTGAACCCTTGAGTCTGGCGCCTTAGACCACTCGGCCATCCTGACAGGTAAACTGCAATTTGTGCCTGGGGTTCACGAGTTACATCTAAATAGACATCGTGGGTTGCCTTGATCGCAAGGTTCTGGTCTATTCCGCATAACGAAAATGTTGTTGTCTCATGAATTTGATTTGAAGTTAGCTCATGAATGAGATTTTGAAGGGCTTTCATTTTGAAATGCTACATCAGAATGTCCTGGTTCTCTCTGAGTGACACCTTGAGGTGGTCTGCTATTAGTGTAGTGATGTAGTGAAATTATTTTGTAACTATGCACCATTTCCTCTAAAATCTAATCTGAAATGAGGCAAATTGTCTCATGAATGTGATTTGAAGTTAGCTCATGAATGAGATTTAGAAGGGCTTTAATTTTGAAATGCTACATCAGAATGTCCTGTAACACACCCAAGTATAGCTAGAGTAAACATCTCCAAATTCAACCCAGGTGAAGTCCTAGTCTAAAACTCTGAAGCCCAACGTGGGGCTCGAACCCACGACCCTGAGATTAAGAGTCTCATGCTCTACCGACTGAGCTAGCCGGGCCTGGTACATCAAACAAAAGGTTGAGAGTTCGAACCTCACCTTGGGTGATAGTCTTTTGTACTGTGGACAACTGTTCTCAGGGGTGGCCTTCAGTCCCGTAACACACACCTCCGCCAACCCATCCCCCACTGTTGACATCAGTGGTCTGGGAGGATGCTGATTGTCGGCTTGATTCTAACACCAAGTCCAGCTGGATTTACATTGGCATTCTGTGTAACTCTAGCAAAGTGAAATACATCTTTTGAACTAACAACTACATCCATGTTGCACACCTTACAGCAATTTGGTTTTCTATGTTCTCAAGATTCCATTCAGTCAAAATGGTACCTGTAGATATTCAAGGAAAACTTTGTTTTCTACAGAAACCACAGGAGAGATATCTGTTTTTCCAAACTACAAGGATGAAACTTGCAGGTAAAATAATCTGTCAGAAGTGGGATTTGAACCCACGCCTCCATTTGGAGACCAGAAGACTCTTTGCTGAGGAAGGAGTGAACCCTTGAGTCTGGCGCCTTAGACCACTCGGCCATCCTGACGGGTAAACTGCAATTTGTGCCTGGGGTTCACGAGTTACATCTAAATAGACATCTGTAGATATTAAAGGAAAACTTTGTTTTCTACAGAAACCACAGGAGACATATCTGTTTTTCCAAACTACAAGGATGAAACTTGCAGGTAAAATAATCTGTCAGAAGTGGGATTTGAACCCACGCCTCCATTTGGAGACCAGAAGTCTCTTTGCTGAGGAAGGAGTGAACCCTTGAGTCTGGCGCCTTAGACCACTCGGCCATCCTGACAGGTAAACTGTAATTTTTTGTGCCTGGGGTTCACGAGTTACATCTAAATAGACATCTGTAGATATTAAAGGAAAACTTTGTTTTCTACAGAAACCACAGGAGACATATCTGTTTTTCCAAACTACAAGGATGAAACTTGCAGGTAAAATAATCTGTCAGAAGTGGGATTTGAACCCACGCCTCCATTTGGAGACCAGAAGTCTCTTTGCTGAGGAAGGAGTGAACCCTTGAGTCTGGCGCCTTAGACCACTCGGCCATCCTGACAGGTAAACTGTAATTTTTTGTGCCTGGGGTTCACGAGTTACATCTAAATAGACATCGTGGGTTGCCTTGATCGCAAGGTTCTGGTCTATTCCGCATAACGAAAATGTTGTTGTCTCATGAATTTGATTTGAAGTTAGCTCATGAATGAGATTTTGAAGGGCTTTCATTTTGAAATGCTACATCAGAATATTCTGGTTCTCTCTGAGTGACACCTTGAGGTGGTCTGCTATTAGTGTAGTGATGTAGTGAAATTATTTTGTAACTATGCACCATTTCCTCTAAAATCTAATCTGAAATGAGGCAAATTGTCTCATGAATGTGATTTGAAGTGAGCTCATGAATGAGATTTAGAAGGGCTTTAATTTTGAAATGCTACATCAGAATGTCCTGTAACACACCCAAGTATAGCTAGGGTAAACATCTCCAAATTCAACCCAGGTGAAGTCCTAGTCTAAAACTCTGAAGCCCAACGTGGGGCTCAAACCCACGACCCTGAGATTAAGAGTCTCATGCTCTACCGACTGAGCTAGCCGGGCCTGGTACATCAAACAAAAGGTTGAGAGTTCGAACCTCACCTTGGGTCATAGTCTTTTGTACTGTGGACAACTGTTCTCAGGGGTGGCCTTCAGTCCCGTAACACACACCTCCGCCAACCCATCCCCCACTGTTGACATCAGTGGTCTGGGAGGATGCTGATTGTCGGCTTGATTCTAACACCAAGTCCAGCTGGATTTACATTGGCATTCTGTGTAACTCTAGCAAAGTGAAATACATCTTTTGAACTAACAACTACATCCATGTTGCACACCTTAAAGCAATTTGGTTTTCTATGTTCTCAAGATTCCATTCAGTCAAAATGGTACCTGTAGATATTCAAGGAAAACTTTGTTTTCTACAGAAACCACAGGAGAGATATCTGTTTTTCCAAACTACAAGGATGAAATTTGCAGGTAAAATAATCTGTCAGAAGTGGGATTTGAACCCACGCCTCCATTTGGAGACCAGAAGTCTCTTTGCTGAGGAAGGAGTGAACCCTTGAGTCTGGCGCCTTAGACCACTCGGCCATCCTGACGGGTAAACTGCAATTTGTGCCTGGGGTTCACGAGTTACATCTAAATAGACATCATGGGTTGCCTTGATCGCAAGGTTCTGGTCTATTCCGCATAACGAAAATGTTGTTGTCTCATGAATTTGATTTGAAGTAAGCTGCTCATGAATGAGATTTTGAAGGGCTTTAATTTTGAAATGCTACATCAGAATGTCCTGGTTCTCTCTGAGTGACACCTTGAGGTGGTCTGCTATTAGTGTAGTGATGTAGTGAAATTATTTTGTAACTATGCACCATGTCCTCTAAAATCTAATCTGAAATGAGGCAAATTGTCTCATGAATGTGATTTGAAGTTAGCTCATGAATGAGATTTAGAAGGGCTTTAATTTTGAAATGCTACATCAGAATGTCCTGTAACACACCCAAGTATAGCTAGGGTAAACATCTCCAAATTCAACCCAGGTGAAGTCCTAGTCTAAAACTCTGAAGCCCAACGTGGGGCTCGAACCCACGACCCTGAGATTAAGAGTCTCATGCTCTACCGACTGAGCTAGCCGGGCCTGGTACATCAAACAAAAGGTTGAGAGTTCGAACCTCACCTTGGGTGATAGTCTTTTGTACTGTGGACAACTGTTCTCAGGGGTGGCCTTCAGTCCCGTAACACACACCTCCGCCAACCCATCCCCCACTGTTGACATCAGTGGTCTGGGAGGATGCTGATTGTCGGCTTGATTCTAACACCAAGTCCAGCTGGATTTACATTGGCATTCTGTGTAACTCTAGCAAAGTGAAATACATCTTTTGAACTAACAACTACATCCATGTTGCACACCTTACAGCAATTTGGTTTTCTATGTTCTCAAGATTCCATTCAGTCAAAATGGTACCTGTAGATATTCAAGGAAAACTTTGTTTTCTACAGAAACCACAGGAGAGATATCTGTTTTTCCAAACTACAAGGATGAAACTTGCAGGTAAAATAATCTGTCAGAAGTGGGATTTGAACCCACGCCTCCATTTGGAGACCAGAAGACTCTTTGCTGAGGAAGGAGTGAACCCTTGAGTCTGGCGCCTTAGACCACTCGGCCATCCTGACGGGTAAACTGCAATTTGTGCCTGGGGTTCACGAGTTACATCTAAATAGACATCTGTAGATATTAAAGGAAAACTTTGTTTTCTACAGAAACCACAGGAGACATATCTGTTTTTCCAAACTACAAGGATGAAACTTGCAGGTAAAATAATCTGTCAGAAGTGGGATTTGAACCCACGCCTCCATTTGGAGACCAGAAGTCTCTTTGCTGAGGAAGGAGTGAACCCTTGAGTCTGGCGCCTTAGACCACTCGGCCATCCTGACAGGTAAACTGTAATTTTTTGTGCCTGGGGTTCACGAGTTACATCTAAATAGACATCTGTAGATATTAAAGGAAAACTTTGTTTTCTACAGAAACCACAGGAGACATATCTGTTTTTCCAAACTACAAGGATGAAACTTGCAGGTAAAATAATCTGTCAGAAGTGGGATTTGAACCCACGCCTCCATTTGGAGACCAGAAGTCTCTTTGCTGAGGAAGGAGTGAACCCTTGAGTCTGGCGCCTTAGACCACTCGGCCATCCTGACAGGTAAACTGTAATTTTTTGTGCCTGGGGTTCACGAGTTACATCTAAATAGACATCGTGGGTTGCCTTGATCGCAAGGTTCTGGTCTATTCCGCATAACGAAAATGTTGTTGTCTCATGAATTTGATTTGAAGTTAGCTCATGAATGAGATTTTGAAGGGCTTTCATTTTGAAATGCTACATCAGAATATTCTGGTTCTCTCTGAGTGACACCTTGAGGTGGTCTGCTATTAGTGTAGTGATGTAGTGAAATTATTTTGTAACTATGCACCATTTCCTCTAAAATCTAATCTGAAATGAGGCAAATTGTCTCATGAATGTGATTTGAAGTTAGCTCATGAATGAGATTTAGAAGGGCTTTAATTTTGAAATGCTACATCAGAATGTCCTGTAACACACCCAAGTATAGCTAGGGTAAACATCTCCAAATTCAACCCAGGTGAAGTCCTAGTCTAAAACTCTGAAGCCCAACGTGGGGCTCGAACCCACGACCCTGAGATTAAGAGTCTCATGCTCTACCGACTGAGCTAGCCGGGCCTGGTACATCAAACAAAAGGTTGAGAGTTCGAACCTCACCTTGGGTCATAGTCTTTTGTACTGTGGACAACTGTTCTCAGGGGTGGCCTTCAGTCCCGTAACACACACCTCCGCCAACCCATCCCCCACTGTTGACATCAGTGGTCTGGGAGGATGCTGATTGTCGGCTTGATTCTAACACCAAGTCCAGCTGGATTTACATTGGCATTCTGTGTAACTCTAGCAAAGTGAAATACATCTTTTGAACTAACAACTACATCCATGTTGCACACCTTACAGCAATTTGGTTTTCTATGTTCTCAAGATTCCATTCAGTCAAAATGGTACCTGTAGATATTCAAGGAAAGCTTTTTTTCTACAGAAACCACAGGAGAGATATCTGTTTTTCCAAACTACAAGGATGAAACTTGCAGGTAAAATAATCTGTCAGAAGTGGGATTTGAACCCACGCCTCCATTTGGAGACCAGAAGACTCTTTGCTGAGGAAGGAGTGAACCCTTGAGTCTGGCGCCTTAGACCACTCGGCCATCCTGACGGGTAAACTGCAATTTGTGCCTGGGGTTCACGAGTTACATCTAAATAGACATCTGTAGATATTAAAGGAAAACTTTGTTTTCTACAGAAACCACAGGAGACATATCTGTTTTTCCAAACTACAAGGATGAAACTTGCAGGTAAAATAATCTGTCAGAAGTGGGATTTGAACCCACGCCTCCATTTGGAGACCAGAAGTCTCTTTGCTGAGGAAGGAGTGAACCCTTGAGTCTGGCGCCTTAGACCACTCGGCCATCCTGACAGGTAAACTGTAATTTTTTGTGCCTGGGGTTCACGAGTTACATCTAAATAGACATCTGTAGATATTAAAGGAAAACTTTGTTTTCTACAGAAACCACAGGAGACATATCTGTTTTTCCAAACTACAAGGATGAAACTTGCAGGTAAAATAATCTGTCAGAAGTGGGATTTGAACCCACGCCTCCATTTGGAGACCAGAAGTCTCTTTGCTGAGGAAGGAGTGAACCCTTGAGTCTGGCGCCTTAGACCACTCGGCCATCCTGACGGGTAAACTATAATTTGTGCCTGGGGTTCACGAGTTACATCTAAATAGACATCATGGGTTGCCTTGATCGCAAGGTTCTGGTCTATTCCGCATAACGAAAATGTTGTTGTCTCATGAATTTGATTTGAAGTTAGCTGCTCATGAATGAGATTTTGAAGGGCTTTAATTTTGAAATGCTACATCAGAATGTCCTGGTTCTCTCTGAGTGACACCTTGAGGTGGTCTGCTATTAGTGTAGTGATGTAGTGAAATTATTTTGTAACTATGCACCATTTCCTCTAAAATCTAATCTGAAATGAGGCAAATTGTCTCATGAATGTGATTTGAAGTTAGCTCATGAATGAGATTTAGAAGGGCTTTAATTTTGAAATGCTACATCAGAATGTCCTGTAACACACCCAAGTATAGCTAGGGTAAACATCTCCAAATTCAACCCAGGTGAAGTCCTAGTCTAAAACTCTGAAGCCCAACGTGGGGCTCGAACCCACGACCCTGAGATTAAGAGTCTCATGCTCTACCGACTGAGCTAGCCGGGCCTGGTACATCAAACAAAAGGTTGAGAGTTCGAACCTCACCTTGGGTGATAGTCTTTTGTACTGTGGACAACTGTTCTCAGGGGTGGCCTTCAGTCCCGTAACACACACCTCCGCCAACCCATCCCCCACTGTTGACATCAGTGGTCTGGGAGGATGCTGATTGTCGGCTTGATTCTAACACCAAGTCCAGCTGGATTTACATTGGCATTCTGTGTAACTCTAGCAAAGTGAAATACATCTTTTGAACTAACAACTACATCCATGTTGCACACCTTACAGCAATTTGGTTTTCTATGTTCTCAAGATTCCATTCAGTCAAAATGGTACCTGTAGATATTCAAGGAAAACTTTTTTTCTACAGAAACCACAGGAGAGATATCTGTTTTTCCAAACTACAAGGATGAAACTTGCAGGTAAAATAATCTGTCAGAAGTGGGATTTGAACCCACGCCTCCATTTGGAGACCAGAAGTCTCTTTGCTGAGGAAGGAGTGAACCCTTGAGTCTGGCGCCTTAGACCACTCGGCCATCCTGACGGGTAAACTGCAATTTGTGCCTGGGGTTCACGAGTTACATCTAAATAGACATCATGGGTTGCCTTGATCGCAAGGTTCTGGTCTATTCCGCATAACGAAAATGTTGTTGTCTCATGAATTTGATTTGAAGTAAGCTGCTCATGAATGAGATTTTGAAGGGCTTTCATTTTGAAATGCTACATCAGAATGTCCTGGTTCTCTCTGAGTGACACCTTGAGGTGGTCTGCTATTAGTGTAGTGATGTAGTGAAATTATTTTGTAACTATGCACCATTTCCTCTAAAATCTAATCTGAAATGAGGCAAATTGTCTCATGAATGTGATTTGAAGTTAGCTCATGAATGAGATTTAGAAGGGCTTTAATTTTGAAATGCTACATCAGAATGTCCTGTAACACACCCAAGTATAGCTAGGGTAAACATCTCCAAATTCAACCCAGGTGAAGTCCTAGTCTAAAACTCTGAAGCCCAACGTGGGGCTCGAACCCACGACCCTGAGATTAAGAGTCTCATGCTCTACCGACTGAGCTAGCCGGGCCTGGTACATCAAACAAAAGGTTGAGAGTTCGAACCTCACCTTGGGTGATAGTCTTTTGTACTGTGGACAACTGTTCTCAGGGGTGGCCTTCAGTCCCGTAACACACACCTCCGCCAACCCATCCCCCACTGTTGACATCAGTGGTCTGGGAGGATGCTGATTGTCGGCTTGATTCTAACACCAAGTCCAGCTGGATTTACATTGGCATTCTGTGTAACTCTAGCAAAGTGAAATACATCTTTTGAACTAACAACTACATCCATGTTGCACACCTTACAGCAATTTGGTTTTCTATGTTCTCAAGATTCCATTCAGTCAAAATGGTACCTGTAGATATTCAAGGAAAACTTTGTTTTCTACAGAAACCACAGGAGAGATATCTGTTTTTCCAAACTACAAGGATGAAACTTGCAGGTAAAATAATCTGTCAGAAGTGGGATTTGAACCCACGCCTCCATTTGGAGACCAGAAGTCTCTTTGCTGAGGAAGGAGTGAACCCTTGAGTCTGGCGCCTTAGACCACTCGGCCATCCTGACAGGTAAACTGCAATTTGTGCCTGGGGTTCACGAGTTACATCTAAATAGACATCGTGGGTTGCCTTGATCGCAAGGTTCTGGTCTATTCCGCATAACGAAAATGTTGTTGTCTCATGAATTTGATTTGAAGTTAGCTCATGAATGAGATTTTGAAGGGCTTTCATTTTGAAATGCTACATCAGAATGTCCTGGTTCTCTCTGAGTGACACCTTGAGGTGGTCTGCTATTAGTGTAGTGATGTAGTGAAATTATTTTGTAACTATGCACCATTTCCTCTAAAATCTAATCTGAAATGAGGCAAATTGTCTCATGAATGTGATTTGAAGTTAGCTCATGAATGAGATTTAGAAGGGCTTTAATTTTGAAATGCTACATCAGAATGTCCTGTAACACACCCAAGTATAGCTCGGGTAAACATCTCCAAATTCAAACCAGGTGAAGTCCTAGTCTAAAACTCTGAAGCCCAACGTGGGGCTCGAACCCACGACCCTGAGATTAAGAGTCTCATGTTCTACCGACTGAGCTAGCCGGGCCTGGTACATCAAACAAAAGGTTGAGAGTTCGAACCTCACCTTGGGTGATAGTCTTTTGTACTGTGGACAACTGTTCTAAGGGGTGGCCTTCAGTCCCGTAACACACACCTCCGCCAACCCATCCCCCACTGTTGACATCAGTGGTCTGGGAGGATGCTGATTGTCGGCTTGATTCTAACACCAAGTCCAGCTGGATTTACCCTGGCATTCTGTGTAACTCTAGCAAAGTGAAATACATCTTTTGAACTAACAACTACATCCATGTTGCACACCTTACAGCAATTTGGTTTTCTATGTTCTCAAGATTCCATTCAGTCAAAATGGTACCTGTAGATATTCAAGGAAAACTTTGTTTTCTACAGAAACCACAGGAGAGATATCTGTTTTTCCAAACTACAAGGATGAAACTTGCAGGTAAAATAATCTGTCAGAAGTGGGATTTGAACCCACGCCTCCATTTGGAGACCAGAAGTCTCTTTGCTGAGGAAGGAGTGAACCCTTGAGTCTGGCGCCTTAGACCACTCGGCCATCCTGACGGGTAAACTGCAATTTGTGCCTGGGGTTCACGAGTTACATCTAAATAGACATCATGGGTTGCCTTGATCGCAAGGTTCTGGTCTATTCCGCGTAACGAAAATGTTGTTGTCTCATGAATTTGATTTGAAGTTAGCTGCTCATGAATGAGATTTTGAAGGGCTTTGATTTTGAAATGCTACATCAGAATGTCCTGGTTCTCTCTGAGTGACACCTTGAGGTGGTCTGCTATTAGTGTAGTGATGTAGTGAAATTATTTTGTAACTATGCACCATTTCCTCTAAAATCTAATCTGAAATGAGGCAAATTGTCTCATGAATGTGATTTGAAGTTAGCTCATGAATGAGATTTAGAAGGGCTTTAATTTTGAAATGCTACATCAGAATGTCCTGTAACACACCCAAGTATAGCTAGGGTAAACATCTCCAAATTCAACCCAGGTGAAGTCCTAGTCTAAAACTCTGAAGCCCAACGTGGGGCTCGAACCCACGACCCTGAGATTAAGAGTCTCATGCTCTACCGACTGAGCTAGCCGGGCCTGGTACATCAAACAAAAGGTTGAGAGTTCGAACCTCACCTTGGGTCATAGTCTTTTGTACTGTGGACAACTGTTCTCAGGGGTGGCCTTCAGTCCCGTAACACACACCTCCGCCAACCCATCCCCCACTGTTGACATCAGTGGTCTGGGAGGATGCTGATTGTCGGCTTGATTCTAACACCAAGTCCAGCTGGATTTACATTGGCATTCTGTGTAACTCTAGCAAAGTGAAATACATCTTTTGAACTAACAACTACATCCATGTTGCACACCTTACAGCAATTTGGTTTTCTATGTTCTCAAGATTCCATTCAGTCAAAATGGTACCTGTAGATATTCAAGGAAAGCTTTTTTTCTACAGAAACCACAGGAGAGATATCTGTTTTTCCAAACTACAAGGATGAAACTTGCAGGTAAAATAATCTGTCAGAAGTGGGATTTGAACCCACGCCTCCATTTGGAGACCAGAAGACTCTTTGCTGAGGAAGGAGTGAACCCTTGAGTCTGGCGCCTTAGACCACTCGGCCATCCTGACGGGTAAACTGCAATTTGTGCCTGGGGTTCACGAGTTACATCTAAATAGACATCTGTAGATATTAAAGGAAAACTTTGTTTTCTACAGAAACCACAGGAGACATATCTGTTTTTCCAAACTACAAGGATGAAACTTGCAGGTAAAATAATCTGTCAGAAGTGGGATTTGAACCCACGCCTCCATTTGGAGACCAGAAGTCTCTTTGCTGAGGAAGGAGTGAACCCTTGAGTCTGGCGCCTTAGACCACTCGGCCATCCTGACAGGTAAACTGTAATTTTTTGTGCCTGGGGTTCACGAGTTACATCTAAATAGACATCTGTAGATATTAAAGGAAAACTTTGTTTTCTACAGAAACCACAGGAGACATATCTGTTTTTCCAAACTACAAGGATGAAACTTGCAGGTAAAATAATCTGTCAGAAGTGGGATTTGAACCCACGCCTCCATTTGGAGACCAGAAGTCTCTTTGCTGAGGAAGGAGTGAACCCTTGAGTCTGGCGCCTTAGACCACTCGGCCATCCTGACGGGTAAACTATAATTTGTGCCTGGGGTTCACGAGTTACATCTAAATAGACATCATGGGTTGCCTTGATCGCAAGGTTCTGGTCTATTCCGCATAACGAAAATGTTGTTGTCTCATGAATTTGATTTGAAGTTAGCTGCTCATGAATGAGATTTTGAAGGGCTTTAATTTTGAAATGCTACATCAGAATGTCCTGGTTCTCTCTGAGTGACACCTTGAGGTGGTCTGCTATTAGTGTAGTGATGTAGTGAAATTATTTTGTAACTATGCACCATTTCCTCTAAAATCTAATCTGAAATGAGGCAAATTGTCTCATGAATGTGATTTGAAGTTAGCTCATGAATGAGATTTAGAAGGGCTTTAATTTTGAAATGCTACATCAGAATGTCCTGTAACACACCCAAGTATAGCTAGGGTAAACATCTCCAAATTCAACCCAGGTGAAGTCCTAGTCTAAAACTCTGAAGCCCAACGTGGGGCTCGAACCCACGACCCTGAGATTAAGAGTCTCATGCTCTACCGACTGAGCTAGCCGGGCCTGGTACATCAAACAAAAGGTTGAGAGTTCGAACCTCACCTTGGGTGATAGTCTTTTGTACTGTGGACAACTGTTCTCAGGGGTGGCCTTCAGTCCCGTAACACACACCTCCGCCAACCCATCCCCCACTGTTGACATCAGTGGTCTGGGAGGATGCTGATTGTCGGCTTGATTCTAACACCAAGTCCAGCTGGATTTACATTGGCATTCTGTGTAACTCTAGCAAAGTGAAATACATCTTTTGAACTAACAACTACATCCATGTTGCACACCTTACAGCAATTTGGTTTTCTATGTTCTCAAGATTCCATTCAGTCAAAATGGTACCTGTAGATATTCAAGGAAAACTTTTTTTCTACAGAAACCACAGGAGAGATATCTGTTTTTCCAAACTACAAGGATGAAACTTGCAGGTAAAATAATCTGTCAGAAGTGGGATTTGAACCCACGCCTCCATTTGGAGACCAGAAGTCTCTTTGCTGAGGAAGGAGTGAACCCTTGAGTCTGGCGCCTTAGACCACTCGGCCATCCTGACGGGTAAACTGCAATTTGTGCCTGGGGTTCACGAGTTACATCTAAATAGACATCATGGGTTGCCTTGATCGCAAGGTTCTGGTCTATTCCGCATAACGAAAATGTTGTTGTCTCATGAATTTGATTTGAAGTAAGCTGCTCATGAATGAGATTTTGAAGGGCTTTCATTTTGAAATGCTACATCAGAATGTCCTGGTTCTCTCTGAGTGACACCTTGAGGTGGTCTGCTATTAGTGTAGTGATGTAGTGAAATTATTTTGTAACTATGCACCATTTCCTCTAAAATCTAATCTGAAATGAGGCAAATTGTCTCATGAATGTGATTTGAAGTTAGCTCATGAATGAGATTTAGAAGGGCTTTAATTTTGAAATGCTACATCAGAATGTCCTGTAACACACCCAAGTATAGCTAGGGTAAACATCTCCAAATTCAACCCAGGTGAAGTCCTAGTCTAAAACTCTGAAGCCCAACGTGGGGCTCGAACCCACGACCCTGAGATTAAGAGTCTCATGCTCTACCGACTGAGCTAGCCGGGCCTGGTACATCAAACAAAAGGTTGAGAGTTCGAACCTCACCTTGGGTGATAGTCTTTTGTACTGTGGACAACTGTTCTCAGGGGTGGCCTTCAGTCCCGTAACACACACCTCCGCCAACCCATCCCCCACTGTTGACATCAGTGGTCTGGGAGGATGCTGATTGTCGGCTTGATTCTAACACCAAGTCCAGCTGGATTTACATTGGCATTCTGTGTAACTCTAGCAAAGTGAAATACATCTTTTGAACTAACAACTACATCCATGTTGCACACCTTACAGCAATTTGGTTTTCTATGTTCTCAAGATTCCATTCAGTCAAAATGGTACCTGTAGATATTCAAGGAAAACTTTGTTTTCTACAGAAACCACAGGAGAGATATCTGTTTTTCCAAACTACAAGGATGAAACTTGCAGGTAAAATAATCTGTCAGAAGTGGGATTTGAACCCACGCCTCCATTTGGAGACCAGAAGTCTCTTTGCTGAGGAAGGAGTGAACCCTTGAGTCTGGCGCCTTAGACCACTCGGCCATCCTGACAGGTAAACTGCAATTTGTGCCTGGGGTTCACGAGTTACATCTAAATAGACATCGTGGGTTGCCTTGATCGCAAGGTTCTGGTCTATTCCGCATAACGAAAATGTTGTTGTCTCATGAATTTGATTTGAAGTTAGCTCATGAATGAGATTTTGAAGGGCTTTCATTTTGAAATGCTACATCAGAATGTCCTGGTTCTCTCTGAGTGACACCTTGAGGTGGTCTGCTATTAGTGTAGTGATGTAGTGAAATTATTTTGTAACTATGCACCATTTCCTCTAAAATCTAATCTGAAATGAGGCAAATTGTCTCATGAATGTGATTTGAAGTTAGCTCATGAATGAGATTTAGAAGGGCTTTAATTTTGAAATGCTACATCAGAATGTCCTGTAACACACCCAAGTATAGCTCGGGTAAACATCTCCAAATTCAAACCAGGTGAAGTCCTAGTCTAAAACTCTGAAGCCCAACGTGGGGCTCGAACCCACGACCCTGAGATTAAGAGTCTCATGTTCTACCGACTGAGCTAGCCGGGCCTGGTACATCAAACAAAAGGTTGAGAGTTCGAACCTCACCTTGGGTGATAGTCTTTTGTACTGTGGACAACTGTTCTAAGGGGTGGCCTTCAGTCCCGTAACACACACCTCCGCCAACCCATCCCCCACTGTTGACATCAGTGGTCTGGGAGGATGCTGATTGTCGGCTTGATTCTAACACCAAGTCCAGCTGGATTTACCCTGGCATTCTGTGTAACTCTAGCAAAGTGAAATACATCTTTTGAACTAACAACTACATCCATGTTGCACACCTTACAGCAATTTGGTTTTCTATGTTCTCAAGATTCCATTCAGTCAAAATGGTACCTGTAGATATTCAAGGAAAACTTTGTTTTCTACAGAAACCACAGGAGAGATATCTGTTTTTCCAAACTACAAGGATGAAACTTGCAGGTAAAATAATCTGTCAGAAGTGGGATTTGAACCCACGCCTCCATTTGGAGACCAGAAGTCTCTTTGCTGAGGAAGGAGTGAACCCTTGAGTCTGGCGCCTTAGACCACTCGGCCATCCTGACGGGTAAACTGCAATTTGTGCCTGGGGTTCACGAGTTACATCTAAATAGACATCATGGGTTGCCTTGATCGCAAGGTTCTGGTCTATTCCGCGTAACGAAAATGTTGTTGTCTCATGAATTTGATTTGAAGTTAGCTGCTCATGAATGAGATTTTGAAGGGCTTTGATTTTGAAATGCTACATCAGAATGTCCTGGTTCTCTCTGAGTGACACCTTGAGGTGGTCTGCTATTAGTGTAGTGATGTAGTGAAATTATTTTGTAACTATGCACCATTTCCTCTAAAATCTAATCTGAAATGAGGCAAATTGTCTCATGAATGTGATTTGAAGTTAGCTCATGAATGAGATTTAGAAGGGCTTTAATTTTGAAATGCTACATCAGAATGTCCTGTAACACAACCAAGTATAGCTAGGGTAAACATCTCCAAATTCAACCCAGGTGAAGTCCTAGTCTAAAACTCTGAAGCCCAACGTGGGGCTCGAACCCACGACCCTGAGATTAAGAGTCTCATGTTCTACCGACTGAGCTAGCCGGGCCTGGTACATCAAACAAAAGGTTGAGAGTTCGAACCTCACCTTGGGTGATAGTCTTTTGTACTGTGGACAACTGTTCTAAGGGGTGGCCTTCAGTCCCGTAACACACACCTCCGCCAACCCATCCCCCACTGTTGACATCAGTGGTCTGGGAGGATGCTGATTGTCGGCTTGATTCTAACACCAAGTCCAGCTGGATTTACCCTGGCATTCTGTGTAACTCTAGCAAAGTGAAATACATCTTTTGAACTAACAACTACATCCATGTTGCACACCTTACAGCAATTTGGTTTTCTATGTTCTCAAGATTCCATTCAGTCAAAATGGTACCTGTAGATATTCAAGGAAAACTTTGTTTTCTACAGAAACCACAGGAGAGATATCTGTTTTTCCAAACTACAAGGATGAAACTTGCAGGTAAAATAATCTGTCAGAAGTGGGATTTGAACCCACGCCTCCATTTGGAGACCAGAAGTCTCTTTGCTGAGGAAGGAGTGAACCCTTGAGTCTGGCGCCTTAGACCACTCGGCCATCCTGACGGGTAAACTGCAATTTGTGCCTGGGGTTCACGAGTTACATCTAAATAGACATCATGGGTTGCCTTGATCGCAAGGTTCTGGTCTATTCCGCGTAACGAAAATGTTGTTGTCTCATGAATTTGATTTGAAGTTAGCTGCTCATGAATGAGATTTTGAAGGGCTTTGATTTTGAAATGCTACATCAGAATGTCCTGGTTCTCTCTGAGTGACACCTTGAGGTGGTCTGCTATTAGTGTAGTGATGTAGTGAAATTATTTTGTAACTATGCACCATTTCCTCTAAAATCTAATCTGAAATGAGGCAAATTGTCTCATGAATGTGATTTGAAGTTAGCTCATGAATGAGATTTAGAAGGGCTTTAATTTTGAAATGCTACATCAGAATGTCCTGTAACACAACCAAGTATAGCTAGGGTAAACATCTCCAAATTCAACCCAGGTGAAGTCCTAGTCTAAAACTCTGAAGCCCAACGTGGGGCTCGAACCCACGACCCTGAGATTAAGAGTCTCATGCTCTACCGACTGAGCTAGCCGGGCCTGGTACATCAAACAAAAGGTTGAGAGTTCGAACCTCACCTTGGGTGATAGTCTTTTGTACTGTGGACAACTGTTCTCAGGGGTGGCCTTCAGTCCCGTAACACACACCTCCGCCAACCCATCCCCCACTGTTGACATCAGTGGTCTGGGAGGATGCTGATTGTCGGCTTGATTCTAACACCAAGTCCAGCTGGATTTACATTGGCATTCTGTGTAACTCTAGCAAAGTGAAATACATCTTTTGAACTAACAACTACATCCATGTTGCACACCTTACAGCAATTTGGTTTTCTATGTTCTCAAGATTCCATTCAGTCAAAATGGTACCTGTAGATATTCAAGGAAAACTTTTTTTCTACAGAAACCACAGGAGAGATATCTGTTTTTCCAAACTACAAGGATGAAACTTGCAGGTAAAATAATCTGTCAGAAGTGGGATTTGAACCCACGCCTCCATTTGGAGACCAGAAGTCTCTTTGCTGAGGAAGGAGTGAACCCTTGAGTCTGGCGCCTTAGACCACTCGGCCATCCTGACGGGTAAACTGCAATTTGTGCCTGGGGTTCACGAGTTACATCTAAATAGACATCTGTAGATATTAAAGGAAAACTTTGTTTTCTACAGAAACCACAGGAGACATATCTGTTTTTCCAAACTACAAGGATGAAACTTGCAGGTAAAATAATCTGTCAGAAGTGGGATTTGAACCCACGCCTCCATTTGGAGACCAGAAGTCTCTTTGCTGAGGAAGGAGTGAACCCTTGAGTCTGGCGCCTTAGACCACTCGGCCATCCTGACAGGTAAACTGTAATTTTTTGTGCCTGGGGTTCACGAGTTACATCTAAATAGACATCTGTAGATATTAGATAGTAGATATAGATGATTTTGAAGGGCTTTCATTTTGAAATGCTACATCAGAATATCCTGGTTCTCTCTGAGTGACACCTTGAGGTGGTCTGCTATTAGTGTAGTGATGTAGTGAAATTATTTTGTAACTATGCACCATTTCCTCTAAAATGTAATCCGAAATGAGGCAAATTGTCTCATGAATGTGATTTGAAGTTAGCTCATGAATGAGATTTAGAAGGGCTTTAATTTTGAAATGCTACATCAGAATGTCCTGTAACACACCCAAGTATAGCTAGGGTAAACGTCTCCAAATTCAACCCAGGTTGAGTCCTAGTCTAAAACTCTGAAGCCCAACGTGGGGCTCGAACCCACGACCCTGAGATTAAGAGTCTCATGCTCTACCGACTGAGCTAGCCGGGCCTGGTACAACAAACAAAAGGTTGAGAGTTCGAACCTCACCTTGGGGGATAGTCTTTTGTACTGTGGACTACTGTTCTCAGGGGTGGCCTTCAGTCCCGTAACACACACCTCCGCCAACCCATCCCCCACTGTTGACATCAGTGGTAATTTTTTGTGCCTGGGGTTCACGAGTTACATCTAAATAGACATCTGTAGATATTAAAGGAAAACTTTGTTTTCTACAGAAACCACAGGAGACATATCTGTTTTTCCAAACTACAAGGATGAAACTTGCAGGTAAAATAATCTGTCAGAAGTGGGATTTGAACCCACGCCTCCATTTGGAGACCAGAAGTCTCTTTGCTGAGGAAGGAGTGAACCCTTGAGTCTGGCGCCTTAGACCACTCGGCCATCCTGACAGGTAAACTGCAATTTGTGCCTGGGGTTCACGAGTTACATCTAAATAGACATCGTGGGTTGCCTTGATCGCAAGGTTCTGGTCTATTCCGCATAACGAAAATGTTGTTGTCTCATGAATTTGATTTGAAGTTAGCTCATGAATGAGATTTTGAAGGGCTTTCATTTTGAAATGCTACATCAGAATATCCTGGTTCTCTCTGAGTGACACCTTGAGGTGGTCTGCTATTAGTGTAGTGATGTAGTGAAATCATTTTGTAACTATGCACCATTTCCTCTAAAATGTAATCCGAAATGAGGCAAATTGTCTCATGAATGTGATTTGAAGTTAGCTCATGAATGAGATTTAGAAGGGCTTTAATTTTGAAATGCTACATCAGAATGTCCTGTAACACACCCAAGTATAGCTAGGGTAAACGTCTCCAAATTCAACCCAGGTTGAGTCCTAGTCTAAAACTCTGAAGCCCAACGTGGGGCTCGAACCCACGACCATGAGATTAAGAGTCTCATGCTCTACCGACTGAGCTAGCCGGGCCTGGTACAACAAACAAAAGGTTGAGAGTTCGAACCTCACCTTGGGGGATAGTCTTTTGTACTGTGGACTACTGTTCTCAGGGGTGGCCTTCAGTCCCGTAACACACACCTCCGCCAACCCATCCCCCACTGTTGACATCAGTGGTCTGGGAGGATGCTGATTGTCGGCTTGATTCTAACACCAAGTCCAGCTGGATTTACATTGGCATTCTGTGTAACTCTAGCAAAGTGAAATACATCTTTTGAACTAACAACTACATCCATGTTGCACACCTTACAGCAATTTGGTTTTCTATGTTCTCAAGATTCCATTCAGTCAAAATGGTACCTGTAGATATTCAAGGAAAACTTTTTTTCTACAGAAACCACAGGAGAGATATCTGTTTTTCCAAACTACAAGGATGAAACTTGCAGGTAAAATAATCTGTCAGAAGTGGGATTTGAACCCACGCCTCCATTTGGAGACCAGAAGTCTCTTTGCTGAGGAAGGAGTGAACCCTTGAGTCTGGCGCCTTAGACCACTCGGCCATCCTGACGGGTAAACTGCAATTTGTGCCTGGGGTTCACGAGTTACATCTAAATAGACATCTGTAGATATTAAAGGAAAACTTTGTTTTCTACAGAAACCACAGGAGACATATCTGTTTTTCCAAACTACAAGGATGAAACTTGCAGGTAAAATAATCTGTCAGAAGTGGGATTTGAACCCACGCCTCCATTTGGAGACCAGAAGTCTCTTTGCTGAGGAAGGAGTGAACCCTTGAGTCTGGCGCCTTAGACCACTCGGCCATCCTGACAGGTAAACTGTAATTTTTTGTGCCTGGGGTTCACGAGTTACATCTAAATAGACATCTGTAGATATTAGATAGTAGATATAGATGATTTTGAAGGGCTTTCATTTTGAAATGCTACATCAGAATATCCTGGTTCTCTCTGAGTGACACCTTGAGGTGGTCTGCTATTAGTGTAGTGATGTAGTGAAATTATTTTGTAACTATGCACCATTTCCTCTAAAATGTAATCCGAAATGAGGCAAATTGTCTCATGAATGTGATTTGAAGTTAGCTCATGAATGAGATTTAGAAGGGCTTTAATTTTGAAATGCTACATCAGAATGTCCTGTAACACACCCAAGTATAGCTAGGGTAAACGTCTCCAAATTCAACCCAGGTTGAGTCCTAGTCTAAAACTCTGAAGCCCAACGTGGGGCTCGAACCCACGACCCTGAGATTAAGAGTCTCATGCTCTACCGACTGAGCTAGCCGGGCCTGGTACAACAAACAAAAGGTTGAGAGTTCGAACCTCACCTTGGGGGATAGTCTTTTGTACTGTGGACTACTGTTCTCAGGGGTGGCCTTCAGTCCCGTAACACACACCTCCGCCAACCCATCCCCCACTGTTGACATCAGTGGTAATTTTTTGTGCCTGGGGTTCACGAGTTACATCTAAATAGACATCTGTAGATATTAAAGGAAAACTTTGTTTTCTACAGAAACCACAGGAGACATATCTGTTTTTCCAAACTACAAGGATGAAATTTGCAGGTAAAATAATCTGTCAGAAGTGGGATTTGAACCCACGCCTCCATTTGGAGACCAGAAGTCTCTTTGCTGAGGAAGGAGTGAACCCTTGAGTCTGGCGCCTTAGACCACTCGGCCATCCTGACAGGTAAACTGCAATTTGTGCCTGGGGTTCACGAGTTACATCTAAATAGACATCGTGGGTTGCCTTGATCGCAAGGTTCTGGTCTATTCCGCATAACGAAAATGTTGTTGTCTCATGAATTTGATTTGAAGTTAGCTCATGAATGAGATTTTGAAGGGCTTTCATTTTGAAATGCTACATCAGAATGTCCTGGTTCTCTCTGAGTGACACCTTGAGGTGGTCTGCTATTAGTGTAGTGATGTAGTGAAATTATTTTGTAACTATGCACCATTTCCTCTAAAATCTAATCTGAAATGAGGCAAATTGTCTCATGAATGTGATTTGAAGTTAGCTCATGAATGAGATTTAGAAGGGCTTTAATTTTGAAATGCTACATCAGAATGTCCTGTAACACACCCAAGTATAGCTAGAGTAAACATCTCCAAATTCAACCCAGGTGAAGTCCTAGTCTAAAACTCTGAAGCCCAACGTGGGGCTCGAACCCACGACCCTGAGATTAAGAGTCTCATGCTCTACCGACTGAGCTAGCCGGGCCTGGTACATCAAACAAAAGGTTGAGAGTTCGAACCTCACCTTGGGTGATAGTCTTTTGTACTGTGGACAACTGTTCTCAGGGGTGGCCTTCAGTCCCGTAACACACACCTCCGCCAACCCATCCCCCACTGTTGACATCAGTGGTCTGGGAGGATGCTGATTGTCGGCTTGATTCTAACACCAAGTCCAGCTGGATTTACATTGGCATTCTGTGTAACTCTAGCAAAGTGAAATACATCTTTTGAACTAACAACTACATCCATGTTGCACACCTTACAGCAATTTGGTTTTCTATGTTCTCAAGATTCCATTCAGTCAAAATGGTACCTGTAGATATTCAAGGAAAACTTTGTTTTCTACAGAAACCACAGGAGAGATATCTGTTTTTCCAAACTACAAGGATGAAACTTGCAGGTAAAATAATCTGTCAGAAGTGGGATTTGAACCCACGCCTCCATTTGGAGACCAGAAGACTCTTTGCTGAGGAAGGAGTGAACCCTTGAGTCTGGCGCCTTAGACCACTCGGCCATCCTGACGGGTAAACTGCAATTTGTGCCTGGGGTTCACGAGTTACATCTAAATAGACATCTGTAGATATTAAAGGAAAACTTTGTTTTCTACAGAAACCACAGGAGACATATCTGTTTTTCCAAACTACAAGGATGAAACTTGCAGGTAAAATAATCTGTCAGAAGTGGGATTTGAACCCACGCCTCCATTTGGAGACCAGAAGTCTCTTTGCTGAGGAAGGAGTGAACCCTTGAGTCTGGCGCCTTAGACCACTCGGCCATCCTGACAGGTAAACTGTAATTTTTTGTGCCTGGGGTTCACGAGTTACATCTAAATAGACATCTGTAGATATTAAAGGAAAACTTTGTTTTCTACAGAAACCACAGGAGACATATCTGTTTTTCCAAACTACAAGGATGAAACTTGCAGGTAAAATAATCTGTCAGAAGTGGGATTTGAACCCACGCCTCCATTTGGAGACCAGAAGTCTCTTTGCTGAGGAAGGAGTGAACCCTTGAGTCTGGCGCCTTAGACCACTCGGCCATCCTGACAGGTAAACTTCAATTTTTTGTGCCTGGGGTTCACGAGTTACATCTAAATAGACATCTGTAGATATTAAAGGAAAACTTTGTTTTCTACAGAAACCACAGGAGACATATCTGTTTTTCCAAACTACAAGGATGAAACTTGCAGGTAAAATAATCTGTCAGAAGTGGGATTTGAACCCACGCCTCCATTTGGAGACCAGAAGTCTCTTTGCTGAGGAAGGAGTGAACCCTTGAGTCTGGCGCCTTAGACCACTCGGCCATCCTGACAGGTAAACTGTAATTTTTTGTGCCTGGGGTTCACGAGTTACATCTAAATAGACATCTGTAGATATTAAAGGAAAACTTTGTTTTCTACAGAAACCACAGGAGACATATCTGTTTTTCCAAACTACAAGGATGAAACTTGCAGGTAAAATAATCTGTCAGAAGTGGGATTTGAACCCACGCCTCCATTTGGAGACCAGAAGTCTCTTTGCTGAGGAAGGAGTGAACCCTTGAGTCTGGCGCCTTAGACCACTCGGCCATCCTGACAGGTAAACTGCAATTTGTGCCTGGGGTTCACGAGTTACATCTAAATAGACATCTGTAGATATTAAAGGAAAACTTTGTTTTCTACAGAAACCACAGGAGACATATCTGTTTTTCCAAACTACAAGGATGAAACTTGCAGGTAAAATAATCTGTCAGAAGTGGGATTTGAACCCACGCCTCCATTTGGAGACCAGAAGTCTCTTTGCTGAGGAAGGAGTGAACCCTTGAGTCTGGCGCCTTAGACCACTCGGCCATCCTGACGGGTAAACTGCAATTTGTGCCTGGGGTTCACGAGTTACATCTAAATAGACATCATGGGTTGCCTTGATCGCAAGGTTCTGGTCTATTCCGCATAACGAAAATGTTGTTGTCTCATGAATTTGATTTGAAGTTAGCTCATGAATGAGATTTTGAAGGGCTTTCATTTTGAAATGCTACATCAGAATGTCCTGGTTCTCTCTGAGTGACACCTTGAGGTGGTCTGCTATTAGTGTAGTGATGTAGTGAAATTATTTTGTAACTATGCACCATTTCCTCTAAAATCTAATCTGAAATGAGGCAAATTGTCTCATGAATGTGATTTGAAGTTAGCTCATGAATGAGATTTAGAAGGGCTTTAATTTTGAAATGCTACATCAGAATGTCCTGTAACACACCCAAGTATAGCTAGGGTAAACATCTCCAAATTCAACCCAGGTGAAGTCCTAGTCTAAAACTCTGAAGCCCAACGTGGGGCTCGAACCCACGACCCTGAGATTAAGAGTCTCATGCTCTACCGACTGAGCTAGCCGGGCCTGATACATCAAACAAAAGGTTGAGAGTTCGAACCTCACCTTGGGTCATAGTCTTTTGTACTGTGGACAACTGTTCTCAGGGGTGGCCTTCAGTCCCGTAACACACACCTCCGCCAACCCATCCCCCACTGTTGACATCAGTGGTCTGGGAGGATGCTGATTGTCGGCTTGATTCTAACACCAAGTCCAGCTGGATTTACATTGGCATTCTGTGTAACTCTAGCAAAGTGAAATACATCTTTTGAACTAACAACTACATCCATGTTGCACACCTTACAGCAATTTGGTTTTCTATGTTCTCAAGATTCCATTCAGTCAAAATGGTACCTGTAGATATTCAAGGAAAACTTTGTTTTCAACCCACGACCATGAGATGTTCTCAGGGGTGTCCTTCACTCCTGAAACACATACCTTCGCCCACCCATCCCCCAGTGTTGACATCAGTGGTCTGGGACACTCTGTTTGTGCAACCCGTTGCACCTGTAACTGTATGAATAAATGCTTTGCAGTTTGAAATATGAAAACTGCTGGACGTAGTAAGCTATTAAAAGTCATTTTTACCCCCAAATCATTGCTGTTTCAGGAGTCTCAAGTGTCAATCTGTTGAGTCATCTGTAGCTCCCTGTCGTGCAACTCTCTAAGCCCGCCCACTTTCTAGCTGCCCAATCAAATGGCGAAGGTCTGATTTAAATTCTTTTTGTAACTATATACTGTTAAAATATTCTGTGTTACCGGGGCACAGTAACTTTTGTATTACTGGGACTTTAAGGGCTTTTTACAACAGGACAGCACACAATTTAAATGATTAAGAGAGCTGAAATTATATTTAATTAATGGCTGTATTTCTTTGTCAAAATTGCATCTCATTTGGTGTATTGTAGGCTAGTTTCCCAATGGGAATGTTTTAAAAAAACTGGTGTCTTTGTAGAAGCCCTTATTTGAGAGTCAGCTGCTGATGAAGATGTTCAGCATTTGTAATTGTTCTTCCCTCACTGTTCTTTTGTTTTTTGTTGACATTTGTTCCCATAAAGGTAGAAGAAAACCACAAACACACACACACACACACACACACACACACACACACACACACACACACACACATACAGTCACTGAGGAGTGGGATTGCTCAAGCCTGACGTTTTTCGGTACAGGGCTAAAGTCAGATTAGCGCTGCTCGTCTGTCTGCTTTCACGGAGAAACACGCTTAATCCCTGTTTAATCCCACCTGCAACGGGATTGGCCACCGCCTAAGACTCTGACGGCTATTACCCCGAATCCCGGCTTCAGACACAGACTACCACACACCTGGGCCGAGACAGACGCAGGGAGAGAGTGTATTTGTTTTGGCAGTTCTGCATTCGTCCTGCTCACTAATGATGCATGTCGGATTAAATTGAATTGAAAACGAAGGAGAGAAGCAGGAGGATAAGTGGGAGAAACAAAAGAAAATACAGCGTGAGGGATTTGGGTGGGAATTAAAGGAAAAAAGATGGAGGGAAATCAGTGAAAAGTGAGACATGCAGAAAGAGAGAGAACAGTAAACAACAAGCACAGAATGAAACCTTTCGACACAGTGTGAAAAACACGGAGGAGGAGGTATAGATAACCATGTGCACACATAGATAAAAAAACAACAAAGAATATAGAAAATGTTATAGAGGAAGAAAGAAAACGCAGCTTCCTCCCTCACTTTAGAAGACAGGGGATATCACCTCACACACAACTTTAAAAAGAAAATAATAAAGTCACAGAAGAGATTTTGACATGTCAGGGCAGGAAAGACAGGTGTTTTGATTTCAGGGTCTTGGTATTGCGCTTTCTGGCTCCCTGGAACACTAGCCAAGTTTCCACCCACATTTAGCGTAAGTATAAACGTTGTTTTTTTAAATGGCAAAAGAAAATGTGAATAATGCAAATTTTCCTCACTACTGTTATGCAAAATAAGTTAGAAATGGCGGGGGCATCGAGATAAATAGTTGGCTGCGTTAATTCTGTAGTCGAGTGCCATTAAACCATCGGCAAGGAAGAGGACACAGGGAATTGAGGTAAGAGTGCTCCAGTTGAACTTTCAACTAACAAAAACGATGTGGAAAATGTGAGGAAAATATATATGTGGTATGCATAGACTGTATTTAGGAAGTGGACGTAGTCATCGTGACGTCACTCATTGGTCTGTGGACTGATGATTTGAAGGCTCGAGTTCGCCGTGTTGTTTTTTTCACAACCAATGAACAAGTTACCATATTTGGAATGCGGTGTGACGTTTTGACACTGTATAAGGCTCTGGTAGCGACCTGTCAATCACAGTAAGCCCACCCTAAAGCATACCCTGCTTTATGGTCTATTTTACTCTAAATGGACCATCATTTACTAAATGAACATCATGTTGTATTGAAGAAGACTTGAAACTAGAGATTGAGACCATAAACTCATGTTTACAATGTTTACTGAGGGAATAAATCAAGTGAGAAGTAGGGTCATTTTCTCATAGACTTCTATACAATCAGACTTCTTTTTGCAACCAGAGGACACGCAAATAGACAATCAATTTTATTTAAGCAGGGTATGCTTTAGGGCGATGTGATTGACAGGTTGCTACCATGGCGTTGTCTGGTCTTGGAGCTTTTCGTCTGTTTGTCTTGCAACTTTAACCCTTTCACAGTGTGTTTTCAGTTCAGGAAAGTTAATTGTAACCGTTTTGGTCACCTATAAAAGTCTGTTGTATGTAGCTGCACCTTTCCTATCACCTGTGTTTTGTAAAAACCAAGGTGGCCAACTCAAGGCTCCAAAACGTCAGTCCACAAACCAATGGGTGAAGTAACGGTGACTTCTTATTCTTATATACCGTCGTCATATACAGTTCTGTCTGCTTCTCTCAGGGCACTGATTAGATATTGTTTGTTCAGTGAGTGCAATTAGTGACAATGTGGTCTCCATGGTAACTCAGCTCTGAAAGCTTGACGGAAAAGATTTCTTCCAAAATGTATTGAGAAGACAATTTATTACTTTATGAATAATATTTTGAAGGGGGTTTGCAATCAAATATGAGTGCACCTTCCTGGTAGACGACTTTGTAGCGTGAACTCCATAGTTCAGCTGCTTATCTCACGATCATCAAGGTGGAGGATAAAAAACGATAAATGTGTTGTAAAATCCTGTGTTATGGTGCTAGAAACAGCTGTGTGGCGTCTGATAAGCCTCCAAACTCCGGGATCTATTACTCAAACTGGCCTTCCTGGATTGTATTTCATCTTCCCACCGCTTCCAGAAAACATCCCCCCCCACACACACACCCAGCACAGCCCCTTCTTTTAGGACCAATGTCATTTTCAGTCTGAGCACCAAAAACAGACAATGATAAATGGATACACTCATTCCCAAAGAGAGACAGCAAGGCCAGGACCCGGTGATTCACCAGCTTCATTCTTCAAAGACAGGGTGCGATAACGAGAGAAAGAAAGAGACGGAGACAATGAATGACCACACCTGGGTGTCCGTTTTGGTGACTCAGCCTTTTTCGACGGTAAACTGACTCACTGCCAGATCGACTATCAGTCTCAGCCTGCTGCCTCTGCCAAGGCAACGCAGACAAACAGAGGAGCTCAGTCTGTTTGGCTTTTACTACATAAAAAAATATGTGCTGAACTCCTGGAGCCAGCTTGTTTTACATCGAGGGTCACACGACGCACCAAAGTGCACCAAAATAACAGTGAACATATTTCAAAGAGGGATAGGAAAGTTACAGTTGTCCCGTTGTTAGTTAGCCTTTGGGACTTTGTTCTACTTACATTGTATCTAACTAATTTAATTTAAAAACATTTAATAAAAATACTTTGAGCACCCTAATACATGTGTATATTTATGGCTGTATAAATCCCCAAAAACATATGACTGAAGTAACTATTCCAGTATGGAATAATCAACTTTTCTAAGAATTGTCTTGAGTTTCTTTTTGCATGCTACAATTTAAGATGTATAAATATCTGTTTCCCAAGCTCAGTTTTAAGTATGCCAACAAATATTAACGTGGAAATATGTGTCAATGTTTGTAATGAAATAAATGCAAAATGTATCTGTGCCTTTGTTTGAATCTTCTCTTCAACTGCTCCCCTGCAGCTCCACTAATTTACTTTAGGTTCAATTAACTTTGGGTTCAATGGGAAGAAATAATAGTCGGTCATTAGTTATTATGACTTTCCGATTTTGGTTTGAGGGATTGTCATGGGATTAAGTGCAAGTGTCTATTTAGCAATTATTCCAAATTATTATTTTAACTCCTGAACTCAAACTTGTCACTTATTCTGTGAAAAATTCCAACATCTACTGGCACTAAGGTTTGTACAGACTTTCATTTTTTGCTAATTAGCTAATGTTAGCATGATGACAAGCTAAACTGGGATGGTGAACATCATTATTTGGGTGAAATCATATATAGTTTGAGACAAGATGTTCTACGTTAGTCTCTTGAAGGATGATCCGGCACCAGCAGAAGAAGTGGAACCATTATTTTGTCCAGGCTCTTTGCTCAGGCCTGGTGGTAACACTCGTGTCAGTGCTGCTGGAGACCAGCAGGGAGCAGCAGAGGGCACTCACACAACACACTGTTTTACACTTTGCATTTTTATTTATCAGGTGGATAGACTGCTACCCTGCAATCATATTAAAATGAATGGTAATCAGGCTGATAGGTGGATGTGATTTGTACTTTATCTTAAGTTTGGCTGAAAGGTGTGACTATTCCATTCTGTCTGAATCAGTAGTCAATGCAGGTCGGTGTTCACAGGCTGAACACGTCTGCCTGTCTGCTTCTATTGGACAATTCAATCTGAATTCATGTAACACTGAAATAAACGGTTAAAGGCTCAAGTTCTGAGATTTCTTGGTGGTAAATGAAGACAATAATATTATACATTGTTATATGTTTATATATCATTTTCAAGCATTTTTCACACATTTTTCAGATATTCTTTTGGACTTTTTCACATATTTTTCAGATATTTCTCACACATTTTTGGGACATTTTTACACAAATCTTCTGGATACTTGTAGGACACATTCCACACATTTTCTGGATGCTTTTCTGACTGATATTTTTTTGTAATTTCTTTGAACGAAACCTTTAATAAGTTAGTCATAATTACATCTACCAACACAAGTTTCAGTTCGAAAACTGCAGGAGTGAATAACATGGCATAAATAGATGGAAAACAGACTGTCTTATTATTGTTTTATTTTCTGTACACACTGGGTTTGGGTTGCATATTTTTTTTCTCTCTCTACAAGATTAGGGCTTTGGTGAGTCCAGCTGGGCAATAAAACCACTTTAACATGCAACTATAAACTCAAGCAGACCTAATTAGAAAGTTGACTCAGATGAGACATGCTGTTACAGTCTCGCCCCATTGGTCCCTGGGGCCTGTCAATCATGGAGGTGACGTAATGGCGTCTGGCTCTTTCGATCCCCTGCACACACACTTAGACGAGAGCTTACACACACACAGACACACACACAGACACACACACACACACACACACACACACACACACACACACACACACACACACACACACACACACACTAAAATTCAATATTTGGAGTCGGCTTTTAAAGCACTTCTGGGTTTATAAATATTTTTAAAGTTCCATATCTGAATACACTGTTGTAAAACCTTTCGACTAAGTTCTTAAAGGGTAGCTTCGATATTTTTTAACCTGGACAATCATTTTTGGAAATTGGTCCTGTATTGAAGGAGAAAGCTGCACTTAACGGGCTGCAATGTAATCGCTTAGGGCAACTCCTTACCGTCGATGTATGTTCACTGAAAGTGCTTGTTTCTGTCGCTGACAACGTTTTTATTTACCTTTCTCTTGATCCGGTCTGTCTCTTTCACTCTGAGAAGTCTCATTCTGAAATCTCTCGTTGCATCAATAGTTGAAATCAGCTAAATATTCAGCCATGACATTGAACGTTTTCAGATAAGTCCAACGCAACAAACTGACAACTCACTCACTCACTCACCGGCAACTAATCACACAATAACAAACAGAAAGCGAAAGGTTCTTTCCATAATATTCTCTGACACTTATAATAACAATCTGAGCCTGTCAGTGTCAAAAAGAAGCACTTTTAGGGGACGTACATTGACGGTGAGGAGTTGCCCGGAACGATTACATTGCAGCCAGTTTAGCCGTTGCCGTCTGCAGTGTTCTCCTTCAATACTACTTACTACTTCAATAGACTTACTGGAACTTCAAAAGTCGTTGTCACCATTAATCACTTTGGGGGGGGGGGGCTTATATTTTGGCAACATATTAACAATATGAAATATGCTGTGTTTTGTGTTTCCTCCCAAGACTCGAAGCTGTACTGAAGTTCATTCCACCCATATTTGGGCCTTTTATCAGCGACGGCCACAAAATAAGGGTGAATACAGCAACAAGCCTCCAGTGGAAAGTTTTCATTGTGAGGCTGCTGCAGAGAGTGTTGAATTATTTGCCACTGAAGGCCAACGCATAGCTTTTTAAAAGTTGTCCAAATCAATATAGTTTAGCCAACTTTCATACACAGCTGACCCTGAAACAGCTGCAGGTGCTTTACTGGCAACAGCATCAGACAAAAATGAAAGTAGACGTCATGTGTAGCGTGAGCAAGTTGAACTTTTAATGTTCGTCGAGTGTAATCCTTTTGGGACAATATCATATTATTTTAACAAATTCTGTTGTTTAAATTAAGGATTTCTTGCAAATTCACTTAACCACAGTCAACAACAGCATGGACGAGAGTATTTATTGTGAATGAAGTTGTTAAATTCACTCATTTAGCGGCTGGCTAGTTAGCTAGCGAGCTTACTAACTCCATCATGATTTCATGCTTCAATGGTTACAGAAAATGAGCCAAACAGTCGAGGCAACGAGAACTGTCCAATCACAGCACAGTAGTATTAGCCAATCACAGCACAGTAGGGCGGGACTATAAGTGTCGAGAACAGAGAGCATATTTGTTGACTTCCTTTTGGATCCCGGCACACGTGAATGGATTCAATTATAATAATAATAAATGACATTTGGGTTGTTTGTGACAATCAGATGTTCAAATTAAATGTATTGACCCTTTTACAGCCGCTCCTTTTCCAATGATTGTGTATGTGATTCGTGATTTTTGGGTCACGGTGCGATAATCCCGGAAAGTTGCAATACCCAGTGTGTCCACCACACTGTCACAGGAGGCTTGGTTGTAACCCATGTTGATCTCTTTGGCTTCGGTTGAAAGCTCTGGAAAAAGGCTAGCAAGTGGACCGTGAGCTGCAAGTGAGATTTATATTATTGACAAAATGATGTGTCATAAATACATGTTTAAAATCTTGTCTGTTTAACATTATTTTTTGTTCATTTCGAGAGCAGAACTGAAGTAATTAGTGTGCAGAGAGTGAATTAGAAATGTGTGCATGTTGGGATAATTTGCATAGTTATCATTTGTGTAGCGTATTGATTCAAGAGCACCAGTAAGTAGAGAGCATGAATTAGACGTTCATGTAGGCAACAATTTAATAATTTGAGAGCACAAATTAGACATTTCTAAAAGCCTGCAAGCATTGACTTTGTTAATTTAAAAGCATATTAGTCATTGTTGTGTACAATTAATTTATTCAAGAGCACACATTAGCAATGCTTGTGCCCAAATCTGTAAAGTAATAGCTGCTGTACATAAAGCTCTCAGCAGCATCATATTTAGATTATAGGAATGTACTTTCTCGAATGTATACATGCAAAACTGTCAAATATTTGTTGTCTTTGCCATAAGGGAAGTTTCATGGTCAGGGTCTTGTACATTCTTCCAGATTGTTAAAATAGTAGTCCTACTCTGGGGGGCTAAATAAAAGTGACTTGACTTCTCATCGTGGGTTTTCTTTTATCTGCTGTTTCCTCCTCTCTCCTCTCTGTGTGGTTTAGCAGGACTGTGGTGATGTGCCAAAAAAAAGAGCTAGTGAAAATTGGATATGAGAGACAGACAGACAGTGTCACCGAGAGAGAGAGAGAGAGAGAGAGAGAGAGAGAGAGAGAGAGAGAGAGAGAGAGAGAGAGAGAGAGAGAGAGAGAGAGAGAGTCAGTGAGAAATCCCCTGAGACAGCGAGAAAGAGAGAGCGAGAAGGGGGTGAGGGAGAAAGAGAGAGAGAGAACCAGACAGACGTGCGTTAGCAGTTTAGTCGCCGGTTACTCGGCTGAAAACACGGAACCATTTAACCCTGATTTCTAACGGACGCAACCGGACATTTAAACTAGTTAGCGTTAACGTTCAAGCTCCATTTAACGGCTGTACCGACACACTTCAACGGTACGCCGATAGATAGATAGACAGACAGATAGATTTCGGAGGAAGAGGAGGAGGAGAGAACCCGAGACAGGAGGAGGACGGATCGGAGGGGAAGGAGAGGAGGCTGGAGAGAAAAGCGAAAAAAGGGAGGATTTTTTGGGGGGGAGTTTGGTGCCTGCGTGTGTTTTTTGGACTCCTCTCCTTCTTCCGATCGCTTTCTCTAATCTCCAACCTTTACCCCCCCCCCCACCCCCCCCCTAGAGTCGTCCTCGTCTGGAGTATTAATGTCTGGTTTTAGGAGCCTTTAAATGTTGAACTTGATGGGTGTTTTAAACTCCACCTCCGCCAATGTCTCCTGTACTTGTAACTGCAAGCGCTTCACCTCCCTCCAGAGCATGGAAATCAGTAAGTAACTTGCAATTTCATTTACTTTTTAAATGTTCTGACTCACTGACTTGTTTCTGTCGCTACATTTGAAAAAGAAACAACCGAGACTGCGAAAAGCTACACAGCCGGTACGTGTGATTAATAAACCAACGCCTGGTTCCATCGGCTCGGATTTAAGTCACACCTTCTCACAAGTAACGTTATCTACAGAAAGGAGAGGAATTGGCTACATTTCATAGTTTTTATGGCGTGTTAGTCGTCATGTGATGCTGGGTAGTGTTTCACTGATAATGTCTGGCTTTTTGTTTTACCTCACTGTCATTTTGAATCTATTACATAGTTATTGTGTGTAAGTTTGAGTTTCTCTGTTCCTCTTCCTCTGTTTAAACCGTTTCTGATTAATAAGGCTTTCATTTAGAACTTCAACCAAAACCGCAAAAGCGTCCCATCTCTTGAGCCGGAATGAATAAACCTCCTGTTTTGTTTAATAAACATCATTTATTTTCAGGCTTTTTTTTTTTTCATAAAAGCGGTTTTGCTCGCTGTGAAAGCTATCGCTACGCTTTGACAGACTGAGTGTGTCTGGCGGTGTCTGCTTTTGATCTCAACGTTTAAGCTTTGCTTCATTTAAGAAACAGAAACGGGTCCTTTCGGTGGGTTTTCAACGGTAAAAAATAAATAAACACAACCGTTAAATGTATTCAAACTAGCAGGAAGTTGACGTAGAGGACATTGAGAGCTGTACGGTGCAGGAGAAGGTGGGTTTGTTCGGGTGGGAGTTGGAAGTTTTTGTCGCCGCTTCGTCATCCGGGCAAAGCAAAGCCAGACGTCTGTCTAGCCGTCTGCCTGCGTGCGCGCGCGTGTGTGAGTGCGCGCGCTTGTTCATGTGTGTGGTCGTATCCGGGAAATCCCTGTGTTTATGTGTGTGTGTGTGTGTCCAGTATGTTTATATATGAGTGTGTTTTTTGAGGGGTGAATCTACGTGGGTTAGGGGTTCTACTCCCACTGGGGACAGTCCTCATGCTGAAAGCTGTGTGTGTGTGTGTGTGTGTGTGTGTGTGTGTGTGTGTGTGTGTGTGTGTGTGTGTGTGTGTGTGTGTGTGTGTGTGTGTCCAGCCGAGGTCACCAGCAGGGCTGACTCAGACAGCGTCAGAGCTGAAATCTGGCAAGATTTTAACTGTGGACAAGACATGCATGTGTCAGAAAATGGTCAACAAAATGTATCCCAGAAATGTCTTGTTTCGTCCGATCGACACCATAAAGTCTGGAATACTAATCATACTAGTCATAGATTCATTTTCTGTCCTACTAATCATTAATGGACTATTTGTCTAAACTGAAAATGTTTAGGTTTTAGAGCGTTATGTCACAAAATGGTACGTAAAATGTCGAATTATGTACCAAGCAATTCATCAATGAATCCAACAAACGATAAAGATATTATTAATGTCATTTTTGAACCTATAATGGAGTAGAAGCAAGCATTCAGCCTCACAAAGCCAGACTGTGAGTTCACTCGACACGATTGAAGACAGGAAACGTGCACCGAGTTGACCTCAGCTGTGGCCGGATGCTTAAAAAAAAGAGCGTCATGATGATGTCGTGACTAGCTGTCTCTCCAAAATCCCTGGTGAAAAACAATTTGTTACAGACCTAAACAAGAAGCATGACTCAATGGCCTTTTTAGATTTATTTAGAAACTGATTTTCTTGGACGGTTGCAGAGATATTTTGACAGGCTTATTATGATTTTCCAGTTTTAGATTTGGAAGCAAAGATCACTGAGAACACAACAGTGAGTCATGTGTGCGAAGGGTTCATTTTTTTTTACCATGCAGCTACACTTGAAATGGCATTTGAAGACTAAGACTTGCCAGTCTCAGTGCGCGAGTGACCGAATGTACACTTAAGTATGTCCGCATGAATGTAAACAGGTGGAATGTTGATGGTTACAGCAGTAGTAGTAGCAATCCTTCAGTGAAATGCAGAGAAATGTAACAGAAATACAAGATAAGAATGCAGGCAGACACACACACAATTCCTCTGTCTGAGAGCAGACATGCTGTTTAGTCTGGAAGACAGACGGAGGGAAACAGATAAACCAAAGGAGGAGAGAGAGGGTGAGGACTGCGGAGACGGAGAAGGGAGGGGAAAGAAGAAATCTGTCGAAACTTCAGAAAAAAAGGAACAAGATGTCGGCAAAATAAGCAGGAAACACGGATTGAAGATTGTGTTGGAGTTGATACAGAAACCGGGTTGTGAGGCTGAGACTAATGATGCTTTGGCGTGTTTATGTATAAAAGCAAGATTACGTTTAAGGCATCGGCCCAGCCGTACGGGACATCATGCAGTGGAGTGTGACAGGGAAGATGAAAGACACAGTGGAAGAAAAGTACAACACACGATAATCCACGTTATACACTTGAGATGTGTTGATCAAAGGACCACGCAGACACGCCAGGGTTTCCCTGGGTCTTTACTTCACAATATGTTAAAAATAGATCCATATCTGGGTGGACAAGGCTCTCATTGTATAACAGACACCTGATATGATATCAAGTTAACAACAAACATGAAGAAACAAAGCTGTAACAAATATGAATTATCTGTAATCAGCATTTCCAAAGCAAAATAGCTAGCTATAGCTACAAATATAGCACGGAGTTAAAACACAATAGCGACACAGCTAGCTAGAGTCCTGGTTTTAGGAAAAGTTCAGCTCACTCGATGCTGTTTGTTTTATTTCTGCTTTCTTATTTTTAAACAACAAAACAGAACAAATCAGGAAATTAAATATACATATATGGTCAAATTAAACAACAAATAATTTATTGGAATGTTGTCTTGGCATGAACACATATATCCTTAATAAAATAAAATAAAATAAAATAAAATAAAATAAAATAAAATAAAATAAAATAAAATAAAATGAAATGAAATGAAATGAAATGAAATTAAATGAAATTACATTTCTGCGTTCAAGGAGGCCAGGTAACGGTACAACGACTCAAACTGCTGCAGAGTCACAGCGTCGGTAGTGCGTCTGTCTGTCCCGCCCCTCACCTGGATCTGTCACGTTGTAATTGCAGGCTTATACCTGTTACACCCTCTGACATTAAAGAGCAACACACACATATGCAAAAATCACATCTGTTCTGAGCGGCAGACATTGCTAGTCAAAGCACATGACATCAGCATTACTCACGGGCCAGCCATGTGTGTGTGTGTGTGTGTGTGTGTGTGTGTGTGTGTGCGGTGAAGTCATCAGTTCATAAGAATCATTTCCTAACAGCAGCTTGGTTTCGCTGTACATTTGTTGCTACATGTCTGGCAGTCACCGACACCTCCGCAGTCTCCCTCTGTAGCCAACATAAATGTTGTCTGAGTGTGTGTGTGTGTGAGTTCAGCTGGAGGGTAGTGGTATTTATTTTGATAATTGAATTCGAGGAAAAGAGTCAGAGTGTTCCTGAAGTAGGGGGGGGGGGGACTGCGGCGTCGGGCACAGGGAGGACACGCTGTGACTGGGCTTTTTCTTCTTTTTCTGGTTAGCACACATTCCTGTGACTATCAAGTCACAAGTTTGATTCCTGCAACAACTCTTGTGCCCACGAGCAAGACACAGAACCTGAATGTATGTTCAGGTTGGTTTGGTGGATTTGGAGCTTGTCGTGGCTAAACGTTGTGTAGTAGTGATGCTCGTTACCTGAAGAGGTTGGAAGGAGATATACGTTTTCAAAACGTTACGTTTTCTACCTTAAAACCTGTGGCGCTAACATTAGCAGAGTACGTTAGCATGTCCTTAACTTGTGTTAGCATGTCTATGCTACGCTAGCTACTGAAGGTAGACTGAATGTCCACACTGCTTCTGCTTTTTAATGACCGTCACGGTGAATATAGACCTACACGGCCTGGATATATCCTTCAAACGCATATTTTAGACCTTTCTGTCTGCTTCCGGCTTACTTGAGGTATTTTCAGGTATTTTATCAACCCAAACCACATCCAATGGAAGCAGCTACACTTAAGTTTGAGACATGATTGCATGAGAAATTTGGTGTGATTGTGATAAAGTGACACAACTTTTGTCGAGCTTAGGCGGAGATCATTTCCTGAACTTCTATCTGATCTTGCTGATGTCTTGACACTACCTTTTTTTGTCAGAGACCACATCATTCACTTCTAGTTCATATTAAATAGGGCCAATGTGTTTTAAAGCACCACCAGTCAACCATATTTACTTTATTTTTAGTCCCTCTTGCATCTGAGATCCGGCTTTGCCATCATGTGTCATTCTGTCACCGTCATGTGTCACAAACATCAGCGTCCACGTCCTGTTCAAGCTGCAGCTCCCGTGTGACACAGAGATGACGTTTACTGCTCAGTGGGAGAAACAAGAAGCAGCATCTTTTTTCATACGGTTCCACTTTCGACGGCGGTGCAGCGCTACGTCCTGAGGCAACCTGCATGCAACGTTTGCCTTTGATCGCTCACCAGAACGAACTTTTACACCATTTTGAAATGCGCTGTCAAGGTGACACAACAATGGAAAGAAGCCCACAGAGTTGAGAAGACACATCAATTCAGGCACACACACTGTGACTGTTTAGCTTTTCATCCTGCTCAGTATTGTCAGTTTATTTTGGTGTAATGTTTGGGATCTATTGATAGACGAATATCAGAGATCCCATATAGTCATGCTTTTGAATCACGGATCGGATCAGCAGACAATAAAAGGGAAATATAACTTTAATTCTGTATTATAAGCTGCTTAGAGCTACAGTGTAATGAAGTTAAGTAGGTCATAACTTCCTCTCTAATATCTATTTTATAATGCTGTGAAAACATTTTGTTGTATTTATTCAAGTTTTCTTCAAGATGACAGTTGAACACATCATGATAACGTTATAATTGACCTCCTAATACTCATTTTTAATGAACAGAGCATGAACCTATAATAATGTAACCAAATGAAACCTCAGTACGTTAGCTGTTAGCAGTTAGCATCGGTGCTGCCAACGTTACTAGCTCTCCTCCTGTCGATTTAAACATGGATTTATTGTTCATAATGCAGGTTCAAGTCATTATACAAAATGACCCATCTCAGCATAATGTGTTGTATTACTGAATAGCAGTGATGCAAATGTGTTCATTACTTTAATGTTGTCGATGGTAAAGGCGGGGATCATTTTAATATTTACTGCTGGGTACTTTCATCTACGATAATAAAACAGAATTTATTTGTCGATTATATTTTCGTATTAATCTGCCTCCAGGAATGCAGTGGAGCAGAAGTATGAAGTAGCATGAACTGGAAACACTCAACATTGTTATTAAATACAGATGAGTACATTTACATTCCATCGCCGTGCTGAAGGGAGAAGACGTTTCAACAAATCCCAGAAACAAGAAGTGAAAGAAGAGTTCAGCCCTCTGCTGCTCTTCAAACAGGGCCGGCAGTTTGTGCTTCCTGTCTCTGTCTTTTAGTCCTCATTGATTGGTTTTCTCTCTCTCTCACTCAGTGAATCGTGGAAATTAAATGATTGAGCCGGTTCTGGCGGTCCTAGACTTATTATGTAAACCTCTCTCTGTCTGGCTGTCTCACTGCTCTGTGCACGTACGCGCACACGTGTGTTAGTCTGCGTTTGTCTATTCATTTCCTGTCTCTGTGTATTCCTGCGTGTGATGTTGTGATAGTCCGTTGGAGGATTTGCAAAAAGTATATATATATATATATAAAAACATGAATTCTGTTCTACATTTGGCTTTTCTTGCGGTAAAGAAGAGCGGTAGATAAAATGTGTGTTTACAAAAAGCCCGTGTGGATCAAACTCGGCCTTTTGTGTTTCCTTATTTGTTCTTTGATTGACAGCTGGCGTCGTTCCAGAATCTTTAGCTTTAATCCTCGTGTAAAGTGAACACACTGTAATTTGTCCCAGAAGATGTTATTTATCCACCGAAAGTCGACTCGGCACGCCTTCTTTTTTTTAGTTTGCCAGTTTCATACACAGCGTGACACCAGTACAGCCAGCCACGGTCTCAGTGGAGCAGTTGCTCAAGAGCACGTCAGTAGTTTAATGCCGATGCCTCTCTATATATATGACCTACAAGGCCGACAGACCCTGCTGCACTGAAATGAGGGGTTTTCTAAAGGGACTCGTGGTGCTCAGAAACACTACCGCTTCTGTCCACAGGGACGACAAAATCAACACAAAAAGTTCTCACAGCAGCTTTAAAATCGGGGTCAACTTTGAATTAATTCGGCAGCTATGGTGGCGTGTTTTGTTTCGTAGGCTCATGGGTATTGTAGTATTTAGAACCAGCCAACAATGCCAAGCTGACAACTGAAAATACCAGATTTCTCAGAAACAAAGTTCCGCCTTTCTATGTTAATAAACACTGAAGATGTTAAAAGAGACATTTTAAATGGGAATGCAGGACAAGCCCTGTACTTCAGTTTCTACTGTCTCTACTGTCTTACCACCTGTTTAAGCTCCTCGCTGATCTCCTTCCTTCCTTCCTTCTTTTGCTTCCTTCACGCCTCACATTCAACCTCTCAGCTGTTCATTGTTTCTTGGTCTAGACACCAATAACAACACACACAGGAACCACAACAAACACAGTCATCTTGCTGGTATATGCATATATGTAGATGCATGCAGCAGTTTGCGTCTACGGGTCAAGGTCACCGTCACTTTGGGGGTTGTGTGTGTGTGTGTGCGTCTGTGCTCTCTGCATATAATCTGCATACAAGACAGTGTTCAGCTGAGGCCCTCGTAGTCTGTTGGACCCATATCGTCCCATTAATTAGTCTGAAGTGAGCCGGCCGTGTATGTCTGTCTCGCAGCGTGAATAAATCCATACAGAGGCTGTCCTATAGGACCGAGCGGCTGCACTATAAATAAAGGCAGTGACTGTCTGCCTGCTATGTGCACAGAGTGTCACGCGACAACGTGGAATATACTGTCTCTTGTCTTTTCATTAATTGGCCTGAGGCAAGAAAAAAAAAAAAAACCCGTGTGTCTGGTTCTTTTAAATACTTCAATAGTCGTCTATTTACATCGCCTAAGACAATCTTGTCTTTCATTAATTAGTCTGGCCCGGGGGACGTCGGCGTAGGATTGTCTCGTTTCTAAATGTTGAAATGAACATCTGATGAGTGCTTCGTGTCACCGGACCAGACCATTAAATGTCAAGTTGTCTGTTATATAATAGTCATATTTTAATGTATTCAACTGGTAAAAAGCTGCACTATTATTGATGCATTTTAATTAGAAAGGCAACAATCAATTATTTCATCGAGAATTTTTTTCAAGCAAACACAAATCACCTGTTTTCAAGCTTCTGCAAACCTTGATGCTACCTGCGCCCGTGAGACTAAAATACTCTTTTCTTTCTAGCTGTGTTTGTCACTGTTGGGCCCAAAGGTTTCTTTAGTCAGCTGCCAATCGCAGAGCTCAGAGTGCTAAAGGAAGTGGCCGTGAACCGGTCTGAGCCAGGGTTAGCTGCCAGTTGGCTTTTCTAATAACACAATGTCCGTGGTCGGAAATGAATTAGTCCAAACCCAGAATGTGCTGTAGTGAGTTCATCGCTAACGGACTGAAGTTGTGTGTTTGTGTTGCAGAATGAAATACACTTGTTTTAGTTGTGTTGCTGTTGGTTACTCCTTTTAGCTGCTTGAAGGACCATCTGTTACATATATATTTGAATGTTTGTATGCGCCGGCCTGATGACGAGAGAAAAGAAACAGTTCTCTCAGCAGGAGCGAGTCCGCCCACGCTCACGTCGATGACGCTATTACTAATTTAGATATTCAGATGTATGTATGCAAATGCTTGTTGTGTTTATGCGGGCTGTTAGTTTGCATATGAAACCAACGTTGCTGTGCATCTGCGGCGAGAGGGGGGGGAAGTGAGGCCGTCTGGGTGTCTGGGAGGGCAAAGGTCAGGGGTCAGGTCAGGAGAAGGGGCGGGGAGGGGGGGGGGGGGGGGTTATCGTCACAACGGCGGGGGCTGAATTCTGAAGTGGGCGTCTGTGTATCTGTGTTGTTTGGTGATTATTTCGCTGTATTTTACTGCTCATTGCTCTCAATCAGCCTCATCTTCATCACTGTGTTTGTTAAAACAACGTAGCACCCCTCAGGTTACCAGGATGTTTCAAACTCACCGTGTTTATTGATTGCATTGATAAGAGATAATAGTGCAGATGAGCTGGAGTCACGAGAGTCATGCTGGCACGTTGCTGACACAGTGACACACACACGTATTTTAATATATGTGTGTGTGTGTGTAATGTGTACGTCACTCAGTCAGCTGGTCCGCTCCTGAGTCTAGACAAGAGACACTATAGACGGCAAACCCCCCCAACACATGACATACTCGTTCATGACCGTGGGCTTGACCCCTACGCTCACACACACACACACACATGCACCTTCACACACACACACACACACATACACCCTCACACACACACACATGCACCCTCACACACGCACCCTCACACACGCACACATGCACCTACACACACACACACACATGCACCCTCACACACGCACCCTCACACACGCACACATGCACCTACACACACACACACACATGCACCTTCACACACACACACACACACACACACATACACCCTCACACACACACACATGCACCCTCACACACGCACCCTCACACACGCACACATGCACCTACACATGCACCCTCACACACACACACATGCACCCTCACACACGCACCCTCACACACACACACATGCACCCTCACACACGCACACATGCACCTACACACACACACACATGCACCCTCACACACACACAGACTTGTAGTGAGGACTGCGTCTGCCTCACTTTGCCCTCTGGCCCGCAGGAAACAGCTGGGACCACAACATTTGTATCCACAAACACGCACACACACACACACACACACACACACACACACACAGACGGTCCCGCCTCTCTGTTTATATTACTAAAAATGATCATTATACATTCAACTATTCAAACGCACAGACACACAACGCACAAGCAAGTCTTATTATAAACACCAAGCTCCGCCTCAACGTCAACAACCCCCGTCCTCTCTGACTATCACAAACACACACACACACACACACACACACACACACACACTGTAGTGTGTCTAGACACACAAACACATCAGTCAACTACATTTAATGGTGTTCGGGCTCAAAGCACATATCATGTTATCACAATCACGCCGTGCGTTGCCGTCACCGTGGTTCTGATTGTTCACACTTCTTGAGCCGTGGCCAAGATTACATCCGCACCAGGATTGGTTGAATCTGAAAACACATCTTTTTCAGTCCTTTCGTCAACACTAAGCCGGTGTTTTTCATGCCCCAAAACGGAGCTGATAATCTTCTTAAAAACACCGGCCTCACATTTTAGTGTTGACAGGGAAAACCGAGCTTCTGGAAAACTATGATGTAACGCTGCTCACAGTGGAACATCTTTTAGTTTTGGACTGTTCCCTGGTCTCTGGGAACTTGTGAACGGCAGTTTTTCACCATATTTTCTTTGACATTTTATGGACTAAATGGTGAATTAGTCCTAGAATAAGAATGCCATGCATTGTTGTGTTTATTGGTATGTGGCCGTAGAAGGGCAAATGTACTTTTCATCTGCAGACCAGCAGTTCTAAGGAAGGAAGTGAAAGTTTGTGCACAGCGGTCGCGGTGATGAAAGGGGTCCTTGATTAGATCTTAGAGGCCAAAACTGAACTAAAGGGAAAATATCAAACAACTGGAGCTCTGAGCATCCGTGGAGTCAGACGAATGTATTCATTTAAACATATCAATCATGACTTAATTAAAGTCACCGTGATGACCGTGAAGGTGCAAGTAGATGATGATGGGCCAAAAAGAGAAAATGTTAAAGGAATAAAAAACATGATTTATTCAGGTTTGATCAAGGTTTGACCCAAATGTTGCTTTGAGCACAATGTCTTGATCCAATTCAACCTCAAGGCCTTAAAAAGAGAAATGACTTTTCTTTCCTTTATCCTTCAGAGTCTGAAGAAGTAAAGTTTAAGGAGCTTCTTAAAAGTTCGTTTTTTTTTTGTGCCTCCTACAAACGTATGGATCGAGTCTCGAGATCTCTCAGCTAACAAGTTAAATACAAATAAATACAAATAAGAAAAGCTCCCGTCACACCTGAGCTGACAGATTCTTGGCAACATCCGAAGCGCAATCGCTGCTCGCAATGTGTCCAACAGCCTCCCACACCTCGTCCAGTGGAGAGAGGGTCGGCCTTGCCAGCTGGCACACACACACACACACACACACACACACACACACACATATATATACATACATGAGAGGCCCATATCGTTTTGTGCTCCGGAGGGCACAGAGCCAGTTTCCCAGCTTGTTTGCCATCCATCCATTAAGCCTTCATTACTCAACTACTGACCCGCTCATGGTAAACATTTGTGACACCGATGCTGGAAAGAAATGTTGACGCTTTAAGTCACCGTCAGCCGTGAAGTTGAGTTCACGGGGATGTCATCCACGGCACAGACGGAACGAGAAACAGACGTTCCAGGTGCGCGTTGCTTTTCTTTTTCTTTTTTTTTTTGGCGTCACACGTGATGAACGTTGACTTGAGAGGCCTTTTTAGACCGGCAGGAATTCTGTTTTTGATATGCAAACCGCCAAAAATTCCGACCCGAAATACCCAGACGGTTAAATATTTCTTGCTTCGCCGCACCTCTCCCTTTCCTTTTTTTTTTTGAAGTCTCTCCTCGCTACGCTTCGTTTGAACGGCTTTGTCACACTGATCTTGTTTGGGTGTCTGCAGACATTTTTGTTTTGTCTAAAGCGGTGGTTATCTTTCTCACACACACACACACACACACACACACACAAGAGAGGGCGAGTTGATTCACGCGGAGGATCTGAGCTGATTTGAGTCTTTTAACGGAAAGAAAAGATCTATTCAGAGCCAGGTGTTTCTACTGTGAGGTGAAGCTTCAGTGTCTTGCTCAACGGTAACTGAATGAAGCATTAAAGCATTCACGTCTTTGTGTCGTTGCTTGGTGGTTTCGTGGTGGACGAGAGAGTCGAATTGGACGAATGAAATCCTAAATGATTGCAATGTAGACAACGTTGTGTGCTGAAGAAAGCACGGAGCTATGGGAAGTGTCTTAAACTATGACTGTCGTCTACTGACGTGGTCCTCAGCCTTTGTGGCTCGTCTCCTTTTAAAACGAAGCAATGTCCACTCGTGACACCCATAGACTGTATCAACAACTTCCGGGTCACATCACGTGATGCCATGGGGCGCAACAAGATGTGGGGAAAGAGACCTCTATAACTCAGCAGGTGTAAATTCACCTCTCGGTGCGTATTCTAGAATAACCTTTATTTAAATCATTGGGTTTTGGAAGTTACAGCTAATTTTTTTTGTTTCATGCACCAATGAGCAGCTTTCATAGGAATGAACGGAGGCCCCGCCTCCAACATTATAGAGTTCTCTTTATGCATTCATGGTGCCGCAGCAGAGCAGCTAGTGAACCCGAGACTCCAAAAGGCCTCAAATCAGCCTCAACATAATCGCTAATGTAAATCCCATTGTTGTCATAATTGTGTCCACCTGATGCGTTTAATTCCCGTATGTCACTCTCGTCTTTGGCTGTCGTTTGATCTCCACCAAGTCTAAAGTAAAACATCCGTCTCTTGAGCTGCGTGATGTTCCTCTTCACCAGCTGGTCTCCACTGTGTGGTGGTTTACAGTGTGTTTATCAGAGCTGGTTCACTGGAAACGGCTGACTGACCGCAGCTCGATACAAGGTGGTTGATAAGAGCGCTCAGACCACAGCCTGTTGATGTCACGTCCGAGGAGCAGATCGGAGACTCAAGCGCAGACAGACACGGGAGACGAGGTTGAGTAGTATGCTGGGTTATTTAATGAGCACCAAGCAGTCCAAAAAACAGGAACTTAAAACAACTCCAACCGGGAGCGAGCAAAAACTAACAAAAAGGCAAAGTGACAAAAAGGCAAAGTGACAAAAAGGCAAACCATGAGCAAATGCTGGAACATGGAGCAGACAGGGGGACGAATTAAGGACGATCTCACCACCAGCACAGGGAAAGCAGGGGGGTATATATATGTGTGGGGTGATTAGGAGATTGAAGGCAGCTGGGTGGACTGGGCAGGTGAGTAGGATGAGTGGAATCAGGGGAAACATACACACACACAGACACAGGAACACAGGCACAAAGCCTAAACTGTGACAGTTGAGTCACACACACACACACACACTGAACCCTAGATGTCCGTGTAATACATTAGCATTATTCATAATATTGACCCATTTATCCAACACACATTCATGTAAACTGTAGCCACAGTGAGACGTGCTTTCAATTCATTACCATTGTTTATTAATGTGAAATAGATTTTCCCACACACACACACACACACACACACACACACACACACACACACACACACACACACACACAGGGTCAGACATTAAAAGCATTCAGACATTGTTGTGTCTAGCCAGGTGTGTGTTTGTGTGTTTGTGTGTGTGAGGACCGGCAGAGCTGGTTTTGGTTTTGTCGAAAAACTCTGTTTGGACAGGGACACCATGTCTGGCACACACACACACACACACACACACACACACACACACACACACACACACACACACACACACACACACACACACACACACACATCCCCTTCCTCTGCAGGCTTGATCTCACACAGATTTGACCTTGATTCTTGTCGTCTCAGCGGTTGTAACCACCGAAGCACCTTTTAATGTTCCCGGAAGAAGATAAAAGTGCAAGAACGTCTACAAACTTCTAGACAATGACCGCCAGCTTGTTATTAATGAACATTCTGGTCATGAGTCATCTGAAAACACTTTAACTATGAGCTGAGCTTTGGGAGGACGTTTTCACATCATTGGCTGTTTAATTCTGTTTAAAGGTTCTTGAGAAATGACCAACGACGTTGACGTAAAGGATAAAAGTAAAAGGGAAACACCTGAATTTACTCTCATCACAATCTTCTTTACACAAAGTCTGGATCCCACATATTTAAACTGATAACAGCGACAACAAGCGAGGCATCCAGCCAGACGCTCAATCGAAGTCCAGTCCAGAGTCCAGAGTCTGTAACGTGACAAACGAAACACTTTTGGACGGTTGATGACGTCACCTTTAGAAAGCTGTTCCTCTTCATTCAAAGACCCTCAGTGGCAATGAGAACATGTGAATCCTTCTTAGGATGAATGTACAAACCTTGATGTATATTTTGTAATATTTATAGATTATTGTGATATAGATTTTACATTTAAACGCTTTGGCTCAATGGACAGTATATTTGGCGCTACTGACTGCAGAGATTTAACCAATTACATCTCTGATGCGCTGTGTGTGTGCTCATACACCCACCGCTGAGAGACTGTTAATGATTATTGTTAAGTCTAGTATCACATTGGATCACAGCCATCACACACACACACACACACACACACACACACACACACACACACACACAGCCCTTTGCATGTGACCTGCCCTGCGCGACTCCGTCTGACTTCCCTCTTTCTTTCACATTCAAATGAACAGTGTGCGTCTGTGTGCGGAGGACCGAGTGTGTCTGTGTGTGTGTGTGTGTGCGGGGGTGCGAGACGACAGGGGTAGTCTAGCTCCTTCTGGCTAGAATTCTAATGAGCATCGCACACACACACACACACACACACACACACACACACACACACACACACACACACACAGAGAGCCAGACAAGCACCTGATAATGAGGTTTGATTTTCATATGTTTCAGACAGAATGCTTTGCAGGTCAGCCAGTACACAGAGGATCAGTGTGTGTGTGTGTGTGTGTGTGTGTGTGTGTGTGTGTGTGTGTGTGTGTGTGTGTGTGTGTGTGTGTGTGTGACTCTGAGTGATTTCTGTTGGACTTTACACTCTCTCACTTTTTCCATTGTTAACATTAATGGCCGTGTGTGTCCGTTACAGCACTGGATGTCTGTGTTTGGTCTCCACGTTACCAGTGTTTCTGATGTCAACACAACACCAGACTTCTGCTTCGTTTCTGTTTGTTTTATTTGCTGTTTGTGGCGACATTAAAACACAGAAATAACACAAGCATTTCAACACACGTCTTGGTATCTATGTGTCATTCACGCAGTGGTCTGCTTTATGCATTTCATGTTGTTTTTTCAAATTATTACTTTCTATTTTATTTTTGGAGAAGTACACAGAAGAGTGACTTACATATTTGCATTTATCTAATTCTCGTCTCTACATTATTTCTACGTCCCCGGTGCTGAAGAGTGAAATGACCGGTTTGTCTGTTACCGTCGACATGCTGGTGAGGAGCAGCCGACGTAGACAGTGTGGAGACAATGTGTGTTTATCTCAGCTTCAAACAGTTGCGTCATTCTGATGAGTTAGCATAGCGAGATGAAACAGTGCTCTTCAAACTCACGTAGAAACAAACTTAAGAAAGACTCAACATCTCGCTAGTGATGCACACAAACTGTTCTTCAAGCTGCAGCCAACTGGGAAGCTTTGGTCGACTCCTAATCAGCTGATCATCCGTGTCGCTCTTTACCAGCCGAGGAGTGTTCCTCGTGATGATCGGAGGTGTGTTTAGAGGTGTGATGTCAACTCAAAACGGACACCTTCACAGCTGCATGATGTTCACTTTCAGTTCAGTAGTGGTGACCCTCTATGACGTCAATTAAAGTTCAAAGAGGCCCAGTTACTAAAATGTCCTTGCTGCAAAACCTCTTACTGTCTACATTGCGTTCTACAGCCTTACATCGATCAGATACAATCCTATATCCTTTCAACGACGATGATGCTTTAAACACACACACATCACACTTGTACGTGACCATCATGCATTGCGCTAATGTCGGACAGCCGAGAGTAGAGAGAGAGAGAGAGCAAGCGCGATCGAGACAAATCCAAGAGTTTGATTTAATTTAATTTGAACTGAGCTCACTTCCGGTTTTCAACCTTTCACAATAAAAGCCAGAGGTATTCAGCACGCGCTGCGTCGCTGCAGGGGGAACTGAAATTCACTCACAGAGCGTTTAACATGGGAGTTCCCTGGATTAGCATGCTAAATTTAGACTAATGCTCCTCTCTCTTCCCTTCAACACGAGTCTACTCATCCAGTACTCTGCACCTCGAATACTTCTATCTACTACTCTACTCTACTCTACTCTCATTGTCAAATCAAATGCTCTGCATTTATTTAGTTTTTAATTTGGTACATACAATGTACTTGAGCAGAAGTTGTTACCAGAAGATGTCCTTGTTGTGTCTTTGACATACAGACCTACTACAGAATGGGTCGTGATATTTGTCATAAAAGTATCTCTTCTAACTGGCCTGTAATGGGTGAAACAATGGCCCAGTCTGCTGTTATGGTCGGTTAATGGGACAATACACACGTATGTAGGAAACGCTTCAAATCAATGAGTGGGACGACTTCATGACGACACAGTCATTCTATCTGTGATATAGGGCACATTCATCTGTCACACAGAAGATAGAGAGACGGATAGAAACATGAGGAAGGGATGATAATTTACCCCCTCAACCACACACAACCACACACACACACAACCACACACACGCACACACACACACACACACCTCCCTCTCCGTTTTCCCACTGTTGAAACCAATAGTGGGAGTTTTGTGGACCAAAGTTCCCACACTTGTTGGCTGCACCATGACCGTGGCTTCCAAAGTCAATGGAGTGTGTGTGTGTGTGTGTGTGTGTGTGTGTGTGTGGCCCCCCCTCTTCCACCCCCTATAGCCTTTCTCATGGAAATTGGCAAGCGAGCAAACTGTGTGCACCTATGACCTATAACTCTCTCTCTCTCTCTCTCTCTCTCTCTCTCTCTCACACACACACACACACACACACACACACACACACACACACACACAGCTGTCTGTGCTATTTCTGACTACCCAGACTGTCGAGTCATCCCAGGACTGAGAAAGCAGAGGGGGGGGGTGCTTATCTCTCCCTTCCTGCCCTTTTCTCCTTCCTTTTCTCCCTTTCTTCTCTTTCCGTCATTCATTTTTCAACTCTTTCTCTTTCCTCTCTCTCTCTCTTTAGTTGCTCACATCTAAACTATTTTCTCTTCCAGCCTTCCTGCATCACTTCTTTCCTCCTTCTGTCTACTTCTTTCCATCCGTCCTTCGACAACTATTTCTTTTCTTTCTTCTTCTCTCATAGATTTTCTGTCATTCCTCTCGTTTTATTCATCCTTTCCTTCCATCGGTGCAGGATGAAGGAGAGCTGAGAGGGCTGCAGCACCCTCTAAAATCAGGCATTATAAAAGGAGAATTTAATAAGTTTAAATTTATATTTTACACCCTTATTACCAGAATTTACTTGTAAATGATCAACTTGCAGGCTGTTCTCATACACTATGCATAGCTATACATACAAAAATCAATGCACTTTAATTAGTATACATCCAGTAAAATCAATTTGTATCAAATCCATGTGTAATGTTGAGCAAAGTGTTCACAGACTCGTTGAAGACAGACAGACTCCCGTAGAGAGAGTTCAGTCCATGTCTGCTACACAGAGTATATATGTGATCTAACTGTAATTAATCGCCGCTGTGCAGCGACACAGAAACTAAAGGATGTGTGATTTGGTCACATAGCTCTGGATTACATGGAAATAGATCCGGTAACCAGAGGTTTCTCCAGCTGAGGTCTAAGTGAGGCGAAGTGGAGACGAGACACAAACGTGCGTAGCTCTGTAAAAACCTTCTGAGGTTTATCTGTGAAGCGAATATGAACTGCAACACAGACCGGAGTCTCTGCTGACGGCTACGTGATCGTCATTGTTATAAACGACTGTATGCTGAACTGGTCAGGACATCTTTCCGCTCTCAATTTGGGATTAAAAATGAAAGCATAAAACCCATGAACGTCTTGCAGCATTTAGCATAATTATACACACTTGACTCTCTCTCTCAGCACCCCTAATTCTGATTGACTTCCAGCCTCCCTCCTTCATGCATCCTCTCTTACTTCTTTCCATCCTTTTCCTCCACTCCCTCCTCCCTTCCTGCCCTCCTTCCGACCATATTTTCTTCCTCCCCGCCTCCCTCTCTCTCTCCTACCCTCGCCTCTTTTCCACCCCTCCGTTCTCCCCCCCCCCCCCCTCTCTGTCTGTCTGCTCTCTCCGAGCCATCTGACTCGGCAATGACCGCCTGTGACCTTTAGCTGAATGCAGGAGAAGGAGGAGGAGGCAGATAGACGAAGAGCCTGCAGCGGGATGACAAATGAGCTAATTGCTTTAGATTAACCATGGAGTGTCTGCTCACAGCCTCGTTCCTGTCTAGACACCACCACAGAGGGAGGGAGCAGATCTGCAGGCTCTCTCCGAGAAGTGAACATGTTCTAGTGGTTTTCTTTTGCTTTTAAGTTGCACTAGGCAAGTAGAAAGAGCTGTAAATCCTGTCAGATGAGGTCAGTAATCCACCCGCAGCAGGAGCATGTGTATTAAAGGGGTACCCATGTCATTTAGTATTCTACTTCCATAATGTCGGGGGACTCTATATATATATAAAAACATATATTGAAAAAATCCTGGTCAAAATTGATGCAGCGGAGGCCGAGATATCCTAACCTTTAGTTCCTATCAAGCTCCAAAACGCCTGCATTTCCCATAATGCAACATTTAGGTATTTTCCTGAATTCCACAACACCTGTTAGTAACTCTATTGTATATTGAACTTGCATTCTCTCTACTGACCACCAGGGGGCGACTCCTCTGGTTGTATAGAAGTCTATGAGAAAATGACTCTACTTCTCTCTTGATTTATTACCTCAGTAAACATCGTAAACATGAGTTTATGGTCTCAATCTCTAGTTTCAAGTCTTCTTCGATACAGCATGATGTTCATTTAGTACATTATGGGGGTAGGCTTTAGGGCGGGGCTACCTCGTGATTGACAGGTCTCTACCAGAGCCGTGTACAACGTCTCTACATCCGCCCTCCTCTGCAGTCTAAGATGGCAACGGCCAAAATCCAAGATGGCGATGATCAAAATGACGAACTCGAGGCTTCAAAACAGCCGTCCACAAACCAATGAATGGCATCAGCTGACAGGAAGTAAACACTGACCCAAGTTTACATGTTACAATTAAAAAATATACAGGTTGTGGTGTTTTAAAAAACAGACGGATACAAATACAGTTTTAAGCCAAAAAGATGAATCAAGAAAAGGGTAGAAAACCCTTTGAAAAAACGTTTAGACCTTCAGGAAGAGAAAGTCTGGAACATGCAGCGGTTTTTAAATGAATACAATGTTCGCAGAAGAGAAGAGTTGAAGGAATCTGTTCAAATAAAAGACCTTATAACCTCAGTATTTCTGGATGCAGTCATAAAAGAAGCATTATTAAAAAATGGAGCAGGTGCAAAATTTAGTTTGTGGAAGAAGCTTTATTTTGGCACAAAAAAGAAGAAGTGACAAATGAAACGCAGTAAACCCAGAGTGCAGTTTGGCTCAGCGGTAAAGAAACAGTGTTATTGTGTCTCTTCACTGAGGCATGTTTTGGCCTAAAGGATGTTTTTCACCGTTGCTTTAAAAATTATTTTTTTTGTCATGCCAAAAAAAACTAAATTGAAAGGAAGAGGAGAGAGGATAGGGAGAGAAAGTAGGTGGAATAGCTGAGGAAGAGAGAAAGAAAAGGAAGTGCATATTCCTTTTTATGTTTATTCAGAGTTGAAAATGTGCCTGAATATTCAACAATAAGTGTTTTTTACTTTCTGCTTCGCTGAAGTGGAAAATAAGTGCTGTACCGATATTATTATGTAATCTTGTTCCACCTTCCAACGTGCAGAACATCTGGACGGAAACACGACATCAAAAATAAAAAGGCCTGTTAGTGCAGAATGGAAGGAGTGAGGTAAGAGGGAGGAAGGGAAGGAAGGAAGGAAGAAGCACTAGAGAGACAAGGGAGAGCATGAAATATAGGAAAGGAGGGAGGAGGTCTGCTGACTGACCCGCTGACCTGATTTGGGATTTGGGAGAGGACAAGTTTTACTGCAGGCTGGCACACACACACACACACACACACACACACACACACACACACACACACACACACACACACATACACACACACACACCTACACTCACAGTAATTTTTTTATGAATTATGACTCAAATGAGCAAGGCTGAATGGAAGTAGCAAAAGTTTTCACACTCTGTGATTAATGATCCAATAACTAATGAAATAATAATGAAATAAAAGCGTAGAAGCTCTTAAACTGGATGGAAAACGTAGTAAAAGGGGCTTCAAATAGCATCTTCATGCAGATACAGAACTTCAAGGGTGGAAATTTGGAATTACACTGAAGTGGAAAAGACGTTTTACGATTGTAATGATTGTTGGAACGGAGCCGTCAGTAATGTTGTCAGTTCCACCCGTGCTTTCACGATGTCAAAGTACCTACGATGTTGTTAGTGCACGTTTGGTGCGACACTCTTAGCTCCGGCAGCACTGTGGTCGTTGTTTGTTAACCGCTGGCTCGGCCCGTCGCCATGTTGAGAGCCGTGTGGAGGCGACAGATGTGCTCTGACCATAGACTGTTCATAAGAAGTGGACGTATACTGCTCTGTCAATCACAGTAAGCCCCGCCCTAAAGCATACCCTGCTTTATGGTCTGTTTGACTCTAAATGGACCATAATGTACTAAATGAACATCATGCTGTATTGAAGAAGACTTGAAACTAGAGATTGAGACCATAAACTCATGTTTACGATGTTTACTGAGGTAATAAATCAAGAGAGAAGTAGAGTCATTTTCTCATAGACTTCTATACAATCAGAGGAGTCGCCCCCTGGTGGACATTAGAGAGAATGCAGGTTTTAAGCATTGGCTTCATTTGGCAGAACCGCAGGTTGCTGCCTGTAGCTATTGACAGAAACAAACAAAAAACTAAATATTAAGAAATATTTCTGTCACTCAAATTCACTGTCAATAAGAGAGTCTTGTGTGTTTTTGGCAATGTGGGCAAAATGAAACTTCCATTTTATATTTGCTTCACACAAAGTAAGAACTCTAAACGCACGAAGCAACAAGAAGAACGAGGTGGTGTTGTGTGTGAGTGTGAAATGTAAGACAGACAAGACAAGAGAGGAGGGAAGGAAAGGAGATAGGAGTTGTGGGAGTGTTTTGGCTGAAAGACGAAGTTCAGCACCAGCTGACGGAACAGAGAGACGGACAAGCTGTCAGCAGGCAGTGCGCCCACACACACACACACACACACACACACACACACACACAGTGGAGGTCCGGGTGTCTCCACACAGATGGCGAGGCTGGCATCACGGTGTGTTTAAGTGTCTGTTCCATTTTGCCTTTCACAATAACACTTCTCTATAACAAGCAGAGGAATGCAATCTGTTTACGTTCCATTATTTTAGTCTGTTTATGTTTCCTCGTGTGTGTGTGTGTGTGTGTGTGTTTGTGTTATTTTCCGCCACCTCTCCCGTCGCTCAGCATCTCTCCTTGCTTCCTTCACTTCATCCTTTCCCCTCTGTTTTCATGTAAATACAATAATGACGATTGTGGATCGTCTTCCTCCCGTTCGTTCTTTCAATACTTGATGCAATATAAAAAAAATGAAAGGTGGAGGTGGTACCATATGACTGTCTGATGCAGGTTATGAACTATAGTGCATTGTATAATGTGTGTGTGTGTGTGTGTGTGTGTCATGCTAGCGTAGCAGCAGTTCACACATTAACTCTCACACATTACAGCTTTACAGACTTGTATTTCTGTCCGATCCCTCATTGTTGATCTCAGCCTAACATTGTGTTCCTTTGCTTCACACCCTTCTTCATATTTACACATTGTATGTATTGCTACACCATATTACAATATATGTCATTATATCTCCTAAAGGCCTAAGGCAGTTTTTTTTTTTAATGAATACTTTCACACAGAAGATGAATATTTTATCAGGCCGAGGTCGATTTTTATGATCTTTCGCACTGCGGATGAAGGCGTCGACCAATCACGTTGTGCAGAATGAGATGTTGTATTTTATAAGGAACAGCAAACTTTATTACTCATTTCAACCTTGACAAACGCAGAGCATACTAGATCCGCTCCTTACCGTCCTTACCTTTCACAATATATATAATATATAATATTCTCAGGCGAGGATTTTTAGCATTTTCCCGAAAATTCAGATGAAGAAGAGCCTCATTTCAAGTGTTATTGAACAAGCCTCGATGCGATGTAGGAATGTATACACAGCGTGAAAGTGAAAGCGGTGCTCCTTTGAGTTCATTTTGAGCCAAAGGTTTTGGTTCCATCTTATTAATATTTGGCCTCTTTACGCACTGTGAATGAGGACGATACGGACAATACGGAAGTGAAAGCAGCGCTCTGTGTATTTAAGTGTGAAAGTGCAATAAAATATATATATAAATACATATTATATGAACTATTTTGTCCCTTTAATATTGATCACAAATAATAGTGCTTATCATTTGACCCTATATTGAGCAGATACGTTTATAACCGATGAGTTTTATAAAGTTTATTGTTTTAAATTCCTTAATATCTGATTCGCTCTGATGTTTAGAGAAAGTTCAGGCATCACTCTTCTCCCCCCCTCCTCCCTCCCCCGTCTCCCTTTCTCTCTCTCTCTCTCATCATTATTCTGTCTGTCCCTCTGACCCATCTGTGTCTCCCAGACGCTCCCACAACTCCCCCTCTTCTTCTCTCCCCCCCCCCCCTCTCTCTCTCTCTCTGTCTCTCTGTCTCTGTCTCTCTGTCTCCGCCTCCCCTCCTCCCTCACATTGACCCCTTTTGTTCACAGCTATTGAGAGGTGGTGTTGGTGGTGGTGGTGGTGGGGGTTCGGTCAGCTGTTTCCTCAATGTGTGTGTGTGTGTGTGTGTGTGTGTGTGTGTGTGTGTGTGTGTGTGGACAGTGTGGGAATGTGTAGAGAGAAGAAGTTGCAGACAAAGCAGTGTGGGCCCTCAGAGTGTGAGTGTCACCCGGCGAGGACACACGTCGGGTCGGAGCGTCCGCGGGACGTGTAGCTCGGAGTTTAACTGCAGCGGGAACATTTGGTTTTTTTTTAGTTTCTTTTATTTGTGTTGGTTGTTTGGGGAGAAAACAAACAAGCAAACATCTTCAAGGTTATTATCATCACAGGAATACAGACATCTATACGGGAGAAGGGACTATGCAGCCGTCATCAGGCACTCACAACCATGACAACTGTGTTCAGACGCAGCTCTGTGGTGAGTTTCTCATCCATCGTCCATCAGCTGGGATTTCATATTCTAAGGACTTATAGAAGTTACTCCTCATCTTTTCCTTTGTAAATGTTGTTTGGGACAGTGGGCAGTGGAGAAAACAAGCTGGGAGTTTATCAAGGGGGGAAGAAAAGACAAATCAGCTTTTCACATGTTATGATTTGCTGCTTTTTTGTATCTCTATGAGTTGAATATCTGGACATTTGTTCAGACAAAAGAAGCCGTTTGAAGACTTCGTCGTCTGGCTCGGAGGAGTTTAAAAAGATGATGATTAAAAAGAACACGTTCTGGGTTACCAGATAGTTCTACTTGATAATAATGCAGTCATAAACGTTGGTAATCTTCTGTAAATGTCTAGTAAGTTGTGAGTGAACGGATTCTGAAATTCTTTGAAACTTTTCCGAAAAGAAAAAACAGTGAATTGCAGCGTTCCTCCTCCTGAAGAGTGAGATGTTCTGCAGGAGGAGGATGAACACCAGCCAGAGATGACGACCTAGGTGTTATAACGAATGGCTTATAACTGATCTATAACCATAAAGGACTTATTAAATGTTAATGATGAGATTAGCTATATAAGGTGATACATTCACTGCATCGGGACACTGATATGATGCAAAGATGTGGATGAGAGGGTTTCATTTATCTCCTCGAGTATTCAACCTCTAAATGTTCTGGTTGTTCACAAGGTTTACCGCGAGGTCGGCGGTTCGATCCCCGGCTGTGTCTGTCCACATGTAGAAGTGTCTGCTCTAAGAGTCCGGTTTGCATCGGATGGGCATTTTTATGTCCATGTCAAGGATCTACAGCTGGTGTTTGGAGTTGTGTTATCGTCTCCGGTCGGTGTGTTGATCATGTTATCGGCTGATGTTTCACTCGACCTGGTCAGCAGTGTGTTGTGAACTCTTATCTTGTTTTTAAAGTCATTTCAGGATGTCAGAGGAGCTCAGCGGGTGAAGTACAAGTTTGAGAATCCCGTATGAATGGTTGGATTCATAAAAGGTTACAGGTGGTTACAAGGGGTCACCTGACTGTCTGCGTGTAACGGTCAGCTGGTCAGAAGAACATAACAAGACTGTGAGAACCGGTGTGAACCGTCTGAAAGGCAGTCTGCAGTGTGTGTGTGTGTGTGTGTGTGTGTGTGTGTGTGTGTGTGTGTGTGTGTGTGTGTGTCTGCAGGCTACTTTATGTTCTTCTGTCTGACATGGCCTGACCTCCGCCTGCTCCTTGTGAAAAAAGTGTGAGAAAGTGCTCCGTTTGTGTGTGTGTGTGTGTGTGTGTGTGTGTGTGTGTGTGTGTGGTGTCGATGGGGGTGGTGGATGCAGCAGGAGGGGGGGTTCGAGCAGACTGCCTCTAAACAAAGCTAGCCCTGTGTGTCTGTCTGGTCTGGCTGTGTGTGTGTGTGTGTGTGTGTGTGTGTGTGTGTGTGTGTGTGTGTGTGTGTGACACCCTGACCTCTACATAAGGACTACATCTCTGTCTGGACTGTGTCTGAGAACCTTTTTTTCACACACACCTCGTTGTTGGGTTGACACTTTACAGTCACAGCATTCACAATCAGACGCTTCTGAAATAACAAACTGCTGATTGAAGTCACTGCTATTTTTTATTAATTGAAATATATATATATATATGTTTTAACCCAATGAAGAAGCCCAAACCACCATTAAATGTATCAAACACTGAAGACGATTAAATAGATGGATAATTAATCGGTTTCAGCTAAAAATGTCAATCACAGTCATTATTCTATAAAATAATATTTCTTTGTTTCATCATTTATTTAGCTTTTTTACTATTCTGTTATTCTGTAAGAAAAGTGACATACATGTATGTTACTGATATTAAATAAAGTGTTTTTCTTTGCGCGAGTCAAGATCCAAACAAGCTGCATCCTACACTTCCCATGATGCAACTGGTTGGAGTCTTTTCATTAGACTCCTCCATGTTCCGGCGTTTAAAGCAGGCCTCTGTTTTAAACCACGTAGTTGCTTTAACCCCGGTGACATCACTCTGACATCATCGGGGTCATTTCTCTCCGACTGAGCTAACCCACAACCTGTGTCTCTGTGTTCGCTGCAGCCCAGCTGGAGTTCGTCCAGATCCTGGTGATCGTGGTGGTGATGATGGTGATGGTGGTGGTCATCACCTGTCTGCTGAACCACTACCGCCTATCAGCACGCTCCCTCCTGTCCAGACACGCCCCCGCAAGCAGGAGACACCTGCCATTGGCCAACGTAAGTCGAAACGTTTACGCCCAGCGTGTCCCGACACCGCTGGGTGTGGATTGTATCCAGATGTTTATCCACACTAACATGATGATGGAGAAATAGCTGCTAAGGTCAAAATGTATCAACTCCTGTTTTACAGTATGTAACAAGCTTTGATAGCCAATATGTATGAGCTAAACAAATGAATATATAATGTTTCAAAACACCAAAGCAGGAAATGAAAAACAGCTTGAATGAGCGTGGAATTTAAAAGCAGGCAAAAATGATTTAATATACTCAAATATCACTATAGAAACATTTAAATTAACTTTACATGATTCAATAAAAACATCAGCTTCAAACTGACTTCCAAAATTGCCTGTTTAAATATGTAAACGAGTCATTATCTAATGGTAACTTTGGTGATTTTAGGAGAAATCTGCAGACGCCAATAGACAAAGAAGTCAAATAAACAGCCAAATGTGTTTTTTTTTATGTTTTCTTCAAAATGCTCTAAATTGACCAGTGCATGACAAACGCCTGAGGAGCCTCCGAAGAAAAGCATCAGAAGAAAAACAGAGTTTGAGGAGCGCCGAGTGACACCATGTGATCACAGTGATTAAACGCTGCCGCAGGCGAACGCTAACACACTGACTCATTCCTTCATTAAGACTATTTCAAGGAACACACACACACACACACACACACACACACACACACACACACACACACACACACACACACACACACACTTACACCTGAAGCTTCTACAAACATACGACTTCACTTGTGCTCCCTGAATCACTGATGTGTGTGTGGCTCCAGTCTGCAAGTAAGACATGAGTAAAGGATGAGGCATAATCCTGCACACACACACACACACACACACGCACAACACACACACACACTCACACACATACTCAGCTCCTAATAAGCTCAGGGGAGTCATTGTCCTAGTTCATTTTGGATTAACAGACAGACACACTGACACACATGCAGACAAGCAGGAAAAACTCGCCAGAGAACAAAAAAAAAAAAAGAATTTGGAAAACTTCCTTCCAAGCGTTTTTGAATGAAGCAAAGTTTTGCTTTTGTCAAAACCGATTTCAACTTATTTCCACAACAGTGCGTTGTCATCCTGAGACTTCATTATTCTACGCGGGGAAATCGGGTCATTACATCAGCGAGAAGTCAGAAGATGTGGAGACAAAGAAGTGACTCAACGCTGTGATGGATTAAACAGAGAGGATTCGACACGGTTCACTGAGACCAGACGCTGCTTGTTGTGCACCAACGGAGCCCTCTAGTGGTCGGAACGTTAATCAAACAATATAAAGCACACACACACAAGCTGCTGAACACGTTTCACGAATGTCGTTTTTCACTCCGACTAAATAACACGAAGAAGTTTGCCTGAAATAACCAACATTAAGCTAAAGTTGCTTGATTTTAAAACGTGGTTTTGACAGACGAAGTGCAAAATACAACAGAAAATGACAAATAAATACATAGATATAAATGCTGCCAAAGTGAAATGACAGAATAGATCAACTCAAAGAGATGCTCTCTCTCTCTCTCTCAGGAGGGAAGTCTGTGGTCTTCTGAGGCTACGGGGACAAACGGTGGTCTGAACGAGGTGAGTGAAATAACATTTAGTTAACTTCACCGGAAATCAACCAAGAACTTAAGTTTATTAGAGCTCAGTTTGTTGTTAGACAGTGTGACGTAGGGAGTAATCTGGTGTCTTTCCTCAGCACCAGGTGTACAACCCACGCCCTCCGGACAGAGGCGTGCCCTCGTCCTACCTGCAGCGGGAGCCTCAGCACGCCCAGTCCCAGTCCCATTCCCTGCCTCCGCTCCAGTCCCAGCGCTTCCAGCACACGTACGCCCCGAGTCGCTTCCAGCCGACGTATCCCTACCTGCCCCAGAGCCTCATCGATCTCCCCCCCACCATCTGCCTCTCGGACGGGGAGGAGCCCCCGCCGTACCAGGGACCCTGCACCCTGCAGCTCCGGGACCCGGAGCAACAGATGGAGCTGAACCGCGAGTCGGTCAGAGCGCCGCCCAACCGAACGGTGTTCGACTCGCACCCCATCAACCCATCCAGCTCCTGTCTGCAGGCCAGGTAACGACGGACAAGTCAGTCAGAGTTACTGTGGTGGAAACGGGCTATTGGTGTTGGTACAGTGTTGGTACATCTTTAGCCCTACTTTTCTTTATGTAGTCTTCCACTTTGTAGTCTTTAATGTACTTTTCTTCTGCATGTTCCTCATTTTGTCTGCCCCTACATTTGTTTTCATCCTCGTTGCTCGCTTCCCATCGGTCTCATGTATCTCCCTTGTTGTTCTGCTTCCAGTCTGCAGGCCCCTCCTCCGAGTGTCCATTCTGGGGTCAGTGTGCTAGAAGCCCAGGAGGCCTTGTCCCGGCATCAGAAGCAGGGCTCTCGAGTTGAGGGAGCTCCCCCGACCTACAGCGAGGTGATCGGGCACTACTACCACCCGACGCCCCTGAGCCCCGGCCACAACCACCGGACTGTGTCGTCCACACCCACGTCCTCACTCATACACGGCCTGCTCCGACCGCCACCGCAGCAGCGGGGAAGTGTGGACAACAGGAACGCAAGGAATACGAAGGAGAAATCCCAGAAGCCCCAGCAGGTTTGACAGTACTGCCTCCGTATCCCTAGCCTGCGGGGAAACCAGGATTTTAATCCGCTCGCCGCTTGGGAAGCGGTCAGTAGCCGACGAGGAACTACCTGGTGAATGGTAAAATGGTTTAAGGGCTGGTTGGCGTTAGTTGTAGTCGTAGCTGACACGTGGTCAGTTTCACCTTTTCCCCACTCCAGTGCGTCGGGCTAGGACCCGGGAGGCAGCAGACGCCCGGCTTCTCGTTAGATAAAGAACTCCTGGAAAACCACATAACTCCTCCTGCAGAGCACAGACACGGGAGAGAAAAATCTGGCACTTCCTGTTCCGCGGCTTCTTATTTCCGGTCGCGAGGAAACACTTCAGATGAACCGATGATGATGATGTCAGAGAGGAAGGGCAGAGGGTGCAAAAGGGAAGGAAGGATACGGAAGCATCCTTCTTCCCTTGACAGCTCCACCTCGCCCCTCCTCCATCAGACTGATCTAACTTCATTCATTATAAATATTTACTCGTTCTGTTTGTTTCTATAGAACTTTCAGTTTTTCTGTTCGTCTTTCTTTTTCGCGCTTACGGGCAAAAATATTTCTATCCAGGCAAACGGCGAAGCGTTGCAATCTTCTTGGTTATTCCAGGTTTTGTTTTCTAGTGATAATCCCCCCCCCCCCCCTCGCTGCTTTGACTCCATTTAGTTCACGACCGCACAGTAACCACCGTTGGCAGTGACTCCTGCACCGGGCTTCAGCTGCATCACAGGGACGTGTTAGTATTTCCAGAAAGAGTTTACATTTTAGTTAGCGCCATCTCGAACTAGCTTAGCGGCCGTAGCACAGAGCTGAAAGCCCTCGAGCTAAATGTTCTGCCTTACAACGACCAACCGATGCAGGAGTTGTTGCTTAAATCCTTTTTTTTTTTTTGTTTCCAAAAGAAGGTTTGCACAAAGTTCAAGACCGCAATATGATTGACGAGAGAGAAAACAGAGAAAGTAAGGGGTATTTTTCTAAACTTGATAGATTCGTAAGAGTAAAGATGTTTTTTTTCTTCTTCTTCTTCTGTTTTTTATATGTTGTCTAGTTTTAGAGAAAGAAAACATCATTAATCTGTTGGGGTGCCAACTTTCACGCTGAACATTTTTGCTGCATACGTGTTGGTATGTGTTACATTTTGAGTACACACACACACACACACACACACACACACATACACACGTATGCGAACTGCGAGTGAACTCAAAAGCACGAATTTACGAGTTATTTATATAATTGCTGAAAAGAATTGCACTATTTTTTAGTATGCGCAGATGGAACGTGTGGGAGAGACTTTTATTGTGAAGGAGCTCTGTCCATTGAGGCGTAAAGAGAACGAGAGGCACCAGAGGGGGGGGGCACAGCGGCCAGTATCACCATAACATATCATGGGGAGAGTCGGACTTCGGCTCAACGGACTCGGATCCACCATTACTGAAACCATTGAAAATGAATAAATCCCTCATTTATGCAAAAGATCCGAGTCCTGCGAGCCAACCGCAAGTCAGCATCCAACCTGTGGGCCCAATCAGAAGCTCTGCTCGTAGCTCTCTCTCTCGTCCCATTGGCCGATCCCACATACGAGTCCATCAGACTTTGTCCCGTCGAACAAATGTAATCACGACAATGTGTAATGTAAACGGTAGAGTAGAGGAGGATGTAGATGTAGAGTTCAATCCTGCTGTGTGTTATTTTATTTTATCGGGTGAGAAGAGAGAGAGAGAGAAACGATGCAGATCCAGTGACGCCTAACGTCCCCTTTGTAGTGCTCTGCAGGCCCTAAATGAGTGATACTGTGCACCGCTGTGTAACACACACACACACACACACACACACACACACACACACACACACACACACAGACCCCTCTGGTGAGGTCACCGGGCATCTCTGAGCACTTTACTGCACCAGGAAAGAGACAGCAATCTTCCGTCAGCCAGCAGCAGCCGATAAAACTTACGGTAGAACCCTTTAATGTTCTAGCTTGGAATAGTCCAACCTTTAGAAGCCACACTTCAAAAAAAAGATTGCAAAGAGTTGTGCTCCAAAACTTTAAACATCCTTCAACGGGAAAAAACACTAAATGTAACCCCAGCACATGGAATCACCAGCTGGGGGTCGTTTTCACTTTGTCAAAGCAACATTTGCTCAACTTGCTTTGAGAAATGTGTTTTTTTTTTCGTCTTTTTATTTCTCAAGTGTTAAATGTTCTTCAAACAAGCAGAACTTTGGCTCAATAACATGCAGTCAAAACAATTGGCAAAACTTTTATTTAAAATCAGGAACCATGTTATCAAAGAATAAGAAAATTCAGTCGAAAATACCCGGAGTAATGATTATTATTATTATTTAATCTGAACCTATTCCTCCCGCGGTGGATATTTCCCTTCTGGAGCAGAACTCTTTGTGTGTTGAACGCAGCATGAGGCGAGTTGTCGTAAATTAAGACACACAGAAGTGTTGAAAAGTGACACGAGTGTTGACAGCAACTCGTCCTCGTGTCGTCTCTTTCAGAGTGTCGGACTGAAGGTCAAAGTTCAGCTCGCTAACGTAGAAGATTAGATCGTTCTGTAGGCTTTTTTTGTCTTTTAGTTGCTTCTTGTGTGAAAATGTTTTTTGGAACCTCTTTTAACCGGCTGGTTCTGAGGTTCGCCAGTTGAATTTAAAAAAGCGGATGTGAAGGAACCCTTTAGTGTCCAGCCTTTATGCAACAGCGCCCTCCACAGGGACCGAGCCAAACCACCGCCAGAACCTCCCGAAGCTCAGTCGGTTTCACTTTGTAGCCTGAGGAGAAGAGAGAGTCAAAAGGCCCCAAAAAAAAAGACATTTTTATAATCGGATACGGTGAATCTTTCAATCCTTTTGTATGTTGTTACATCAGAGTTACAACTCTGTTTCTTAATCCAGACAGAGATTGTTAGAAATCTTTCTCTACGGTGCAACAGACCATCTTTAAATATCTTTAAAACACAGATACGACCGTCTGAATATTGTCAGTTATTTAGCTGATTGACTCAACGTTACTCTTTCTAAACATTCACCGAACCCTCATGAAAACAATTGGATTTTTGTTTAAAAAGACACGGGATGATACATTACCAGACGTTCCTCAGATGAACAGTTGTACGAATCCTTCCTTAAACTTCTGTTACTCACACACAAAAAAAGACAAACAATCAAAAGTCATTTCTTTGTGATTGGCCGCCCCTCTGTCTTGTTTACTGTCTCTCTGTCTCCCAGTGCTTCCCGGTGCTGATCCGCCATGTCGGCGACATAAAGAAATGAATCTCTTGACCCAAAGCAGCTAAAGGAGGAAGAGTGAATCAATCAAAGTATGAATCACCTTTGACCCCGAAATGAGATTATGAGCCCAGTCCCAGTAGCTAGAAGTTTAGTTAACTTATTGTCTCTCCACCAGTGTTATACTTGTTTTGAACTGGGCTGTTTCCTTTTTTTTGTTTTTTTTAAAGTGGTTTGGTTCCCTGGAGGGTTCGCAGCGGGTACGAGAAGGCTGGACCGGCTCTGGTCGGGGCGTCGCAGTGTAGAAACAAGTGATAGTACTAATTATTTAAAACGTGTAATGTGCCTACAGTAGAGGGGAGGAGACGTGAAACAGTGGAGGATCAATCTCTCGCTTCAGGGAAACCTGCGCTGGCTGACCATACAAAAAAATACAAAAATAAAATAAAAAGACAGGAGGAGGAGAGAGAGAAAGAGGAGGGGAACGTCCTTCAGGGGCTCAGTGGAAGCACACATCACACACACACACACACACACACACACATTGGTATGTTTACATCCCTTCAGTTTTCTGTTCTTTTACAGCACAATAACTGAGACAGCTTAAAGGGACAGTTCACCCCAAAAATAAAAAAAATACATATTTTGCATTTGTTGTGCTATCTATCAGATAGTTTTGGTGTGAGCTGCAGAGTTTCGGAGATGTCGGCTGTACAGATTTCTGCCTTCTCTACATTATAATGCGACAACAAAAAAGATGAAAGAACATTTGAAAAAGTCAACAGCAATGTCTCTCTTTCCAGAAACCATGACCCGGTTTCTCAAAGTAATCCACAGATCTCGTTGTGAGCAGTTTCATGTCGGAACTATTTTCTTTCTACCGTAGTTTGTCAAATGTATTTGTTTTGTTCTTTGAGCACCACAAGCCGAGTGTCATATAGAAGCCATTATTTTTGGAGAGAGGGCAGACATCTCTACTGCTGATATCTCACACCAGAACAAATTGTATGAAGACGCATGAAGCCGATCAGGTTTCTGTGTCCTAAAATGTGCCCAAGCCAGAAATAATCTGTAACTGTTTAAACTGGTCACACATTTCTCTTTGCTATAAACCAGCGTGAGTGTTTTTGTAAAATCAGTGGACTATGTCTTTTCCCAGAGCAAAGAGTGTGTGTGTGTGTGTGTGTGTGTGTGTGTGTGTGTGTGTGTGTGTGTGTGTGTGTGTGTGTGTGTGTTAATGTACACTGACTTGCCCTGGGAAAGACTCCAGCCGTCTAGACAAGAACTAAACACACAAACGCAGAGCAGACTAAACAAACTAACCTAAGAACCAGACCTTACACACACACACACACACACACACACACACACACACACACACACACACACAGGTGCACTTTCATACATCCGCATACATTTTTGTTCTTCTAATGGACCACACAAGATAGTGAAAACATGTATCTATCACACACACGCACACACCTGGATCACCTCCACAGTTGCCCCGCCCCTCCACCTCTTCTTCTTCTTCCTGTCTGAACGAGCTCTTCCTGTTCCCTAAAGATGCCTGCTGTCCAATAACAGAGCTCCTCTCAGACCGGCCCTCGCCGCCGTCACTGGCTGTCTTGACTGTTCGGTCGGTCTCCGTGGGAACGTTTGCGTTGTTGTTGTTGTTGTTATTGTTGCTATGTCGTATACAAGTGTGCCTGCCTGCGCTGAGACGGGCAAAACGTGAGTGGTTAGTTTGGGCTGTCAATCATCCCGGGCCACGCCTCCTTACTGTCTCAGATGAAGATGATGATGATTGGATGATGATGATGAAGATTGAGGATGATGAAGATTGATGTTTTTGATAGTGATGCCGCAGAGAGCGTTGCAATACACCTACTATTTGCCTTTTTGATAATATTACTCCTATTTTAACGTAGTGTGCTAAATGTACGTTTTTTTTAATTGTTGTTGTTGTTATTGTTGTTTATTCACTTGAAAACTAAATGTAATTTTACTTCAATCCATCAATCACACAATTGTTTTATTTTTTGAATTTTTATTTTGTAAAACCAACTTTGAGAGTGTAAAACTACCTAACACACAAAAGCTGCAGATCACTGGGAGGACGTGTAAATACGAGAAACTGTATACTTCTGCTTTTAAGTGCCAGTTTCCAGTTGAAAGAGAAAACCATTTGTCAGAGGATGAAAGCGATGAATCTACAATTTGTGCAAACTGCCGCTTGTGCGCCTCACTCAGTCCTCCACGCACTTATAAGTTCAAGTACACGTCTTCGTGCACGGAAACGTCAAGTCCGAATCATCGGCGCTCCTCGTCCCGGCCCAGCGTCTACATGTGTGCCTTCTGGTGTCCGGGCTCGACGGAGACTTCGTCCGTCTGCAAAAACGCCCCACAAATACTTTTTGCCTTTTGACACTTAAGACATCAGAACAGCACCAACGTGTTAATAAAATACTTCTCAATACACGGCCACGATGTATGGAAGTCCATTCACGCCAAGAAACGAAAAAAATAAATAAAAAGATTATAGTGAAGAATAATAAATAATGTGAACATCTACAGCTGTTATGACTAAATAAACAAACATAAGCTCCAGAACCTTCTTTGTTTTTGTCAAAAATACTCAAAATTATGACTTACTAATAGGGATGCACTGATCTGGCTTTTTTTTTTGTATCACAAAAAGTAACTATTTACTGAATTTGTATTCATTATTAAGATAATAAATTATACAACAGCAGCTTGTTAAATTTTTCTTAAAATGAACAGGAATAACAATTCAAGAGTAAACTATTTTAAAGCAGCAACAAATTTGTCAAATGCCAGTATATAAATATATAGTACATACATAATGTATGTACTATATATACATTATAGAATTAAATTATATAGATCGCCAATATTTAAAGATAATCTTTGACTATTTTTTTATTCTAACTTTTTTTTCTTTTCCTGGCAGATTTGGGCTTCCATAATGATAAAAATAAGATGCTGAATGCTTTTAAAGTTCAGCTGACGCGTTACTTATGCTGCGTTCCAGAGATGCCGGAGACTCAAGACATTTTGTTAACAACTTGCGCTCAAATGCATCGTTTTATCAGAGTGCTAACACATGAAAACACTGACTTCCTGACGGTGTTTCGAAGCTAAAGAAATGCTTCGGTCGTGTTTCTTTTACTCGTTCACGTTAAGGTCAAAAAAAGGTGCGGAGGAACTCCGACCTGCCAGCTGGGATTCTAGTTTTACTTCCGACATTTATTGCAACGCAACATAAGAAACGACATAACAAGATGGCCGCCACGAAAATAAAGAAAACGAAGCCTCTGACCTCCAAAACACAAAAACACACCACATCTGTCCACGTTATCATTAAAGACATTTCCAAAGAAGAAATCAACCTAAACGAGACTCTTGTCGCTGATAAAAAGACAAAAGTTACACCTGACTTGAACTTTTATTATTTAGAATTATATACAACGCCTTTTTTTTTCACCACTTCCTGTAACTGCTGTTGACCTGTACACAAGTACCTGAAGTAATAACACATACTGGTACTTGTTAGAAACAAAGTTACAGCGTCAACAGACCGGAGAACAGAGTGTGAAAGAGTCAGCTTTTGTGTTTTTGCTCATTCTGCCTCGTCGTGTTTCCTTTCTGCTCACTCTCTGCTCTTTGAAATCAGCGCTGCACGGCGCCTTTCCTCTGACAATGTTACAGAAAATATATGTAAAAAAAAAGAAGAAAAAAAAGACTCTCTTTTGGTTGCAGTACGTATGTGTGCATATTTAAACAAGCCTCGCTATCTCATCGCCTGCAGTTGTAGAAGTCTTCCACCTGTTGTTGAGTTTTATCCTACATCTGAATAATGTGGGACCTGTACAATAGATCCGGATTCCTGCACACGGCATGTGATCTGTTTCATGTAGAAAACAAACGTCGGGTTTTCCCTGAACCCATCTTCAGCAGCAGGTTCGTAGCTCTTCCATTGAAGTGGAAGGAAGACGAAGCTGAAGTGTTCTCTGTGTTCACAGCATGGCTCACATACTTATATAGAGGCCTACTTATCCTCAATGATAAATAATAATAATTGCTTATTTGTGTATTAAAAAACGTTTATTTTAATTTATAATGGATGGTCTACGTGTTGCAACGTTTTGTTGTTATTTTTTTGTTTGTTACGAACCGAAGACAACGGTTTATCGTTGTTGTCACAGAACACCGTATGAATCGGACACATTTCAGTTAGCCTACGATTTAAAAAAAAAATGAATAAAAAAGTTTTATAAAATATGTCGGCGTCTCCTCTGGTTATTTATTTGTTTCGCACATTGACTTCCTCTCCTTTAATTTAAGAATTCAAAACCTCTGGAACGCCTGCAGTTCTTCTTCCAGATGTAATAATAAACATAAATAATTAGTTTGTTATTAAAGAAAAGTCACATTTATTACAACGGTGTATTAGGGTCATTGTCAGTAAAATAAATAATAATTACAGTTTTTTTCTATTAAATGTATGACTTTATAATCTTGCATATTTGTTGTTTTTTTTCATAAATTTGCAACTTAAATCAGACAATATCCACTTCTTTAAAATCATTAAAGACATCATTAAATGATGTCTTTAATCTCGGAAACCCTTGAGTTATTTCTTGTAATGTTACCTCTTGCTCATCACGCTTTAACTATAAAAGCTATAAAATCCAACCTTGAAAAACATCACTACCTTTAAAAGGTATGTTAACTTTGTATCTTCTTGTTAACTTAACGTAGACATTTAAAATCAGGTAAATTTAACTTGTTCTTTCCAAGTCTATACAAACACTTTAATCTCACATACCTACAGTAAACAGTCACTCTTGAACCAATTAGCTAGAAAGCTTCAAAGCTTTGCTGCAGGTAACCTAGTGGAAAGGTGTTCTTTGATAATATTATAAATAAAAACTACATTCAGAACGCTCAAAATCACCCTTGTGTCGACCCAATCATAAAAGTTAAGACAGCGACGAAGAGTCAAAAGAGTTTCTGGCCGATTCTGCAAAAACAAAGTCTGCAGTCAGTCGAGGAAGGATCAGTCGAGGAATATATTTAAACACTTTAACTTAAGTAACACCTTGAATACAGGACTTTCATTGGAACAGAGTATTAACAGTGTGGTATTAGTACTTTTACTAGAGTACAGGAATACTTCCTCCACCATGGCTGATGATCAACCTGTACTTAGAAAGCATCCAGCAGGTGGCGCACTTCACTTATATTTGTTTTTAAACTGAATAAAATCCATCCATCATTCTTTTTTTTTTATTCACAACCGTGGCTTCCTGTTTGATGTCACTTTCTACCCATAATTCCTTGTGTTTAGTTTTATTCCCGTGCTTTTAATAAAGTGTTACATTATATCATCATTACAATGAGCAGTTAGGTTATATAATGTATATTTATTTAACTGCATCAAAGTACATTTACTCAACTACTATAGTTACAAGTACAATTTAAAGTATTTCCTTTTTCTGCTACTCCAAACTTCTACTCATATGTATATATATTGTAAAGTAACCAATATTGTACTTTTTACTCATTATTCAAAAACTGGTTACTTTACAAGTTCAGATTTACAGAAATTCAACAAACAATAATATACTAATACTACTACTAATAATAATCAAATAATATGATATAACACTGACAGGCCATCCTGTCTGCATAGTAAGTCCTTTTTGTTTAGACAGAACACAAACAACACGTCTGCTTAAAGGATGATGATGATTTTCAAATTGTTGTCATGAACTGAACAAACCTGTCTGAGTGGATGAAGACAGACCACAGCTGTAATTATAAACGGAGACATGTCTGTGTCCCCCCCCCCCGTCCCCGTCCCCCCCACATTTTAATAAGTCATCAGGAAAATAACAGCTGTGACTAATAGCACCGATTACGACTGCATTCCAGCCGGGCGTTGGTGTCCCTGCTATTGTTCCTGCCGGCTCACTGCGACATTTAAACCGAAGTGAGTCATCGTTGTTGTTGTTGTTGTTGTTGTTATTTACACCTGTGCTCATCCTGATATTCGTCAAGTCAAAGTGTCTCCTCCTTCACACAGAACTAGACAAAGATGCCAGGAAGTGACTCTAATCCACAAAGTACTTTGGTAATTAATGAATTATTCTCCATTACTGAAGTACAATACATTCAAACAATAAAGGGACATTTTTTATTGATTGTTCACATATTCTCTACTTTGAAGATCATCACGCTCACGTCTGAAACGTCCTTGAAACAAGTTGAAATAATCCAACGACTGGCAGATTGTTTTCACTTATTTCAAGAAATAAACACAATATGGTCGTCATACAAAACAGTTCAACTCGGCTCCAGCAACATTAAAAGTAAATTATCGATTAAAACACTCTGAAGAGGGACATTTTACTGATGCTACTCGAACTATATTTTGCTGATTATACAATAATTTCACTTGAAGCTACAATGAACTTTTATTTTCAGGCCAGGATGTCATGTTAAGTGCCAAAGGTTTACATGTACAGTATATACATGCAGAGTATTACACACTATACCAAATACTTTAAGGATTTAAAGATTATATTTAAAAAAAAATCTTGGCAAACTTGAAATTATACTTGAAAGAAATAAAGTGTTTTCTGGAATGACTTTAGACTTCGAATGACTTGGACTTATAATAACTTGTGACTTGACTTCAGTGACTTGAGACTTAAACTTGATCAGGGAGAAAGGTCGTCTGGAATGACTTAACTTAACTCCTCTAGGACCTAAAACTTGAGGTGAGCTGCAGGCGTGACCGGCGGGTCAATGTGCATCAGCCGGCCTGATCACCAGATGATTGATTCTCAGCCAACTGTTGATCAGATTCCAATGACTCAACGGCTTTAAACTGCTTCACTCTCCTTCCTCTTCCTGCCAAGTCTCTACGTCAGCTGTCACCTCAGAGTGGACAAGGTTCTCTCTGTCTGTCTCTCTACCTGTCTCTCTATCTACCTGTCTCTATCTACCTGTCTGTCTCTCTACTATCTACCTCTCTCTATCTACCTGTCTCTCTATCTACCTGTCTGTCTCTCTACTATCTACCTGTCTCTCTATCTACCTGTCTCTCTCTCTACTATCTACCAGTCTGTCTCTCTATCTACCTGTCTCTACTATCTACCTGTCTCTCTACTATCTACCTGTCTCTCTACTATCTACCTGTCTGTCTCTCTACTATCTACCAGTCTGTCTCTACTATCTACCTGTCTGTCTCTCTATCAACCTGTCTGTCTCTCTACTATCTACCTGTCTGTCTCTACTATCTACCAGTCTCTCTCTCTACTATCTATTTGTCTCTCTCTCTATTATTGATCTGACTGTCTCTCTCTCTACTATCTACCTGTCTGTCTCTCTATTATTGATCTGACTGTCTCTCTCTCTCTCAACTATCTACCTGTCTGTCTCTCTCTCTCTATCTATATGTCTCTCTCTCTCTACTATCTCTCTGCCTCTCTCTCTCTCTAGTATTTTTCTGTCTCTCTCTCTCTCTCCACTATCTTTCTAACTTGCCACACATTTGGCGGTCTGACCGCTGGCTTCAGGTTGTTTTAATGGCTCAGTTGGCAGAAGGAGGAGTATGCATGTTGAAGCTACTGCTGTGTTATAGAATTGAGGTACGATGATGAATGAGGTGATACAAAAATGACGGTTGACCACTGAAACGGATTCCAAAGATCATTTGCTTCATTCCTTTTTTCCTCAGTCCCCATTTTCCTATAGCTAACTGACTATACCTGTGGTTTTAAATATTGTTCGCTGTTAACTGTTGTTGCTCATCAGGTGTCCTTTGTCTCCTTGAACAGAGTCGGTGCACCATATGAACCACACTGAAATATCTCCAACATAAGATTTGAAAACTTGATTACAACCCAAAAAAAGCTAAACAGATTTTCAGGATCGTAATTGTAAAGAGTCTACAGATAAAAAAAAAAGAAGATTATTTTCAATGTAGACAGATTTGTATTGCTGGAGAAGTCTCTAATTGATATACTCGCTCACGTTCCACGATTACAAAAAAATTCAATAGTTTGCTCTAAATACTGAGCAGTAAATCGAGACACTAATTATCATCAATTAGCGTGCATGCCATTTTTTTTTTTTGGTCCACTTTTGAAATAGCGGAGTGTAAAGTGTGTGCTCCGGTCAGCATCACTGCTGACGTTAAACGACGGGTGAGTGTCCGACCGAACCCTCTGTGATGTCACTGTGTCACCTCTTGCAGTCCACTACACACTATGAACACACACCCACACACACACACACACACACACACACACACACACACACACACACACACACACACACACACACACACACACACAGCTGATAAGGCCTTAACTTTGATGCTACTGCCCGTCCACCTTTCATTGCACAACTTCCCTTCATGCTCCTAATCTCCTTGTCTCGCTTCACACTGCTGCTGATAACTTTTTCTTTTTCCATTTGACGCATTTCAGACATTTTATTATCAGTGCAAACAACAATAAATCTGCATGTATTGACATTTTTTAGCTAAAGTAATTTCTAAACTCCGCTAAAGGATAGTTAAGTACAAGACTATACACAAATATCTTGAATAAGACCTAAACCAACAAAGCGTCTGTCCATCTTTTAATACTTTCTGATTTCCCTACTCTGTCTATTGCACTTCAAGCCCATTGGTTCCCAAGCCCATAAACCTTCGTGTTGGACATATAACTTAGATGCATCCACAAGACTGCAATAAATTTGTGCAACAGTCAGAGCTAGTGCATAGTATTACATATTGAGAAAGACCACTCACGGTGGGCAGGAGGGGGTGGTGGATGGGTCTAACAAACACAGGACTTGCAACCACGAGGTCGATATTCAACACAGCGTGTCCATGACGGGTTTACGAAACCTAACTAAGTGGTTTTGATGCCAAAACCGAAACGAAAGTTGTGCACAAAACCAATAGATTGCGTTTCCTGACTTCGCCAGAAGTAAAACGCAAACAATATGCTATAAAAAAACTACAAACTACAGCACGGTGACTTCCCGTCCCCACCACAAAGCTAAAGGCTGACTAGTCAGGATTATGAGGTTTTTTAGTCAGATTTTGATTGAGGAGGAATCGAATGAAGAAAGTAAGTAAGGAAGGATGGATGGATGAGAGAAAAGAGGGAAAGAAGGAAGAAAAAAAAGATAAGATGGAAAAACTAAACTCCTGTACATTTGTTTTTCTGAAAATGGAGACAATAAAACTTTGACCCTTCTTTGTTATCAGTTAAATTATTGAATATAATATATACACTATATATACACTATACGCTGATAACAGTTGTTGTAGTTTTGACCTTTGACCTGAGTGTTTTCATATCACAAAGTCATGGAAGTTTAAGTTAAGTTTAAGTTTAAGATATCATCAAAGTTTCATTGTCTTTAATGCATGTAACATTTGTATTAAAAAATACCATAAACATACCTCACATGTAACAAAACAAAGTTGGAAAACAAAATCATAATAAGCTGGAAAAATACAAAGGAAGATAAGCGATAAGGTACAAAACAGTGACGTCTTCATGGAGGAACAAATAACCTGTTAAAAAATAAGTCAGATAAGAAATGTGCAGTTTGAGACACGCAGTAAAAGTGTGGCTGTGCATCTCCGCGGGGTAATTATTTCCTCAGAGGAGGCCCCTAAAAAACAAGGACACTGGCAGAACACGAAGAGTAAATCATTGTCTAAAGAAGAAGAAATTCTATCAACACAGTCGGAAAAACAATCCTGAGCTACAGATGTTGTTCTGTAACTTCTGTTGAAGTTACATTAACCGAGTTGTTCATACAGACGCAAGGTCAAACCCAGCACAACACGCATGGGACAGGACGTCCTCTCGCTCTACATCACTCTCTATAGTATGCTTACAGAGTTTTAATCCTAAGGACTTGTTAGTAGGCAAATTAAGTATTATATAAAAACATGATTAAACAAATAATTTTTATACTGTCAAATAAATTCTTGGACTTTTCTTAATTAAAGTAATTTTACAGTAAAAAAACAATGTTTACTCTGGTGCAGCTTACTTGTTCTTTCCTGTTTTAAGATATAGATTTTTATTTCTAGAAACAGGTGGAAATATACTTTCTTCAATAGCAGATTTTTTTCATGTGAAAGACTTCATTTTTTGCAAGTGCCTGATTGGTACTAAACATGTGCAACTCCCAACAGAGATGAGAAAGAGGCGAGAGGGCTCACTCCTTAGCTACTTCCATCATCAGCTTTGGAAAAACTTGTGTTTAAATCTTTTTGATTTACTAGCCCGACGTGGCATTTTACTTCCCCGGCAAGCGGGCAATCCTTATTGTTGAACCCTGGTTTGCAGAAAAGTACACTGGCAACATTTCTTCTGGCAGCTGGGTTGGTTCCACACAAAGACTGTATATAAGAAGTGGACATAGTCGTCGTGACGTCACCCATTGGTTTGTGGACTGCTGTTTTGAAGCCTCAAGTTCGCCATTTTGATCATCGCCATCTTAGTTTTTTGCAACAGTGAACAGAAGTGACCATACTTGGACTGCAGAGGAGTGCCGATGTGGTAGAGACGCCGTATACGTCTCTGGTAGCGACCTGTCAATCACAGTAAGCCCGCCCTAAAGCATACCCTGCTTTATGGTCTGTTTGACTCTAAATGGACCATAATTTACTAAATGAACATCATGCTGTATTGAAGAAGACTTGAAACTAGAGATTGAGACCATAAACTCATGTTTACAATGTTTACTGAGGTAATAAATCAAGAGAGAAGTAGAGTCATTTTCTCATAGACTTCTATACAACCAGAGGAGTCGCCCCCTGGTGGACACTAGAGAGAATGCAGCTTTAAGACACTTCAGCATTGGCTTCCCTTTTTAGAACCAGAGGTTGCCGCCTGGTTCCACACCAATAAAACAACAAGACCGGATCCATGAAAATACCTTTATTGTTCTCTCCCATCAAAACAGAACCAAGAGATACGGACAGCGTATAAAAATAAATTAAGACACAAAATAAAGACAGGAACAGAAACAGGGGGCTCAAACAACACTGGAGCTAACCTGGACTCATTTAGTCATTCTGTGCCATACGAGTCCGTATAGCAGTGACAGTGTGATGTGCGTTCATAATAAATTACTATTAAATAGTAGAATTCAGACGTTCAGTAGGACAATACATTGGAGCAACAGTTAAAAACATAACACTGATACGACAGCATGTGAATGGATCAGCAGTCTTGACTTGATATGTGGCTCATGTTCATTTGTACGATGAGCACAGCGAGGAATCTGAACATCCCCAGCCCAATTTTAACAGAAGGGTTTCAGATTAATAATCTGACAAAAACAGGGGGATTTCTAAAAACAAGTTTAAAAAAATTATTGTTCCTCTTTCATCAAGTTGTTATCTGCATGACAATGAATATGAATATTTTAGAATCACTCACATTCTGTTCTAGACATTTTAATATTTCGATCTAGCCAAAATACATTTTTTGAATCACAGACAAGCTGTTCTAGAATCACCAACAAGCTCCTTCAGATTTGCCAACGTGTTTAGTTTTTTTCCAGCCCTCTTTACATCTTCTTCACTCTCTGCTGCAGGAACTCCAGCTCCTGGGCCACCTCTTTGGGCAGATCGTCGTTCACCTGCGTGGTGAAGTACTTCCTCACATCCTCCACCTCCCTCTGCCAGAACTCCTGATCCAGGGAGAACAGCTCGTCGAGGTCCACGTCCTCCTGCAGGCCCTGGAGGTTCAGGGAGTCGTGACAGGGCAGGTAGCCCACGGCAGAGGGCTCGGCGGCGGCCTCGCCGCTCACCCGCCGGAACATCCAGTCCAGCACGCGGATGTTGTCGCCGAAGCCGGGCCAGAGGAATCCGGCGGTCGGGCTCTTGCGGAACCAGTTGACATGAAAGATCTTGGGGAGCTTGGCGCCGGGGCGGTCGGCCATGCTCAGCCAGTGAGAGAGGTACTGGCCGAAGTTGTAGCCGAAGAAGGGGCGCATGGCAAAGGGGTCGTGCATGATCATCTTGCCTGCAGAAAAGAAAGGGCACAAAGAGGGGAGAATGGGTAAGTATCTCTTTTTTTATATTGGGACATGAAACTATATACAGTATATAGATAAACCAAACACATGTGAAGGATAATCAATGTCTGAGCAAGCTGTCCTTTCTCTCTTCTGTCTCTTTAAAATCCATAGAATGGTGGGTCAGATTAAAAACGTCATTGGAAAGATTAGACACTGACCTTTGTGTTCAGCAGCAGCGGTGGCCTCTGACCTCATGGCTGCTCCAACAAACACTCCGTGCTGCCAGCTGAAAGCCTCGTATACCAAAGGGACGCCTGAAGGAAGCAGAGTCATAAGTTTGATTCGTATCATCCCGTCATTTTCCCACATGTCATTGCATCTTCTTCCCTTCTCTACTTTTACTTCTTTGATCCCACTGCATCTCTATCTTCTCCTCTCAAGTTCCTGCTCACCTTCTGGCCTGCGCCCTCCAAAGATGATGGCCTCAATGGGGACTCCCTCCGGGGATTCCCACAGTGGGTCGATGATGGGACACTGCTCAGCCGGAGTGCAGAAACGAGAGTTAGGGTGAGCGCAGGGTTCGCCTGGAGAGAGAGAGAGACAGGAAACTTTATTTCACAAGATTTTGTTTTTAACTTTAATAAAGTTGAAAGTACTCCATTCCTGTATCCATTGACAAAGACAGAAAACCGTTCTCAACGGGGTTGACAATTTGAGTTTTGAGTTTTGGAAAATTAAACGATTTGAAAAACGCTGACTGAAAACCTACTTCCTCAAAATTATGAATTGATTAAGTCTTGTACTTCTACAGAGTGGCACAGGTGTATATAATCGGCACTAACTTGAGAACATCCCATAATCTTTATAATCCCTTTCATTAGATGTTTGAACCAACATACAAACTCTTACCATCCTCTTTGCTCCAGGGCTTGTTCTTCCAGGAAGTGATGGTGACTCCCTCGGGCAGTGCCTGGTCCATGCCCTCCCAGTACACGCCGCCGTCGCTGGTCTCTGCAACATTGGTGAAGATGGTGTTCTTGACAATGGTCTCCATGGCGTTGGGGTTGGTTTTGGCAGAGGTGCCGGGCGCGACTCCGAAAAAGCCATTCTCAGGGTTGATTGCACGAAGGTTGCCTAGCAAGAACAGAAATATGCATAATGAATATTGGAAGAGTTTTTGTTATTACTATTATCTCATTTTAATGTCCTTGATCCCAAAAGTCTTGAGTCCCTCACCTTGGTCGTCAAACTTCATCCAGGCGATGTCGTCTCCCACACACTCAACCTTCCAGCCGGGCAGCGTGGGGCAGAGCATGGCCAGGTTTGTCTTCCCGCAGGCGCTGGGGAAGGCCGCCGCCATGTACTTCTTCTCCCCGGCAGGGTTGGTGACACCCAAGATCTGAGCAGGAGAGACATCCGGTTTGATCAGATTCTTGTGGGAAGTCCCTATGATAGGTTACTATATGTTATATGTTAAATGCATGATATTTTTCCTTCCTTACCAGCATGTGCTCTGCCAGCCAGCCCTCCTCCTTGGCGATACGCGAGGCAATGCGCAAAGCGAAGCACTTCTTCCCCAGCAGGGAGTTTCCTCCGTAACCGCTACCGAATGAGACGATCTCCCTGCGATCTGGGATGTGGGCGACTAACGTCTGCTCGGGGTTACAGGGCCAGTTGTTCACCAAGGGCTCTGGAAGACAAATCAGTTCATCTAAATCAGTGGAAAGTTTGGAGGACGGAGGAAGGTTTTACTTAGTAATCAGTAGAAGTAGTTGTATAGGTTGTAATATCTAAAGTAGCAACAATAGCATTGGTAGTAGTAATAGTAGCAATAGTACTAGTCCTTTTCATTAGTATGCAGCAATATCAGTTACAGTTGATGTTGTTGACGTACTTTTAAGCGGCAGCGGGCAGCCGACGGAGTGCAGACAGCGGACGAACTCGCCCATCCCCAGAGCGGACAGCACGGCCTTCCCCATACGGGTCATCACCCTCATACTGGCCACCACGTAGGGAGAGTCCGTCAGCTCCACTCCGATTTTAGAGAGGGGGGAACCTACTGGACCCATGCTGTAGGGAATCACATACATGGTGCGACCTGAGGAGAGGGAGAGATCATCAACATTTAATGTATTAACATAAGGATGGTATTACCAGTGGGCAAACTGCAGGTCTGAAAAGTGAAGCCAATGCTGACGTGCCTTTAACCTGCAATGTGTCTAATGGCCATAAGGGGGCGACTCCTCCGGTTTCTAAAAGAAGTCTGATTGTATAGAAGTCTATGAGAAAATGACTCTACTTTGATTTATTACCTCAGTAAACATGAGTTTAAGGTCTCAATCGGGGGAAAAGTGAGCATTATAGTTGCCGATGGTAGATACATATGTGGTTATGACTGCATGACATGATGAGAACTTTCTTTTTCTTAAGTTATTCTAGAGATTTAAACGCCGCTGACCAGAGTCAAACACACCTTCACCAGCAAAGAAGAGCGCTAACATGTTTGAACACTACTTCAACAAGAGCGCAATTAATGGCGATATCCAGATAAATGTTAATAGTCACCCCGATCTTTAAGCGTCCTCTCCAATGAGCGTTGCTTGTGCTAAATGTCGCTGAAGAACTACATTGCTTGCCGGAAGACTTTATCAATGAACAATTGCTTCTTTTGTTTTGTTGCTGTGTGATAATTTTATGAAAACTTGCCAGGTATTTGTACTTCGTGGTACCTTTCATGCAGCCGGGGAACCGCTGTGCCATCGCTTTGTCGAACTCTTCCGGGGACATCCAGCGGCCCAGCTGGCTGACTCCGCCCTCCAGCGGCGTGGGCACCGTGTCCCTCTGGTCCCGCGTCACGATCACGGTCTTACTCTCCACACGAGCCACGTCCCTCGGGTCGGTCCGGGCCAACCAGCTGCAGGAGAAGGAAGGTAGGAAAGGAAGGTAGGAAGTGAAAGGGAAGGGACATTTGATTACATTTTAGAATTACTTTGCTTTTTTGCAAAGCAGAGGGACAAGTTTAACATGTTTTGCTGCAGGTTGGACGTAAATCAAAATGTCAATCTTACATCTGAAGCAATAATGGGCGTGTTTGTTTGACGTCTGCTGGTAATGATGTGACTAAACGAGCTGGATTTACTGGTTTATCAGAATGTTGACCTCTAACACTTATGTTGTTTATTTCAACAGCTGCTGACGTCTTACGTCAGTAAGTAAGCACTGACATGGCAACGTGCCAATTGGGTTTAATTTTTTTTTTAAAACACACAGCTGATAGTTATTGTTTCACAGACCAGATAGGGAATAAGGCTGTCAGGACTAAACATTTCTTTCACCTCACCCAGGTCATACTCATTTCTTTGTGCCCCCCCCCCCAAACAAATCCTAAAATACTACATTTCAAACTGTTTCCACTGAAGAAACCACCTAAAATATTCAAATCAAATGCCAGCCGACCTACCAGTTCTCATATTTGTTGAGCTTCTTGATCATCCCCTGCTGCTCCAGCTGGGTCAGGATGGCCGTGTTCTCCTCGTTGGAGCCGTCACAGATGTGGAGGAAGTCGGGCTGGCAGAGGCTCACGTTGGCGTCCACAAACTCCTTGACGGCCGGGCTGAGGGTGCCGGGGTCGCCCTGCAGGATCCTGGGACCTTTCTGGTTCTGGGACGGAAGTTGAGGAGGCATGGCGGAGGAGTCTGGAGAGAGCGAGGAAGGAAAGACAAGAGGAAGTCTAGGAGTGGACGAGCTTGGGTGAGGGTGGGAAAGAAAGGAGAGAGGTAGATGGGTGAAAATGAGAAACAAGAGAGAGTGAGGAGAGTGGACACGAGAACATAATTAGGGTGAGGAGAAGAGTTAGCAAGAGGGTGACGAGGAAAAGAAAAGAGATGAGGGATGGAGGGGTAAAAAAGAGAACAAGTAGAAGAAAGTTTAGCAACTGAATTTAAAAAATGTCCTTCAGTTAACATCGTTTTCCATCTTTTTTGAGCTGTTACATTTATACTATTCTGCATATAAAAACTACATCAAAATTTCAAAGAAGTGCTGCAACCTCCAGCTCAGACTGCAACAGCATCCCTGTGCAGATCCCCGTCGCTCAGCACATCCCCTCCTCACGTTACACTGAAAAGAAAGAGCTTCGGGTTACCTTCAGTAGTTTGTTTGGAGCAGGGAGCCTTTAGCTTGGCCTCATCAGCTGAGGTTGTCTCTGTCGGCTGTTTTCAGGAGAGGATTGGTTCTCCTTCTTGGTCGATTGTATCTGCTGTGGAGAGAGTTTGTTCTTTTTATTCTCTGGGATGTCCCACAAGAGGAGGAGGGAGGAGGAGGAGGAGGAGGAGGAGGAGGAGGGAGGCTCGTCCTCTGTGCTGTATTGCATGAACCTGTTGTTCCCAGCAGATCTGAAAAGAAAAAACACTGTGTTACAGGCCGCCAGCCAATCATTAATCAGCAGTTAGGACGTAACGTCGTCTTCACATAAACCGGTTCCCTCTGGCCCCGGCTCGGCACTGATAGCTGGGCTCAGATCCCAGAGACAAACAGGCACTTTTGTCCTCGCCACTCCATGACACTATTTCTCTCTCTCTCTCTGAAAGGGAAATGCAGGAAATGGGGTTGATCGTGTTTGTATAGTTTGTTGTTTTTTTACTCTCAAAGCATGCTTCCTTTTTCTTAAGTTTCAAATGTCCATGCAACCTGGATAAAGTCTTAAAGTTTCCCCCTGTGTTGTATATAATACAATATATATTATATTGCTACATAAATAAAGTTATTATTATTATCATTGTATTCTCAGAAGAAAAAGAAAAGTGTTTGAAAAAAAAAAAAAAAAATTCCGCTGAATCAGCTGAATTTATTGACACCGCATCTCTCATCGATTCCTTTACTTTTTTAAATCGTCTTTCAGTTCAGATAACAAGATTCAATCTGACAAACTATTGTGTCATATTAATTATTTCCATGTCCCTCGGTGTGGAAACCTCCTGTCCTCTTTGAAGCAGCTGCTGCTGAACTCTGACCCACATTACAAAGTGATGTAAGTTCAGGGTTCGACATCGTCAGGCCGGAGTGTGACGTGGGCAGCGTGTTGACTTGCCTCACTTCTATTGGCTGACGGGCGGGGGCTCGACCTGTGAGGTCAAAGGTCAGCCGGGGTAATGAGTGTGTGTGTGTGTAGCAGTTAAAATGACTCAATGAACAAAGACAAATTTTGCCTTTAAAGGTAAAAGACTGAGAGTTGCTCTTGATTTGGCGTTAAGTTAGATTTATTAATAGATTATGAAATTAAATTAGTTTTAAAAGTATAGCAGTGTTAGCAGCAGTATTTGTAGTAGTACTAGTTCTAATGATCGGACTGTGAAACTGTCAGATTATGACACAATTCTCTTTAAAGATGCTGATATGCTGTATTATATCCAGGGAAAATATTTTTGTTTAATTAAAACTCACTTAAAAGTAAGCTTCTATTTTAGTCTGAAGAAAAATTGTAATAAAATTATGAAAATTTGTAATATATTTGGATATTAAACGAAATGATGGCCCTTAGTCATGATGCATCTCGTTCATACAGAAGCCAAAAATCTTTGGTCGCACAGTTGAGAACCGCTATTCTTCCTCTGGCTATGAAACAGATTGTTTGAACTGTCCGACTGTATTTCCATGAGGAGTGGAAAGCGAGTCTCATTTTCTTTTGTAAAGCACATACTACGATGATTAAAGAGTGGACATTTTCCCCAGGAAATGACTCAACAAAACCTCCACCCCAAAAAAAGTATTCTGGTATTTTGATTTGTAAAAGAAACCAAGCTGATGAATGACATATTTATTCAGATTTACAGATACTATAATTGTGCAGTACATATTTAGTTAGACACTTATACATCTTAGACATGAAGGTCTGACAATCAGATTATTATTATTATTATCATTATTACTTTTTACATCATTGTTTACAGCATGGTCTCACTCCCTCGGCGTCTTGATACCGACCATGCTCTTCACACAATAACGTAAGAAGTAATAGGCAAGGCAAGTTTATTTGTACAGCACATTTCAACAACAAGGTGATTCAAAGTGCTTCACATAAAACCATTAAAAGCATCAAAACATAAAGCAAAAGTAAAGGAGATTTAAAAACAATTAGGAACATTCATTAAAACACAAAAAAGCAGTGTAAGAAATAAAATACAGTAGGAAAATGCAGAAATGCAGAAATTGATTAATATCGAATCTGGTTCAATTAAAGGCAGCAAACAGAAAAGTCTTCAGTCTTGATTTAAAGGAGCTGAGGGTCTCAGCAGACCTGCAACTTTCTGGGACTTTGATCCAGATATTTGGGGCAGAACAACTGAACGCTGCTTCTCCATGTTTAGTTCTGACTCTGGGAACAGAAAGTAGACCGGTCCCAGACGACCTAAGGGGTCGGGATGGTTCATAAGGTAGCAGCAGATCAGAGATGTATTTTGGCCCTAAACCATTCAGTGCTTTATAAACCAGCAGCAGGATTTTAAATTAAATTCTTTGTTGGACAGGAAGCCAGTGCTAAGACCTCAGAACTGGAGTGATGTGATCCACTTTCTTGGTCTTAGTGAGGACTCGAGCTGCAGCGTTCTGAATCAGCTGCAGCTTTCTGATTGACTTGTTACAGAGACCTGTAAACACACCGTTACAGTAGTCCAGTCTACTGAAGATAAATGCATGGACAAGTTTTTCCAAATCCTGTTGAGACATAAGTCCTCTAACCCTTGATATATTCTTCAGGTGATAGGAGGCTGATTTTGTAATTGTCTTGATATGCCTGTTCAGGTTGAGGTCTGAATCCATAACTACACCTAGATTTCTGGCTTGGTTTGAGGTTTTTAACATCAGTGATTGAAGCTGAGCGCTGACTTTCAATCGTTCGTCCTTGGTACCAAAAACAATTACTTCTGTTTTATCTTTGTTTAATTGAAGAAAGTTCTGGCACATCCAGTTGTTGATTTGTTCAATGCATTACCCAGCCCTTGTATGGGATTATAGTCCCCTGCTGATATAGTTATGTAGATTAGTGTGTCGTCTGCATAATTATGATAACACACTTTGTTGTTTTCCATAATCTAAATATAACCGAGTAGAAATTGGATCACGTTCTTCAGAATATATGCAGATTTATGTGTGTGGTTTATATACTTTATGGTGTTTTGTATGTAGTTGTATGCATGACATTATTGAAAAATAAAAATGTTAATAGCAGTAGTACAAAGTAGTAGTAATTAATCTCCTTAGGTTCAATCTACTTAATCCTGTTGTCCCTGAAAACAATATTAGTGCTTCTATGGCAACTTTCTGGGGACTTTTTATTGATATTATTATATTGTGCCCGGACTCGAGCTCACGCGATGATGCAGCAGCCTCTCGTACTTTTTACAGGGCGGTCTGATTCAAAGCTGCACAACAAGGGGAACAGACAGGAGAGCAGCCTGCATGATAACGACACAGTTACATACGCCTTCCGCTCAGGTGTTTTATGAACACTGTTCGCTCGGTTGTGCAACAGTCAGCAGTCGTAAAGCGCAGATCTTTAACCCGTCCGACAAACTCAAATGACACATTTGCTAACGTTTGTAGCACCTGAATGAAAAACATGAAGCCCTGAAGTGGTAATTACACCATCATCATTTAATCGGACTCTTACAACAATAATAACCGCATCATGTGCAAAATTACCTTTTTCCAACATCGTGCAATATTACATTTCAATTTCATGTGCATATATTTGTTTTCACAATTGAAATATATTATAATAAGAATAATAATAATTAGAACAAGTTGAATTTGTAAACAGGTAATAAAGGGATGAATGGTTTGGATTGAACGATAACATGAAGTAGGTTTTCTTCATAGAATTTGGGTATTAAAAGGCTTGATTTCCATATAAATCTAGTGTAGTTGAGAGAAAAAGACAAGTGGAAATTTCTGTGTTGTCCAGAAAATCTTTTACATAATTTTCCTATTTTTCAATGATCTCCTATGCTATCTGTCAGAGCTCCCCAAAACACATAACAATACCATTTGAAAAGGACAAAGTTAAGTTCAGGGTCATATTAACGTCCACATGGTGGTTTTAAGAGTGTTTAGAACAAGCTGCTCTCGGTTATGTTGTGAAAACTCTGTGAACGCCGCCCCTTCCCCCCGAGTCACGCCCAAAGGTAACTCATACAGGTTTGATGACATTACAACTGAAGTGGACTAAACTCTGATTAATGCAACATTACATTAACCTTAAAATGTAAATTTGAGTCACTGCTGGCTGGTAACTGTGGTAGATTTCATCATTATATTATTCTATCATCAATTTGTCGTAATTTCTAAGCACCTAAGAGATGATTTCATAGATGAGTTATAGCCGTAGGCTGCACGTATTTTAAATCGGACGTCCGCAGAGAGGAACATACAAGTATTTATTGTGATTATTGTCTGTCACACCAACTGAAAACATCCTGGAAGAGTCCTGGAGAATGATCAAGAGTGGAAACCCTGTTATGTAATATAGAAAAAGATCACAAGGTCCTCCACAAGAATAAAAAATAAAATTAAAATAAGATCATAAAAACTGTAAAAGAAACACGCAATAAAACTAAAACAACAACAGACAATAAAAACACACAAACGTTATAAACACTGGACAGCACGACGATGTTTTAAAGGCATCAACAGACACAGCAGATCCAATGCCTATAGGAAGAGCATTCCAATGTGTGTGTGTGCGTGTGCGTCTGCGTGTGCGTGTGTATGTGTGCGTCAGAGCGTCTCTGTCTGTTTACAAGCTTTGCGGCTCAAAAACACTGGTAGAGAAACGCTGACTGAGCAAATTGCTCAACAACAACTGATAATGTTATTTTTTGAGCCGTGTGTGTGTGTGTGTGTGTGTGTGTGTGTGTGTGTGTGTGTGTGTTACCGTCTGAACAGTGCAACCGATACTGATTTTCCTCAACTGGCACTCTAAAGTCCTAGCTTCATATTTCATATTCGGTCTTTTCGATCACCGGTTCCTTTATTTCTGAAGATCACTGCAACAAACTAAAAAAAGTTACAATTCGGTGAAAAGACGCAGCCGGTGCATTTTTATCGTTACATATTCAGAAACACACAAATAATTCTGTCAGACTCAACATGACCTAATGAGAGCCGACGTCGTGGGACAAAATGTCCCTTAACGGTTACGACATTCCCGCTGATACTTCCGCATTGTTTTTTGCGTAACGTGAGCTTATTTGTTGGAAACCTGCACAGCATGACGGTGTCAAACATAGAACAGGGTTCTGTGTTAAACTGCCTCAGGGAGACGAGCAATCTCCAGACGTTGGCTGTGTCGTCGGTTTGCAGCCGGTGAAGCGATCTGACACATCGATGAATTCAGACATTTGCATCGTAGAAAAAGAAAAGAAAGATCCGTTAGTTGTATCATGTGTATCAACCGTCAAAACTACAAGATGTCAGTCGTTCTAATACCTGCTTCTGTGAACAAAACTCACACATGTTTTAGTCTTATGGCTCCTCTTGGGATACCTGAACTTGCTTATCAGCAGTCAGAGATGACGGACGGCTATCAAGGCGCTGTCCTTTGTTTTGAAGATGTTCGGTTTGTCCGGTCTAACGTGAGCTGTGCAGCGTATTTTGCAGAACATCCTTTCACAAAAAATTTACTTTCTGGTGTCTGCTCTGCTCCAGTCAGCCAGGTAACCAACTAGCACATTTAAAAAAGTAACCAGTGCAAAAGCCATATACTTTATTCAGTTATAGTTTAGATAAAAAGCCAAGGATGGCTAGTAAAGTACATTATTTTTAGCCTCACTAGCGACTCTATCGATGGCAGTCGGTCCACCACTTTGGTCCAGACTAAAATATCTATATCTGTAGTGTTGGATGGACTGTCGGGACATTTGGCATGACAGACATTCATGGTGCTCAGAAGTTATATCCCGATGACTTTGATGATTCTCTTCCTTCAGCATCACCATGATCATCACCATCCTTCAGACTTTTCTGTTTTTTAGTGAAGGAGCTCAACACACCTGTTTGATGGATTGCCAGGAAATTTGATACAGACATTCATGTCCCACTCAGGATGAATTGTTATCACTTTGGTGACGTCTTTAAACTTACATCTAGCAGATGTGTTTCATGACCCAAACATTGGTCATTCCCATCAGCCTCCGCTGTAGTCAGTACTCAAAAAAACCTCTTGAACTATTTGATTACAGTTGGTATGTAGGTCACTTGTATCTGTGTTCAACTTGTTAACAGCCATCAAACGTCTTTACGATCAATGTCAGGGTCACGATATTGATTGAAAGACTAGAGGTCAACTGTTAAATCTGACCCCCGTGACACACGACTGCAGGAGCAACTCGTTCTCACTCCCATCTCCTCAAACACTGATGCTCGGTGAATTGATTTTCAGCCAATATGAGAGTATTTAAATTCAAGACAACTTCTGATAGACATTTAAAGATTTAGATCAACTGTATGGACTAATAAGGTGAGTATATACAGTATCCAATCTATATCATATCCAGAGATAATCTTATAACACTGGTTTATGGTCAGCGGAAGGAAGAGTTGGACCAGTTGTATCTGTAAAGAGAGATAACACTAAATGGGTATATGAAGCACAGACATGTAATAAACTGATGCATGTACTGCAGCAGGACAACAAGATAACACCCGACTTTAAAGCAATGATAGGAAGATGACACCTTCATATTTAAATCCTTGTATAAATCTTTACAGTTTTAAAAAACGTCAGGTGTGACTTGTTCACGAGAACGGACCGGACGGACAAACTGATAACATAATCTATATTAACAAGACCTGAATCGGCTCATTGTGTGACTGAGCATTGGCCTCAAGCCACATATGTTCAATTAAAAAGGGCGAAACGCACTCAGCTGCAAAACTTAATGGTTTGTTTGTGCTGTAATATCATTAGTGCAATATCTTTTTGTGAATCTTGTGCTATCAGCAGCCGTAATCCATTCTTTGTGAATTTTTGCCCCCAAATCTGTGTTTCTCTCTCTCTGCAGTCTGACACAGCTGAGCCGAAATGTGTCGGTTGTTGCAAGGACATAAAATCAACAAATTTAAAATCCACTCTCAACACTGAGAATTGAGCACAAAAGACGGAAAAATAATCAAAGAATTGCAACTTTAAAGTTCTGAGAGATGCGGAGTCTTTGCCACGCTGCTCTGGTTCAGTCTGGTTCAGTCTGGTTCGTGGACTCTGATGCTCTTCGTCAGAGCGTCTCTGGAGTGACGACAGCAGCAGGTAGAAAACAGACTGTGATCCAACGCGTGATTCAAACAGTAGAAGAGGTCAAAGTGCACTGACGTAGAACCTCGTGCCTGATAAACAATGCAGGGTCCTGTTCATAATGCTACACAGGGTGCAACCTGTGGTAACTCCTGACCACCTGGACGTCTGCAAAAGATATCAAAAGTGGAAAAATTGGAGTTCCCACAGTCGGTATGAGATCCTGGGAGAATTATGAAAATGTTATAATTCGAGAAAACGTGACTTTGATCAGGCCACACTGATTAAGTTACTGAAATAATCATAATACATTAATAATATGACTATTTGATTGACTTTTAAAGGAAGATCTGTTGTGTCAGGTGTTGTTTTGTGGATGAATATTGGACGGAAAATTTAAAAACAAATACAACTTTTCTCTGTCGTGTCTTTTGTGGTTTCGTTTGTTAAGAAGAGCTGGGCATGGACCATTAGATGTAGTGATGTGTGTGAGGGAGAAGCTGCCAACGCAACTAACACTGGAGGTTATTATTGCAGTTTTTTGTAAATAAAAACAATTGTTTGATGAAGTCACAATTATGTTTTGTAGAAATACTGAAAAACCTCAATAAAGACAGAACGGAGCAGTAAGTAAAGAGCCCTGATGTCTTTGATTAGAGCGCCACCGTGTGTCTCTTTAATAAAATGCAATCCAGTGCAGAGAGAAGACAGACTTTCTTTAATAAAGACATCAAATCTGTCTGAACTGAGAGCTATATGCTTCCATGGTCCCAGTCAGTGGCTCACCAGTCTATACTAGCAGCTAATTATCCAACAAGTTTCTGCATAAATTGACGTTCCTGACCATTTTTACTACCGTTTCTACATCACTTTATAAGAGATAAATATCTCAAAGAGATATACGTTTGATACATTTTTTTGCATGTGTTAATGAAAATAAATACATTTAGGCAGATATCAGTGAAACAAACTGAATGTCCGCTCATCTTTCATATTAGATGTGATAAGTGGACTTCAATCATCAGAAAAACTCAAAACATTCAGGCGCCCTCATGTGGCTAAAAGCTATACTGCAGATATAAATGTTAAATAAAAGTCAATGGAAGAAATTCTGCAGAATTGTTCGGTGACCCTAATAAATGACTGGATGGCAAACACAGAAGGTTGATCTGAATATTGTGTATTGCTCCTTTAAAGAAATCATTAAACAGTTCTACCTCATCACGCATTCTTGGTATAGAGATGAACCCCAAAGTATTCCCCTGAAAGTCCTCCACTTCTTTGCTAGTGGAACTCATTTGAAGAAAACAGCCTTTAAAGTTTTGTAAAATCACAGACATTTTGAAGACACTACTGGTGAAGAGGGTAAACAAATTAACTAACAGATATCACCATGAAACTTCCCATGTCGATTACTTAATTAAATTAAGATTATTATTTTTTTGTATTGCAAGTTTTATAAAATTGCATGTTTAAATATGCAAATGAGGCATTATCTGATGGTAACGTTTGGGGAATTTAGGAGAAATCTACAGATGCAAACAAACAAAGAAGTACAATAAACACCTGTATGTGTATTTGGGATGTTTTCTTGCCTCTAGTCTAGAAGAAGAAGCTCAAAATCTCAAAACTGACCAGTGCATGTAAAACTATGTTTTTTGCCTGTTGTGTCTTCTATGATTTAACATTGATCTCCACTTAAGAGAGAAATAATACTGAAAAACAAACAGTTGGAGAGGATCCGTGAGGGTTTTGTTAAAGGAAGAGGAATGAGCTCTTACTTTCGTTCTCTCTCGTTGGTGTTTGGTTTCAGCTTCCTGTGTGAAGTATGACATTACTTTCAGGATCCAAACTTTTTGAACTTCTTCATGAAAGTTGTGATTCATGATAAACTGAACTCAACAAGAGATTCCATAAATATCCACATCCCATCCTGAACATAATAAAAATGCTTTAGTCGCTACGAGCGAATGTTAAACAAATTAAACACATTTTTTAAAAATGCATTCATGGAAAATGTTTCGTAATAATGTTGTTTTTATTGGTGTAATGTCCCTTTAAAATGCACTTATTGTTGAGAATTGGTTGTTTATAAATGTAATAATTGGGTGAAAAAGTTAGATTAAAAGATATTAGATATTTTTTTAAAGGACCAAGTTTATAGGTTTCAGTAACTGTAGTCGAAAAGAAAGAATCGTTTGCAAAATGCTCAGCAGCGGCTGAGAAGCTACAACAATCTGGTCTAACTTTGGCTTCGACATGAAATCCTTCAGGTACCTGCTGTTCCTGAGTCTTTTCTCGTGGTCTGTGGTGGGTGAGTAATTCTACTTTGGTCCATTTATTTTGTTTCCCTTGATGTTATTTGTAGTTCTCTGGGCAACACAACAAGCTGGGTTAAAATACTGACATTGACATCTCAGAAAGTCAAATCTTTAGAAGCTGCGTCTCCAGTTCTGTATCTCTCAAGTCCTTTTTTTATACACAATGTGATTTACAGGAACAATTCAGGTCAGACTTTTAAGGTGCACGATCAGAGTTTGGGAGCATCTCAACATGCAACACAGTCTCACGGCAGTTTGCGAAATTGTCACAAAATGCTAACCATTTGGTTATGTGTCCAGGGACACTGGACACTTATTGGGTTTTTTGTGTGTCACTCGGAACACCATAGGCAACATAAGCACTTAGAAAAAAACATCATGGATGGGCATACAATAACTACATACAACAATACCATGATGCAGTATTGAAAGTCTTGGGTTTGTTGGTTTGTTAGAACCATACACCTCCCCTTCCGCCCACCATGTCCCCAAATAAGTTTGACCACCATGAAAAAAGGAACCTAATTGACTTTCCATTGGCATTGTTACTAATTGTATGAAACTAATCAGAGGACAAGACACCTTTGCTTCTAACGCATCATTTTTATAGTGTTTTGATTCTTGCCACCATTGTTCTCTAGTAGATCATCTGTAGATCTGCAGATTCAGGGCGTCTTATTTCTCCTTTTTTGTTTTTGTGAACGCTTCAGTGATTTGAAAGAGGAAGTTGAACTCTGTGCTGATGGTAAAATGATAAGTGGATTTTTGGCCACAGAGTCACAGTATTGAAACTTGACCTTACATGAATGTTCAGTAAATATCTTTGAGTTATCCTAAATATACTCTGTGTGTTTTGAGAAAACATTCACAAGTTTTCATTGCAGTCCATTACAAGAGCTATTTCAGTCTAAATCAGAGTAGTAGACATTGATGTATCTGCTAATATCTTCTAATCTGATGGGTAACAGCTAAACATAATTAGCTTTAATGTAAACGAATTAAGGGAATTATTTTTATACAACTTAAAGGAACAGTTTCTAGGATATGGCACCATCTAGTGGTGTGGTTGCAGATTGCAACTAACCGAATACCCTTCCGCTCACTCCCTTTACAAGACTGCAGTAACGGAGTGTCGGAGAACTACGCTGGCTTTCAGGCAACGTAAAAACGCGGACGGTTTTCTATAGAGCCAGTGTTTTGTTTGTCCGTTGCTACTCGAAAAACATGGCAGTGTAACATGGCGGACTCTGTGAAGAAGACCCGCCTCCTATGTAGATACGAAGGGCTCATTGTTAGCAAAAAAACTGCACCGTCTCTTAATTTCAGGTGATTATTTTAAGTCACGTAGAGTACAATAACCACGGTATTCTGTCAATGTACACTCAGAGCAAGTGACTCGGTATAAGACTGCTTATAGTGGGACACAGGACTTTCACTAAGGAAACCGGTGTTCATGTCTCAAAGCTGAATTATATTTCTTAGCGTTCCGTGTTTTCTTTAAGTTACGTTGTTATACTTAGTTTATGGATTAAACACGACTGAAAACATGGACATGAATATTATATTCCATTTCTGCTAACAGATCCCGCAAAATGCTACATACTGTAACTTTAAGTAATGTTTGCGCATCAACACATATTAAATACTGAGAAACCTACTGTCTCTACACATTTAAATAAATCATATTTAGTTGTTAAAAAAAGGATAAAATGTGGTTCTTCTCCTTTTACCGTTCAGATTGTGCCGCTGATGGAAATGGATACTTCATGTATGCCGACTTCTGGTGCAGCGCGCACTCCAGAGAGGGGCAGCAGGTGGAGTATCTGATCGACTGGTATTTCAACAAAGAGTATATGATGCAGTACAACAGCACAGTCGGGAACTGGACGGGCTTCACTCCGGCCGGATTAATCACTGCGTCTAATTTTAATGAGAACAAGGACGACGTTCTGCAGAGGATAGTGGAGAGGCAGCTGATCTGTGTCAACAATGTTGGATTGGTATTGGACGTTACTGAGGAGAACATGGGTGAATATTCAAACACTGGATACATGATCTATATTCCCACAAATCCCACAAATGGCACTATTCAAACGGGATCTCCTGAATCCTGCAATGTCTTGCAATTGCAGAATATTGCTTAAAAATGAAGGGCTTTTTCAAAATATACACTCTCCAAACATTACACGGGTGCTGCTGCCTCACAGCTATAGTAGTCATCTTTCAGTTAAAACTGTTCACCTTCTGATTTCAGCTGAACCCAGCGTCACTCTCGCTGAGACCACCAGCTCCAGGCACGGCACCACGCTGGTGTGCAGCGTGTACGACTTCTACCCCAAACACATCAGGGTGACGTGGCTCCGCGACGGACAGGAAGTGACCTCGGGCGTGTCCTTTAGCGAGGTGATGACAGACGGAAACTTGACCTATCAGGTCCACTCCTACCTGGAGATCACGTCCGGCGGGAAGATCAGGGTCAGCTGTGTGGTGGAGCACGTCAGCTTAAAGGAGCCCAAGGTTTACGACTGGGGTGAGGACTTTATCTGAAGTGCTGCATTATTTCGTCATTAACAGGAATTGTGTATAATGCACGTATGATAGATGCTTCTCTTGTTATTTTGTTGCAGACTCTTCCATTAATCGGTCTGATGTGGGCTTCGTGGTTGGTGGCGTTTGTGCTCTGCTGTTGGGAGCAGTGGTTCTGTCCTCGGGACTGATCAAGTACAGGAGGAAATATTATATTGTTTTATGAGTCAATTCAATTGTCATGAGGATATTGTCAACCTGGACCACATTTTACTCCCATTTGAAATAATTAAATAAGACTTTGTCCACATTGCTACGGAAGCCTTGAGAGGCAAGTGAGGAAAAACAATCTGGTGGTCCATACTTCTCTCCTGATTTTATGATTTAAGAATAGGGATAGGTGGTGAGAACCGGTACTGGTCATTACCAAAATATTGATTAACTCCTGGAAAAACGGTGCTGCTCTCGCTATTAACGTTTATCGATTCTAACATTTCTAATTCTTTGAATGATGACGTGTGACGATGTGCTGCAGGGAAGTGAAGAAGCGTTTGGTTGTAACGTCAGTATATTCAGCTTCCTTCAGCAAAAGTGAACTGCAGTCAGTGAGCCGAGGGCTGTGAAGGCCAGCTGTGGACGACATCAAGTCTGCAGACCCCCTAAACCCCCCCCTAACTGTTTATTAATATTGAACGTATCCAAATTGCATCAGATTTTGAAACCGCACTCTGGGGAATCCCCAGCAACACACACACCAAGTATGAAGTAGATCAGATGAGCGTTTCTCGAGATATATACGAAGAACACACAGAAAGACAGACCGTTAGATCGGGTAGTGGGGCCTCTTGTGGCCAAAATTAGTATTACAACAACACACACAGATGAAAAAAGTAACATAGAAAAAGTATGCTGGCAGGTCCTTTGAGAAAACAATTCAGATCAAACTTAGAAACTGGATCACCAGAACTTGCCTCTCAGTTTTATACCATTTTTTTTTTTTAAAGAAACACAATAAAATGTGACATGGGAGTGATTTGATCTGAAGCACATTGAAATCAATTCCGTAGCTTACGGGCAGCCGGTATGGGGCTGAAATGTGCCCTCGGTTTAGTTTTTGGTGAGTTGTTGAGATATTTCAGCCTGAGCCAAAGCAGCGTGACCGAAAAAACACAAACGTGTCTGAGCTCCATCCCACCGTCGCCACAGTTACACACCCAGGACAGAGAGAAGCGATGTATATCTGTCAGGGTGGGAACTCCGTCTCCCTGGTGACGGTAAACAGGTCCGTCCGTGTGACTTACACACAGGTGAAACATGAGCCGGACAGAGATAAAGACTCCACACACACACACACACACACACACACACACACACACACACACACAGTCAGGACAGATGGCGGATTCACAGCAAACATCCGAATCCGTGAACTTTGTGCATCAGGACGAAATCTGGTAAACCTGCTAACTGCTCCTTGTTTCAGTGCTGCTTTCACAAAGATGTTAACGTGAACGAATGTTTGTTTTTAAAAATGTAAGATGTGTCTTCCTGCTGGTAGTGAATAACCGTTATCATTATTACTTGGATTCATATCAAGTTGATTGGATTTTTAAAACCTTTATTTTGTTTTAAAAAATGCAAGCTTGGTCTTCCTGTATGCTTTTTGTGAATGACTATTATTATTACTATGTTATTGCTGTTAGCATTATTATAACGTTTTCACTCACTTCTTGTTCCTTTTCTTTTCATTGTTATCTTTATTGTGTTGATGTGAAACGTGCTGTAATAAATACGACTTGTCATACTAACTAATCGACTAATCGACTAATGTTCCTTGTATTAATGAGATTTGGTGCGTCATCATAATGAGAAGCGTGACTTGTTTGAATTAGATATGTTGATTTTTTTAAAGATAAAATGATTCACTATTTGTTATGCAGCAGTATAATAAAAATGTTACTACAACGTAAAAGTTATTATATTGTAAAAAGGGTCTTTTTTAATTTGGGAAAATAATCTCGTTATACAATTAAACTGTCTTTTGTGTGTAGGAAAGCACATTTAAAACTTGAGATGGATTCAGCCAAAGTCTGGTCCAACAAGTGGGGCTGCCTGACGGAGGCCTACAAGGAGGTACACACACACACACACACACACACACACACACAGTAGAGGTAAACCAGTCACACACTGCCCTCTACGGTTGAGAAAGTACCACAGCAAGTGCACAAGACACCAAAATACAAATAGACATACGCAACAAAGACATTTTCCTTTAGAAAGAAAAGAAAACACAGATATTGTTTCATCACAAACAACTCTTTGTGTCGTATGTGTTTCAGTACAAGAGGGAGACTGTGAAGCTAAAGGAGGCGCTCAGAGTGAAGCATCCCCATCATCACCTGGCAGCACGACCTCCGACCCCTCCAGAAAAAAACATCCATGTACGCTTCCTATCTGTCTGTCTGTCTGTCTGTCTATTTATCTGTCTGTCTGTCTATCTATCTGTCTGTCTATCTGTCTGTATGTCTGTCTGTCTATTTCTCTGTCTGTCTGTCTGTCTGTCTGTCTGTCTGTCTGTCTGTCTGTCACCGCCCATGTTTTTGTGTTTTCTTCAGGTTGGACCCTCTCCTCCGGTTCCTCAGACAACGCAGGCCCTGATTGGTTGGCGTTTAGGGCACTCGCATCTTCAGCTGGAAAAGTACGCCACGGTGCATCATGGGAGGCGTAGTTTTGAGAAGGAGCTGGACTGGCCGTTGGGCTCTTGCGACTGAGTGGAAGCCACCATTCTGTGTCTTCTTGGCAAATGACTGACTCATGGAGCTACAAAGATGAAGCATTAAATAAAGACATTAATTAAATCAATCATGAGATTTTATACATTTTTTAAAGCATTCCATTGTAGGAATGGTCTTGAAAAGCTATTTTATGTCTTTCCACAACAGCTCTTTGTTGTACAGGAGGCAACCTCCTGGTCTGAAACTGAAGCTTTAAACGTGCATTCCTTCTACTGGCCATCAGGGGGCGACTCCTCTGGCTGCAAAAACAAGTCTGATTGTATAGAAGTCTCTGAGAAAATGACTCTACTTATCTTATCACAGCTAGTTTTGAAGCAAACTGGGTTCCAGTATGCAACTTACACAACTTTGACATAAAACCTTGCAGTCTGCAGATCACAGACACTGAGAATTAACCTTTTTTAGAGATGTAAGATACATCTAGTGTCCAGTAGTTGGACATTTGAAATGAAGAATACCAGTATTTGCCTTTATTTGAGTGTGATTGTTGAGATGCAGCCGGGAAATGTGTGTGTGAGAGAGAGAGATACATTTTTTTCCTGGTGCTTAAGAAAATGGACCATACCGCCAATAATTGTTTGAAATAGAGTATTTAAAACATGTCACAAAAGGGGACTATAAACTGGATTTGGTTGCACCACCCTGTTGTACAATGACAATGAATGAAAAGTGTAATGTTGTAATATTCTGTTGTGTCGAAATTTAATTATTCGTGCTCTGCAAAGTAACTCAATTAATCAAAAAGTGGAGTGGAAGTATGACTACAAAGTAGGATAAAATGTAAAAATGGTACAAGTATCTTCAATTTGTACTTAAGTACAGTACTTATGTACTTAGTTACTTTCCACCACTGGAAACAGGTTCTATACTACTAGTACTACCACTTATAATAATAATAATACGAATTGTAAATATACATTTTAGGTGGTAGATAGATAGATAGATAGATAGATAGATAGATAGATAGATAGATAGATAGATAGATAGATAGATAATGTATTGTCCTCCATGAGAGGATTTGTTTCTCCACAGACTGTACACCCATGAGAACAATGAAGGAACATCACAAAGAGTCACGAGAACAGACTCCATTGAGTGTTGCATTGCTGCAGTCATGTGCTTTTATATGGTGAGTGTGTTAGCACCATAGTGGCAATAAGGATAGGGAGGTTGAGAGAAGGAAGACTAATATATATTAATAGCATATGTTCCATTATTTATATATTTACCAATACAAATATATTATAAATATTACTCAATGTTGTATGTAAACGATTAATGCTAATAATCAAAATGTAATAGATATTAAAGATATAAAATATATATTTTTAGACACCGTCTGGTCATCTGTGAAATTCCCCCTGAATGTGTGACGGTGTGTCTCACGCGTGAGTGAGTCACGTAACAGCGCTGACGTAATGACATCACGAGGCCCTTTCCCTGAAAGACCGGAAGAAGAGACAAAAACAACAACAGCAGCGGCAGCCCTGCGGCTCGGCGACGGTAGTTGACGAAAGAGAGAGAGACAGTTTAACAGTTTAACGATTACCTGTACGGAGTCACAAAGTGTACGGCTACACACACCCGTTGTTGTTTCACATTTAACAACTAAAATGTCGCTGTTCGGTAAGTTATTCGGCGGTGGAGGGGGTAAAGGTGGGAAAGCGCCGACACCCCAGGAGGCTGTGCAGAAACTCAGAGAGACCGAGGAGATGTTGGCCAAAAAACAGGATTTCTTAGAAAAGAAAATCGACCTGGAGCTCATGACGGCGAAGACGAACGGCACGAAAAACAAACGAGGTGAGGAAAAGAGACTCTAGAAGTTTGTGCTTTTGACGTTTTTTAGTCAAACAGCTACTTAGTTATAGTTAGTTAGCCACGCGGGCTAACGACAGAGACCGAACCCGGAAGTTGGCAGTTGACAGATCCAGAATCGGCTTTATTGGCCATGAATGTGTACATACATAGAATATACAAATACACAAGAAAAATATAAAAAAACAAGGACAACAAAGTAGAACAGAGAAACTAAGCATAAACAATGAACTACTATGTACAGTATAATATATATCAAAGAATAGATATGAACATAAAGGACAATGGATTTGGGATATTAATGCAAACGGTGGTAATAGTGCAAGTTGACCGGCTGGTTATCTGAACACAAGTCGGCCCACATGGTCACCTGACTGCATTTAATACCTTTTTATATTAGTCTTCTACCCTTTAAAAGGGATGTAAAGAAAGCTGACAACACAGTTAGTACTAATGCTGTAGAATAAAACCACCAGACATTCACATTTCAAACAATAAAGCAGCTAAAAAACAAGAGTTGTTAACCTACAAACTTTGCTTTATTGTCACATTCACTTCACTTTTGTAATGTTAAGTGTAACTAACTCCAACGTGTTTCAGGTTCACTGACTTAATGACAGCCAGCTAATATGAAACATAAGTTTTAAACTGTGGTTACATAACATTCCAGGTAAAATAATCAAATTATGTTTAATGTGTGAATAATATTGTTCCTACTCAATTGTTGTCGTTTCTGTTTCTTCATGTTGTATTTGTACTACTGCTACTTCTGTGTACTCCATGTGACACTAGCTGAGCTGTAGATTGTGGATCTCATGTATGTATTACTAATATAGTCGAGTAACAGAGTGTAGTTTTTCAGTAGTTTTGGTGAAAGAAGAAGAATCCCCGGTGACCTTTTTAAAGCTGTGTTGTACGTATTTCCAGAATCCAGTAACGGTCTTCGAACCATCTGGATAAAAAAAAATGTCATTCTCCTTTTCCCAGTAGTGACTCGACAAACAAAGATGGTGGGCAGCAACGACTGCCTTCCATTTTTTATTTATTTATATACCCTATATAATATCAAAATGACATCATCTCAGGACAGATAGCTTATCTTCTACCGAAGGAAAGAAACAGTCATGGGGAGAGGCCAGGACTGCCTTCAAGTTACTGACTGAATATGATCAGGTTAATGCACCAACAAGTTCTTTATTGTGTTTGTGAAGGCTGTGACGAGGCCTGAGCTCATTCACAGCACTATTTATCTAGAAGAGGAACCACTCGGACAACTTCACAAAAATGTTGCTCTTCTGGGGAATGATTGACCAACTCTGGAAAGTTACAATAATAGCAATAACTGGCTCCTCGACAATATAGACAACAATAGAATTAGCACAATGCTATATGCTACGAGCTGGAAGGTGTGCTTGAGCATGTTACAATGTGCAACGCAGTGGCCAACTCTTGCCACGGCTCAAATGTGAAATGTGCTGTGATTTGAGTGATAAAAGGATCTGAAACACGCTGACCACAGTTCATTTCTCAGCAGATCTTCTTAGTCAGTTGATAGATTGTGACTCCATTTGGTTCAAGTAAAAGTGAAGAAACGTACTGTATTCTCGATCTTGCACATCCATGTGAGCACCGTTGATCAAACGGAGGCACCAAAGCGGGACCTGCAATCTGTTGAACTTTAGCTATCGTGTACGTGGTTTACCACGCCAGTCTCATCAGCCGCCTCAAGTATACCCAGCAGATATTTTACAACAGAGAGGAAACCGGTTTCCTCAGAATCACACACTGTGCAACCGGCTTCAGTTTGTGGTATTTTAATGTTCTTGTTCGTACAGAATTGCATCATACAGTTCACTATTTGTTAGGTTGGATAGAATCCAAGACAAACATGGTGTGAAGTAGTTCGACCATTATTCAGCTCTAATTTAAGTATTTCAAGAGAGAAAACCGTTGTGATAATACCGTTTACTACAATAGTTTTGGCACGAAGATATGATGTGACACACCCTGTTTACATAGAGCCAGATTGCCTGCTGGGAGAACTGTGATGCAATCCTCTAGGAAAACGACACAAACACTCGGAGCTCTGTGAGCTCAGTTACAGCTGGTCTTCATTACGTCATGCACAAGCCTCCAACTCTGATCCTGACTTTCAACATAATTCATCCTACCGGGTAGCCTCTGTAGTCGGGGGATGAAGGACAATACACATAATTCATAGATTCCTCAAAGCAAACATACCAAACCTGCCATGATAACAGCATTTTGCATGATGGCTCTCACTGGTTTAACCTCTTTGTATTTTACTACACTTCTCGTCCTCCATGTTTGACATCAGGTGTTTTAATGAGGCCGTTTGACTTGAACATATTCCACTTGTTGCTCCGAGCTAAAGAGAGTTAAAGCACTCACGAAAAAGAACTGAAGAATGACGTCGTGGTGAGAAAATGCTTATGTAACAGCAGCTAATATAGTGACGTATCTTCCACTTCAGTTGAGTAGAAAGTGGACTTTACACAGAGAGACAGTCGCTGCTGTAAAAAGCCTCTGAGGTTGTCTAGTGTAGAAAGGAGCAGGACAGCAGAGAAAGCAACGGGTCACCGAACCAAAGTGACCTGAAATTGAAGGGGGCGGTCTGAATGGAAGCTCTGCGACCGAGATAATCCAATAATGATTTGTGTAATGTTGCATAAAGATGTTATCGGTCCAGGAATAGGGCCGGGTGCTCGTATAATCTGATGAAACTGGAACTTTCAGCTCCTGACTGGCTCCTGGTGGACCAGACCAACCACATTGTGTGTGTGTGTGTGTGTGTGTAGGTGTGTGTGTGTGTGGTGTGTGTGTGTGTGTGGTTCTGTATTTAAACCAGCCGTGAACAGATGTCTGGTCAGATTCATATTCGTCTTTGCAGTTTCAAATGATTTAAAAGCTCTTGACCAGTTGCGAGTAACTTTTTTTAAATGAGAAGAGAAAGCTTCAGTTTAAGGGATTATGAATGACCCAGTTATAATAGTTATTATAGAGCCTAAATACTCTTACCTCTGTTCCTAAAACTCTACATTTGCGTGACACCGGTCCTGACAAGGGGAAGCATCGCTGTGGCTGCATCATAGCTGTGCATATTTGTATATAAGTAAATTAATATAAATATACATGAAATATGCACAACTAACAGGCCTCCGACTGAATCATTTCAGTTACCTGTTGCTGCTCAAGATGGCGACAGCAAGTGGAGATCTGATCTTAGATCATTTTAAAAACCTTATGTTACTATTATCTCATCTTCTGATCGTGATTCTAAAATTAAGCTGTAATCCAGCTGCTCCTTCCTCACCCTCCCCACCCTCCTCACCCTCACCCTCCCCACCCTCCTCACATAATGACTCAGCAGCTTTAGGTCTCCGGAGGAATTCCCTGTTGTGGTTTAGATAATTGTTCCTGGGTTTTTAAACCGATACGGAGGAAGACAAGCGCCGAAACAAACTGGCAAAGTTCACAGAGAGATACTGGACTGCTAAATGTAGAATATACAGTAAATGTAAAATTGTGAATTAATATATTAGTGAATGACAGAATGTTATGTAGTTAGTAAAACCAAAATATATTGGACCTTTGAATGTTTGGCATTTTTACTTTTAAAAATGAATCTATTGTCAGAATAGTTGACGTATCATATAAACCTATCAATTAATGAACTTATTGTCACAGTGAGAGGTGATCTCCCCAGTGCTCCCAGTCTACCCAACAGTTGCCTCAGGTTTTCCTAATATTATATTATTTAGTTATTCTCTAGGTGAGACCAGACGTCTGTGTGCTTGATGGGTTTTGTTGTGAGGGTACAAGCCTGACTGAAGCATAGTGCGTCTGCATGCAGGGATTCGGCTCAGACGGGATTTTCTCAGATTACCAGTCGTGCTCCATTAGAGACAAACACTCTGCTCCTACAGGCCGACACTCGCACCAAGTAAACTGTACCAAAGGTCCACTGGTCACAGCGTTTTGTTTCTCTCTGTCTCACACTTTTAATTGCAATCTCCACATCTTAAAGAAACAAGGCCGTCTTAAAAGTAACACCCACTGGTTCGTTTCATGGTGACAACATCAGCAGAGAGTCCACTAAGGAGCAGCAGTCGTCTCCTTCACGAACTTCGTCTCACTCTTTTGTCTTCCTGTCCAGCGGCTCTGCAGGCCTTGAAAAGGAAAAAGCGCTACGAGAAGCAGCTGGCTCAGATCGACGGGACGTTGTCCACCATCGAGTTCCAGAGGGAGGCGCTCGAGAACGCCAACACCAACACAGAAGTGCTCAAGAACATGGGCTACGCCGCCAAGGCGATGAAGGCCGCGCACGAAAACATGTAAGGGAGACATTTAGAAACGTGTTGCAGGTTCCATTTGTGTAGTCGTTGCGGAGGTATCCTTTGGTAGGTGTGGCCAATGTGTCCAAATGTCACGTGGTCCATCATTGGTTCATATCGAGACATGTTTGTGTTTATGCACACATTTTCATGTCGTCTCTCTCTCTCCCTTCCGTCCTTCCTCCTGTCTCACAGGGACATTGACAAAGTAGACGATCTGATGGCCGACATCACAGAACAACAGGAAGTGGCCCAAGAAATCTCAGATGTCATTTCAAGACCGATCGGTTTCGGAGACGAGTTCGACGAGGTGAGAACATAGAAATCAGGAATCCTTCACTGCGTAGTAATCGGTGGTTTATACACTCTGATGACCCTGGAACTATCAGGGGGAAGTAGTGATAAACTATAAACCTCACAGCTGCAACAACGTGTGTACGTCGCACTCGCCAAACAAGCACACACACAGACTCTAGTATCAATATGAGGACCTCTGCGTGTCCCCTTTGCATCCATTCATTAGTCGTAGTTTGGGAACCGGAGAAGACGCCCTTCTTACCGTAGATGTGCTGTAATATTTATCTACTTGAGTTGCGTAAATGAGGACGTGCAAGTCGATTTCACTGGACTTGAATATTGAGCGTGGTTGTGGCTTTTGAAGATCTGCCCAACCGTCATGAATGATTAATAAACAGAATGCACCACGGCTGTGTAAAGAGAGCTGAGTTACAGCTTTGGAGGCGGGGCCCCCGTTGCTCAGTTGGAGCGCGACGCCAAAAAACGTTTTTTCCCCTTCCTGGGTTTAACATTACCCAAATTTTGCCGCATCCGTGAGGCCCTTAGAGCAAGCATACTGGCGGTCTCGGCTTAACTTCATAATTTCACAACTTTTTAGTGCCTATTGATTTAAGTGAGGGCTATTCAAGTGTTCGTATTGGGAAGTTGATTTAAAAAAAAATGAATCATCTGCTTTACAGACCTCTTTTTCCCAATACATGTCTATGGGAATAAGTCTTTTAGGGCCCAATTGCATCACATGACGGACTCTACAACTTGGGATGCAATCAATGTCTCCATAACTTTATCAGATGCAGCTGCTGGCATTAGAATAAAATGGAGAAAACTCTCAATTCAGATGAAAGAAATTAGCCTTTTGTTAAAAAAATGAATTAGTCTATTTCTGTGGTGTGCTTACACAAACCGCTTGATTACTTAATTGTGTGTGTGTGTGTGTGTGTGTTCAGGATGAGCTTATGGCTGAGCTGGAGGAGCTGGAACAGGAAGAGCTGGACAAAAATCTTCTGGAAATCCAAGGAACAGAGGACGTTCCTCTCCCCAGCGTACCATCTACGTCACTACCATCTAGACCAGGTATTATATGTTGCTTAAATTTAAAAACACCGTGCGGCACGCCATCAGAAAACACAATAACATGAATACATGGTGTTTTATTTCTGATTGTTCCTCTGTTTTTTTATTCTTTAGCCAAGAAGAAGGAGGAAGAAGACGAGGACGACATGGCGGACCTCGAGGCCTGGGCGGCGGCTTCCTAAGCTAGCTCGCCCTGCTAGCTAGCTGGTGCCCCTCTCCTGTCTGTCTCTGTGCTACCAGGCTGCTCCCAGACATCTGGAACCGAGACAGGGACTCTGGGCTGCTGAGCTGGCTGCTAGCATGCTGCTCCGTCTTAAAGCCTACGATATCTACCCATACCCCCAACACTAAAGTATGCACTTGTGCACATATTCACTGACTTTAAAAAACCGAAATGAACCCAGGCTCTTCTCCCTTTTGATTAATGTCACGGTACGAATCTCTTTCGCTCCAGCTGTGCACGCCTCTAAAGGGCAGAGAGTACGCAAAGCAAATGTCGCGCACCGAACCGCCTGTGGTTGAGTATATCGAAGCTGTCTTTTTTTTCTTTTAGGAAAAACAGTACATGAATGCGCCCTCTGGGCAGGAGAGTGCAAGTGCATACTTCTAGGGGAGGGTGTGTGGAGGAACAGGACGAGGCTCTTTTTTTTTCTGGGAGGAATGTGAAGAACACACAGATGTATGTAGTGGGGGGGGGGACTGAAAGACAACATGATTCAGCCATTTTTTCTGCTTCCTGCGTTGTCGTCTCTTTGCTCTTCTACGAGGACGATGACGACTCGTCGTCTACGCTACAACCGTCTCTGCTGGATCTCAGCAGCAGCATAGTGAAAATGTTTGACTTTCTCATTGAAATATCGCTGTCGACATCTTGTAAAGGGAGGATCCGGGTGTCTGATCCCTCCGTCAGCCATATCTCTCTCTTGGTCACCCACAAGGCTCTCTGGATCTAATCCGTTAAGTTCCTAAAATATCATTCAAGAGAAGTGTTGTTAATAGAAACCATCCCAGAACATCACGGCGGCACCGGTGCCTGTTTAAAGGCGCAACGAGTAGGATGTTTAGGTCGTGGTTTGTAAACACAATATTCAAATTTGGCCCCGACGATGGTTACAGTGCTTCACCCACATTTCGGAACGAGCTTTGGCGGCTTGCCGTTTAGCCTCGCTAAATCCTAAATCCTAAGTAATGCGTCTTATCTTCTCTACTATTTAATTTTCTGACTTGGGTAAGTCTATCCTACTTGATACCTTAGCTCACTGACTCCCGGCCTTCTGTTTTTTTGTTTTTGTGACCCAATATGAACTTCCAATATGGCTGCCAGAGGGCACATTACAACACCTCGTTCCTCAGTTTAAAATTGCTCGTGCCTGACACCTCCAGCGCCTTCGTCCGTCTGTGGTTCAACAGCGATGTACTCTGAGAAAATCCGACATTGGTTGAATAATAATTGGTTGAATAATAATTGGTTGATTGGTAATGTGTGAGTGTGAGTGTGTGTGTGTGTGTGTGTGTGTGTGTGTGTGTGGTGGTGTTTCTTTCCCCAGCCTTTTGACACAGTGACCTCTTGAGATGCTGAGCTGGATCTTTTTTTCACTTTGCTCTTCACTCACCTGTAGTGCAAAACCGATTTTGAACACGAGACGCGTTGGCTCCATGTTTTGTCTTCGTGATCGGACTTCTGCTCATTACTTATGGCTGCGAGCTTCACTTCCTGTCCTCCTGTCAGCAGACACGGTTACGCATTGGACGGATCGGGGTCGGTCCGGAAATCAAACCGAGGGGTTGAGGCTGTAAATCTTTAAATAACAGAATTAAATGAAGTAGTGATTCTAAACTTGTGCTCATTTTTATAACGCAAAGTCACCGTCGTTGCGAGCGGGTCGACCCCGGTCCTGATATTTCACGACAAACTGCTGAAAAGAAACTTGCATATGCCAATAGTTTTGTTTTTCTTCGTCCTTTCTGTTTTACCTCAAATATCACTCGTGTTCTATCACAGAAACACGACCTGTAGCCGGTTCTGCTCAGAGCTGTACAAAGACGCCATGTTGCTCTGTGACCCAGGTTGTATACCGTGCATCTTAATAAAGTTGGGGTTTGGTGCAAGTATCGGACCCGTTGTGTCTGTTCATTCATAAAAATAAGTTCCCCCTTCATGCCTTGTAAAGAGCCTGCATGTGAGATAAGAAGGAAGTCCAAATCTGAATGACTTGTTGAGTCACATTTCAGATACCCAAATATATGTGCAAAGCACTGACCAGGTGAGTTATTATTGATATGTCCCCTTTAGGTAATTGAAGGTACATTTCAGTGCTCTGAAACCCGTTGGTATGTATCAATTATATAGTAAATTGAAAGATATTCATCCAGCTGTTTCTATACAACTTTTTCCCCTCACGTACTTTTTGATGAGTCATCAATGATATGAGTCATCGAAAGCACCTAAAAATGGCATCAACAAAGGGATAACTTCAAACATTGAAAAGAGGTATTTTGCAGTTGAAGACTCATGACCTATACCTTTAACGCAGGAGGTTTAAAGGAGCAATGTACGACATTCTGAACATTAATAAAGCAGCAATGAAAGTCTTTATTATAGTGTGCAAATTGGCATATTTTACATTGTAGGTATTCATTTAATGCTCCCTTATACTCACGATAACACTTTTAATTTTCACATATAAGCTTGGATGCAGTTTTAATGGCACAACAAGGAAAAAATAAGAATAATCCTACTGTTTAAAAAAAATCATATTTACATTGAAAAGAAACTGTAGAGGCTGGAAGAAGGTGAACTCGGGTCTATAACATTGTCACCAGAGTGTTGAACTAGTTTAAACTCAAACCTGCGACACTTGAGACCGTTGGGGTGACGGTCCGCTGTGGTCCTGAGCAAAGCTCCTTAAAACAGGCTCTTAAATTAGCTGAAGTATATTTAGTGTGCTGAGTTCAGCCCCTTTCAACTGAAGGAAGCCTGGCATTTCTAGGCTCACTCCATTTTCCATCCATATATCAAACCTAACGAGGAAATGTGTCTTTTCATATCATATGAGTCAGTCATCTCTTATACTCATTTTAGGTTAAAGTATTCATTGAGGTTGAAATGCATCTCAAAATAATAACGTTAGTTTGAACTCTAAACACTTCATCATATTTGATATTTCTGCAGTTTTTGTGTGCATTTGACGGTAAATATAGTGGAGTCAAAACAATGTTATTGAGTCCCACAGAATGTAAAGCTTCTGAATATTGTTGAAAACAACTTCAGTGCGTGAGGACCTTTACCCTCGGTAACACGGTCCGGTGTGGAGGAGATTCTGGGGCTGGGGTCAGAGTTCAGGTTGGGCAGCGGCTATTTTTAGTACATACACTGAAACTATATATCCTTTAAATGTTTATCTTTACCGTATTACCATTTATTGGTGTATTTCATTGCCTGATGATTTTTAGCCTTTTAGTTTCTTGGCCATTTTCAGGCCAGAGTGGTATCTCTCACAGGATACTGGGTCTGATTTTGCATGTTTTACTTCATTTTACCCATTATCAATCTGTTTGGGGCGAGTTAGTTGCGTTTGGGCAACAACGTGCATTTCAATTTTTACGGTTTCCGAAGCAAAGAGCAGATACTCGGCTGGCTGACATCTAAATTGTGTTTGCTTACATTACACATTGTCTGGGTCCATTTCATCTGAATGCCTCATGTGTCTGACTGCAGGTTGTGTCGGCGTAAACTACAAATAATTACAGTGTTTAAAATAAAATGTTATCGCATGCATTGCCCCTGTATGAGATAGGGCCACAAGATGGGGTTATAATGCCAGATTGTCACTTTTGTAATTCAGTCGTGCATTTCCCTAATGCCAGTGGTACATTTATTCAAGTACTAGACTTAAGTACACATTCAAGGTACTTGTACTTCATTATTTCTAGTTTATGCTACTTTATACTTGATACTTATCCACTACATCAGAGACAAATATTGTACTTTTTAACTCCACTACATTTGTCTGACAGCTTTAATTATACCTTTCAGATTACAAATACGTTACATTATGACCCATTGCCCAGTTCCGTTGCACAATAACTTGCAGGACAACATTCATGTTGGTACAAGTTAGAACTTTACAGTATGTGTTTGGTAAAATGTGTTTGTGTAACCTACAATACATTATCATTCAACCCCAGTACTACTGAAAAAAGAATATGATAGCATTGTATAGTTATAATTTAACTTATTTGCCAAATGGGGGGGGAACCAAGGTCCACACCATTGGGTCCAGACTAAACTTGTTCTAAAAACTCACGCCCCCACAATGCACCTGAAGCTATCATTGGCTGGCTGGCCCACATCAACCGTTATCCAATCAAATCACTCACACGCGGGGCGGGAGCTGCCGCAGCCAATAGGAATCCAGAGTAGATCCGGTTTTGAACACGCCCCGTCGTGTAACCTAGTTTGAATGTGGGCCCTCGACCATAAAAAGAGAGCCCTTCATGTGTCTGTCCCTCCCTCTTCTGCCTCTGTCTGTCGGCTAGTCTGCCGCTGTACTCAACCTGCTCGAAACAAAACACCAGAGAACAACAATGTCTGAAAAACTTAACTACAAAGTTGGTATGTAAAAATGTATTATTTTAACTGCTATTATAATATATGTTTCGGGGGCAAGTAGGGTTAGCGGTTTGTTAGCTAGCATGCTGGGAAGTTTATGGTAATGTGCGTGTTGGGTAACGGCTCTTCTAGCAGCTGGAGCTAATCGTGCAATACATAGATTTTTGACGGATTTGTTGCCATTTACTCTGTTTTAAATTGTAATGCTAGCACTTGCCTTGCGTCGTTAATGCTAACGTCAACTTGCTAGCATCTCGTAAATTGTATAGCGTTGTTATTGTCGTTCAAGTGTTTAACATATTGGTTGTTCCGTTAGTCATTTTTTGTTTCTGGCTTGTAAATGTCCTTTGTTTCGATACTCGCAGTTCGCAGAGTTTGCTTAAATCTTGAGAATGAATCGACATGTAACAGCCGTACAAGCACCGAGCATGGGCTTCTCTGAACAGAGACTACGTCCACAGCCTCTGGATATTGTAGTTTATTAATGGAGCCGGGAGGCGTCACTCCCGTTTGCGCGAACTGTGTTTGCAAACTACATTTCCCGTGATGCCGTGCGCCTCGCCGCCAGTTTTGTACATGATTGACAGGAGCAGACAGACTGAGCAGCACTGTACGCAACTTGCTGCACCGTAGTAATGCTGTGACTACACGTGGTGCTCTTTTTGTAGCAGCTTTGAGGGCCTCGTGCTTTTTGATTAAAAGTTGTTTTGAAATGTATTAATTCGGGCGAAAAAATGAGGCTCAAATGTAGAGGAAACGTACAAAGGGAAAAATAAGCAGAAAATAAATGCAAGCGTTGCATTGAGGAATTAAAAAGCAGTTGGAGATGAAGAACAAACTGCATTCAGTGGAAAATGTCAGGGTATGCATGTGAAATGGAAGATGTTGTCTATTTAAATAACTAGTTGTTAGTTAACCGAATTAGCTGGCCTGCTGGGAAGCAGCTGGTTAGAAGCAGACGGTGTTTTTGCAAGATCGCTTGAGGGCAAAGTCCCAACATTCTCCCAACGACATGCAAGTGTCAGTTTCTCACTGGCGGTCTGTCGAGGCCTGACATGTTAATTGATGCCATTATCATTTACTCATCATTTAAAGCCTCGGTTTGAACACAGCAAACATATTAACTTTAATTCACGCCTGGCTTTGTTCTTTTTCAAATGACCAGTCTGAACTGTTGACACAAAGGTTGGGTCATGAGGACATGTGCGCCTGGTGGATACATGCACTTCAATTGCTAATACTTTAATGCAGGCTTTAGGTGGGATTTGAACCACAATGCCTGTGACGCCCATATTGGTGCCCTGCTCATGTAGCCATGCAGGACCACACAATGATTCACATGTGAAGGAAGTAGCTAACTCAGCTGATTGTGGTGGTTTTTAGTTTAGTCCCTCCTTTTTGACCTCGGTGTGAACCTGTGTTCCTAATCCGGTCTCTGGCTGGTCATTCAGGCCAGTGCCGGTTAGCTGCAGAGGTGTGTTTGCACAAGCATCTGCCTCTCTGTGCTGGTGAACTTGTACTTTGGGACTACCATCCTGCATCCCGGTTTGCCTGCAGCGTTGTAGAGAAGTGCAGCTTACTTTCCTGTTGAGGCTGGATGCTTTCTGTTGTATTGTGATAATACATGTTTTCATCAAATTACATTTAGCACTTCCTTGCAGCACTTCCTTCTCTTGTGGTTTTTTTGCAAAACAGAGTTTTAGCTTTAGAGGACATGATCAGCAGGTTCAAAATCATTGTAAGGACAAAGTGCTGCTAAAGAAACAAGAAGTGAAAACGAGAACGCGTCAGTGTTTTTTGCTGTCTGTGTTGTCTTATGGCATGACACTTGCTTTTAAGTAAGTTGCTTGCAATGCGTCGCCTCATGTTCAAGAGAGGGGCCTCAGGCGTTGTTGCAGCAAATGCTTTCAATACGTATATAAAGACTCATTTGATTATATTCTCATTTTAAGCACAATGTTTCTAAAGCATAGTTACACCTCCTTCATGCTCTAAAAAAAGCTGTTGGTGCATATGAAACACCAGCAGCTGTCTGGAAATCAGAGGACGTGCAGCTGTGTGGGTTATTTCTCCAGTACAGCAACAACATGGTTAACAGAGACCGCTATGTTCATGTGTGTCAGAAAGTGAAATGGTATTTTTTAGGTTTTAACATCCAGCTGCCCCCCCCCCCCTCTCTCCTAGCTGACATCAGCCTGGCCGAATGGGGGCGCAAGGCCATCGACATTGCGGAGAATGAGATGCCCGGTCTGATGAAGATGAGGGAGATGTACAGCAAGTCCAAGACGCTGAAGGGCGCCCGCATCGCCGGCTGCCTCCACATGACCCTGCAGACCGCCGTGCTCATCGAGACCCTCACCGCCCTCGGAGCTGAGGTGAGGTTTACCAGCTGCTCATTGACAATCAAGAGAGTATCCACTGATCTAGGAGACGTAACACTCGCTTCAAGATTGTCTCGGTTCGTCTTTACGGTTCATTCATTCATATGAAGCATCTTAAACAGATTGTGTGAATTACAGCCCAATAGATTTAAACACTTTTGGATAAATGAGCTGTTGTGGCATGAAGGTGTAACGTTCAAATAAAGCGTCGCCAGAGAAGAGAGCAACTTGGTTTACTCCTAAACCGCCCAGTATGACCTCTGTTTTCTGCCTTGCTTAAAGTGCACTACAGCAGTAGTTGCTGAGCGAGGACACGTTTATTGATACATTTGTTCAAACAAACAGTTTGTCTCGAGGCCGGTGTGTTCTGTTCTCATGTTGGTTTTTATCTATCTGACCAGGACTGGTTTCATCCTGCAGGAACCAGCAGAATAAAGAACGACCTCAGCTTTCTCCCTCGTTGATTATACTTTCTCTTTTTGGTCCTTTCGGTAGTTGATGCTCTGTAATTTGGTGTCACTTGCAAATCTACTTTCCATCCGTACTACCTTTTTTTTTGTTGGTGGTTCTTTGTTTTTTCTTTATCTTCTTAAAAGTCAACTTTAAATTCAGCTTGGCTTGACTTCTGCGTTACAGTAGCATCTAGTTTATTGGTACAAAACTGACTATTAAACCCACTTTTGCTTGCATCTCTCAACATTTCCATTTCCTTGTGACGATTTCTTTCCAGCTGCAGTGGAGAGTTCTGAACACTAGATGGCAGCAGAGTTCACAAAGCAGTGGCAGCTCTTACATTTCTTGTTAGTTTAGTGAGGGTCGTGAGTTTGATCGTTGACAATATGAATAATATTTAACACGCATCCTCCTCTGCCCTCTGGTCATTTTGTAAGAACCCTCTCAGAAACCCAGTTAAGTGTTAACATGACCAGGAAATGTAGTTTATACGTTCTTTATAAAACAAGTTGCTGCAGGATTAACCAGGTTCACTAACTTCATGTAAATGCACTGAACTAGAGGTTTTGGGGTGATAGCTGTTTGTCAAATGAGCTTTGATGAAAGCTTCATATTCACTGCCTCCAGAAGGTGTTTCATTCTAGTAGATTCTATAATATTGAGGAGATTAATTCATGTGAAATGAAGCCGTCTCCTCCCTGACGCTCCTCCTCCTCTTCCTCCTCAGGTTCAGTGGTCGAGCTGCAACATCTTCTCCACTCAGGATCACGCTGCTGCCGCCATCGCCAAGACTGGAGTTCCAGGTACCGCAGACCAACTCCACCCGTGTGACCCGTTTATTGAGTTATAGAACGACCGGGTCAACCACTTGTGTATTATGACTTTCTCGCTCTATCTATGACATATCTGTTTGTGTCCAGTGAGGGAACGTATAAACTACAGGAAGATCAAATCAGAGAGGATGTTGAATGACTTGATGCCCTTTGAGACGTTGCAGCTCAACTGAGTGTTGACGCTGTGTCATCGGGGGGGCAGAGAGAGACCGGTGGTAGTCTGCACTGGGACTCAGCGACTCACTGAGGACTCGGAGTGATGCTCTCACCGACAACTTAGACTCGCTGTCAGTCGTCTCACCCGACTCTCAGATAGAAGGCTAATGAGCACATGTGTCCCTCTCTGTTGGGTAGTGTATGCGTGGAAAGGCGAGACGGACGAGGAGTACGTGTGGTGCATCGAGCAGACCCTGTACTTCAAGGACGGCCTGCCCCTCAACATGATCCTGGACGACGGAGGAGACCTCACCAACATGGTCCACACCAAGTATCCCAAACTGCTGGCAGGTTGGTTTCTTTGCTCACCGGTTGGTTATGAGGGAGCTGTCTGTGAGTGGTCTCAGTGAAACCTGGACTAAGATCCTCTGACGTCTGTTGTCCCGCTCAGTCCGGTAGTTAACAGACATAATCTTCGGGTCATTTTCTGGTATAAAATGGTTTCTGCGGGGAACTCATTTTGACGAGAAGATGTCCCAGAATTCAGTGGGTGGTGATGATTTCCCGCTCTGTTACGCCGGAGTGAAGGTTTAAGCTGGTTGGAAGAGTTTTGGACACTAGATGGTGTCAGTGGTCTGACACCAGCGGCTTCATATGGTGACTTCTTTCATGTTGCAGTAACTTATATTATCTCTTTAACTTGGAGCTGATTCCTCCTGGTATTCCCAATGCTCTTCATCTTTTTATTTGTCAATAATCTTGCTCACCGTACATTGTTCATATTGTTGGATTTAATGCCCCTTTGAGACGTTGCAGCCCAACTGAGTGTTGACGCTGTGTCATCAGAGGGGCAGAGAGAGACCGGTGGTAGTCTGCACTGAGACTCGGCACCACACAAACACATTGTGTCTTTATTTACGTGCTTAAAGCATGTTTTTAAACAACTGTTAAGAGAAACCAGAGGTGTCAGACGATGACATGTGTTTGCCTGTCACAGTGAGGGCTCGACGGTAGCCGTTGCCATTGAGATTATGTTCTGACGTTGTGTTTTCAGGTATCCGTGGCGTGTCGGAGGAGACGACCACAGGGGTCCACAACCTGTACAAGATGTTGAAGAAGGGCGAGCTGAAAATGCCCGCCATCAACGTCAACGACTCCGTCACAAAGGTAAGCAACTCGTGATCCTTGTAACTGGAGGGAGGACAGTGATGATGAAGGAATGGCGTATGTAATAATGTTTTCTGTCTTTCTCCCCGTACCCTGCAGAGTAAGTTTGACAACCTGTACGGCTGCAGGGAGAGCCTGATCGACGGCATCAAGAGAGCCACGGACGTGATGATTGCCGGTAAAGTTGCCGTGGTGGCGGGCTACGGAGACGTGGGCAAAGGCTGCGTCCAGGCTCTGCGTGGGTTCGGCGCTCGCGTCATCGTCACAGAGATCGACCCCATCAATGCCCTGCAGGCAGCCATGGAGGGTAGGTGATGATGGTCGAGAGAGAGAGAGAGACACACATCGTTTTCTCTAAATGAAAAACAAATGTGCAACGGGCTAAGCAGCTGCGCTCACGCAATGCCCTCAAAGTGGTACTCTGCTGATCCTCAACCAGCTTTGCGCCGCCACAGCCCATTGTTGGCCTGAAAAAAACCTGGAAAACCAATTTTCCAGTAATGGAAAACTGGTGGAAAGTGAGGGGGGAAAAGTCCAATGGTTGTCTTGTAAAATCATATCAAATAATCACGTCACATGGTAGCATGTGTTACAACTTACACTGGAAAGCTACATTATCCTTTAAGATGTTGAAATGCATCGCTGCTGGCTTTTACAGTTTGATGGTTTCTTCATCATATTCCAGGATCAGTTTGTCGTCAGATGATTTCATAGAGACCTCTCCCTGCATGTCATGAGTTAAAGAAAGAAGCTCAACATCCGCTTATAGGGATCAATTTAACCCGACAGATGTGATCACTAGAATGAACTCTGGTCCTGTTGCTCTGTAGGTTATGAGGTCACCACCATGGATGAGGCGTCTAAGGAAGGAAACATCTTCGTCACCACCACCGGCTGTGAGGACATCATCCAGGGACAGTAAGTGGGACCAACTGATCTGAAATGATGCTTTCATTCGTGAGCTTCATTTATTCAAAGTTTTATTGTACGACAATGTCCCCAACCAGCCTCATTGTTCTGTTTGTCTCCCTCAGTCACTTTGAGAACATGAAGGACGACGCCATTGTTTGTAACATCGGACACTTCGACTGTGAGATCGACATTGCCTGGCTCGCCAAGAACGCTGCAGAGAAGATCAACATCAAACCTCAGGTAGGAAGACTCAAACAGGCTTCACTGTTTAACGCTTTAAGCTTTCTGAGGCGCATCTTCAGGGTTTGGCAGCTCTTCTTAGTCTTCTCTTCTGTGTTGTCGCTCGGTCGACCCTCCAACGTCAGTCTGAGTCCTGAACTGTCTCCTCCTCCTCCTCCTCAGGTCGATCGCTATCGTATGAAGAGCGGCCGTCACATCATTCTCCTGGCTGAGGGCAGACTGGTCAACCTGGGCTGTGCTATGGGCCACCCGTCCTTCGTCATGAGCAACTCCTTCACCAATCAGGTACAGTGAGTTTGTGTGAACCAGAGAAGAGAAAAGATGGCTGACGTTCTCTTAAAGGCTTTTACACACCGGGGCGTTATTTGTGCAAAATGATTTAAATGTGTAACGGTAGCTTAGTTTAACACAATGACACTATAGCTGCATCCACTCTGCTTCATCAAACGTTTCTTCTTCCTCCTCCAGGTTCTGGCTCAGATCGAGTTGTGGGAGAACACCTCCAAATACCCCATTGGAGTCTACTTCTTGCCCAAGAAGGTCAGAGGCCACACTGTGATAACACCGTGTACTTCATGCAGCGCGTCACTTAGACATGAATATCCACCTCGAGTCTGCAGGATCACGTGAAATGATACCAGAGTAGTGATGCCACGTAGTCACACCAAAACCCTGTGGGAGCGTTGTTATCTTGTCTCTTCTGTCCTTTTGTGGAGACACTAAAAGAAGAGTCTGAAAGCTTGCCTCGGGGGAGGGGTGGGGTGGGGGGGATTTTAGTCTTCACGTTCCAGATTTGATCCCTGATAAGGATCTAAGACCAAAGGGAAAGGTTGTTTTTGAAATGCTGAACGCATTATGTAGCGGGTGTTGTTGGAGGTAAGAGTCGTCTTCTTCTTTAATGAAAGCTTAGAACTCTTGACTGTAAGCGTTCCAACCTGAGACGTCTAGATAGAGATCAAGCTGAGTGACTTTAGAAACGGAGGGATGATCTCATCTGGTTTGTTTTTCATATTTCACTTAAGCCTTAAAAAAACCTCGACAAAATTAAAGCAGGAAATCCCAGATGTGATGTTTGTACAGTGACGGAGGACGGTCCCATCAAAGGGGAGCAAAGGCTCGTAAGAAGGGCAGGAACTGGAACAGGAAGCTGCCGTTGAATGCAGCATATTTATTTGGTGCTAAACATTAAAAAGCCGAGAGATGATGAGGAGCGGAGGTTATGCCCAAGATGGCTCTCTCTTCACCGAAACACTCATTCCCGTCTTAACAGAAGAGGGAACGCTCCGACACAACCGGATCACTTTACAAATCCATTAATGCGCTGAATTAGTTGCTCCAGAGAAATGCTTGCTCAATCGCCTGAGGGTTCAACTGAGGGTCAATGAGGTGTTGAGCGTCCTCACACACCTTACACAGGTGTACGACCACCAAGTCATCACGTTTGTCAATGCGTGGAAAAGATTTGTAGCTGTAGAATAACACGATGTGGATGTCTCAACGACTTGTATCGCCTCCACATTCATACAATTTGAGAAAAATAATAATTGCTTTTGTCAAACAAGAAGGATCAACAATCTAACGGGAACTTCTCTCTCTTTGTGTCAACAGCTGGATGAGCAGGTGGCGGCCGCCCATCTTGATAAACTGGGGGTGAAGCTGACCAAGCTGACGGAAAAGCAGTCCAAGTACCTGGGTCTGCCCATCCAGGGGCCCTTCAAACCGGACCACTATCGCTACTAAGCGCCCTCAAGAGATGGAGGAGGTGTCGGGTGTTGAGGTGGAGCAGGGTTCGGTGTTTGGAGCACTTTGGGCATCGTTTTTAGGGGCTTTTGGACTCAAATGTCAACTTTTCAGGGATACTGAGGGACAGTTTGTGTTTGTTTCCTTCCCCTTTTTTTAATTAGTCTTTTCATATCCAATGCTAAAGAAATGTATTCCACAAGTTGCATCCTGTGTCACTTGACGGAGCCAAACGCCTTGTTCTGCTTTACTGCACTGAGATCAAAGTTATTCTACCAAACAGCTGTTGTTGAATCACTGGGCTGACGTGTGCCGCACCACTGCATTGAGCCCAAGCTTTCATCAGTAGCTCGATGCAGGAGTTCATCAGGGTGCACACGTCTCTTTGTATTTCATGTAATTCAACTAAAAACGTGTTTGTTTGTCTCGCCACCGTCTTGTGTTACGCTCAACACGTGTGACCTCTTCAGTCGTCCACCGTCTTCTTTCCTTCTCGTCAACTCTTCTGAAACACCAAGTGCTACTGTGGCCACTTAAAGTTTGTCATTCCCTCTCCATTAATGGAATAAAAATAACCCCTGATGCGTTTTTTTTTTTTTTTTTTACACCTGAGCTCTCTGGCTCATCAAAGCCCGTTTTTTCTTCTGAATAAATGGAGGTAAACGGTTTAGTACAGCGGCCTTGTTCCAGTATGTTGACATCGACGCTGCCCCGTGTCAGCGCTTATGAGTAAAGAGGCGCAATGCTGCCAAATGATCCACCAAAGCACATCGTGTTTTTGCCTCATAGAAAAAAAGTCTTATTCTCTCTGTTGCTTGATTCTTTTTTATTGTGATTTATTTAATTTGACTTAAAGGGCCAAACTCCTCCCTGTTTTCTCTTTTCCTCCCTGTAGCCATCAGGGTGACGTTAAAGCGGTGGTCACAGTTCTCAACGGTTAAAGTCTGAATTGCTGGATACAAACTGTCAAGTGTGACAAAGAGAAATAAAACCTGTGACTGGACTGTTCATGGTTGTGTGAGGAAACTGATTTATTTATTTGGACAAGTAGAAGTCCTGTTGTTTACGGTCCGTCATGAGAATTGCATGCTGGTACCCTCACAGGACTGACATCTGTTCTGGTATTTGTAGTTTTCATTCCCGTCAGTCATTACATGCTGCGTACCATGATGGCTGCTGAAAGAAGTGGAAGCTCACGCCTGGTTGGAATAAACGCCCTCGATAAATCAAACCAACTGTACATTTAATATGTTCCTTCCTGTTAACATCCATCAGACTGCGTGGTTCGTCGTTGACACAGCATGCTGAAGCAGGATGGTTACGGACATTTACATTTTAGGTTTGACCTCCAGTGAGTGTTTCCCACCTTTAAAGAGTTACGATCCAAACTACGAAGCTGTGTGTAAGACTGGTAGGTGTTAAAATGAAGGTTCCACATCGCCTCATATTATCCTGAATGGGTAAAGTAGCCATATCAAAAAATATATAGATCCGATAATCACAGCTTCTTAAGGTAGGTGGAGGCAACATGCTCACCAACAGAATTGTGAAAGATTCAGTGTTAAGTAGGCTCCAATGATCTAACAGAGTTGAATGTCCTGCGGCCCAGTCTCTGGGTGGTTTAGATGATCGGGCCGCTTGTTTACAATCTGTTTCGTCATAATGAACTTCATTAGTACAATTTCATCACAACATGCAGAAATAATGGTCAGAACTGGTGAAAGAGTTCTGATAGTTCTAAAGAGGACAGAGGTACGCTGGGATGGGTAGTGGGGTCACACGAGTGATTTGAATACATAAATACGGGCCCTGCTGATTGAAGACATGCATACTGTAATTGCAACATTCCTGGTTTGAACCCAGCTGTGGACCTTGTGGCACGCTGTCCTCTGGTGAATAAAGGCATTAAACATTTAGATCAAACACAGGTGCTGAGCTACACGCGTCCAGGGGGCAGCAGCCTCTGATCTAATGTTAATATGCCACATCAAGACTAACATTAAGTTTAATGACACCACATCCAAATAATAATCTAACAAATCTGTAAATGTATTCCATCCATAAAGGCAACATGCAGAGCAACATTTCATGTATTGTAATTATATATTAGAACACCAATACAAGAGTTGAAATCATTAACCTACCAATCTGGTTCATCAGCAATGAACTTTAATCGTGCGAAGAAGGCAGCGTGCGAGCCAAATCTGTTCGTGGATTAAGGAGAGTAAAAAGCTTGATTAGGTCCCGCCCACACCGGAGGGCACAGTTCATCACTCCATTGACTTTCTATTGTGTGAAGGTGCCTCGTTGTCACTTTAGTCTGCTCGCAAACAACAGAAAGATGCTAAAAAGCGTCTGTGTGGTGGGATGCACCACCAACAGGGAAGAACCCAGAACTACTATTTATAATTAAAAACACGGAGGATACAGGGAATAAGATGTGAGTCGTGGGAAAACTGACACTCAATATGCCGAACGTTACATATGTCACACACACACACACACACACACACACACAGGCTCAAAAGGCCGCAACATGAGGGAGACAAGACGAGTGATAAAAGTAATAAATAGACATTTATTTAATCAACCAACTACTAAACAAACAAACAAACAGCCAGGTCCTCTACACCAGAGTCAGAGAGAGGAGGCACCTCGCCATGTTCAGGTGGTGCATCTTTATAGCAGCCATTTCCAGCCGGCTCAGGTGGGCTCGTTAGCTGCCAATCAACATCCTGAAAGACAGAGTAGGCAGCAAACAGGACACAGACCCCTAGTGGATGGGAGGGGTCGTCACACTATGTATATATATATATATATACATATCTTTGGCATGTTTGGATTTCAATAATTTCAGGGACTTACTATAGTGTTGCGTTTCATTATTGTAGGACATTCGGTCTGTAGGTCTTTAAATATTTTGCCTCTTGAATAAAGACTCACTAAAATTAGTAAAACAATGATCATAAGGTCCATTCTTTTTTTTGTCTTTGGATTATGATCAATAGCACACATTGCTGTGGATTTGCCAGAACAACATGGTTTGGGAGCACGAAACAAAGAGATCCTCTGTTCTTTCAATACCATCTTCACAGAAAACACACTCGTTGATTTGTAGTGAATTTCTTTTGTTTTGGTTGAAACAAACGTTGTTCTCAGTTTAGATACTTTGGGGGTTTGTCAAAAATACTCAAAATACGACTTCTGCAATACTGAGCCGGGTATGAATGTTTATTATTTTCTTTAATCAAGAAAATCAAACGTTGTAGGGTGATGAGATGGGGACTGAGAGAACAACATTCGTTTTGGGATAAGGAGTGTAGTGGGTTTAAAGGTTTTACATTCTTTTGAGGTTTCAATCAAAGTCATATTTACAACCCAAAAACATTGTATTGTAATGAGGTAAATACATCTACATCCAGGTCCATTACACACCTAATATTCCTGTCGATCTACTTCCAATATAACATATTTTCGTTTGAGACGTACAGAGCTGTTAAATAGTAGAACCTGTTGGTGATATTTAAAAAGCTTAAGAGGTGATTTAATGACATTGTGTTCACACTTTAGGACAAACTCAATCTCGTCAAATGTAGTTTGAGGTATTTATGTACGAGTTACAGCCAGGGGGGGTTTAACGCAGTTACAGTAGCGTGCTAACACATGGCTAGCATTAGCTCGCTAACGGCTAACTGCACCCCTGGTAGAAATAAAATAATCCTTTGACATGCTGATGAAATCTAAACGTTTGTGGTCTACATCTGCCACACAACAGGGAGGGAAATCCTGGATAGAAATACATATCCAATGAATAACATGTTTTCTTTTGTTTAAGTTATCTGGCTTAATAAACGTGATTATCTTTAAATAGTTTTGTCAATTGTGACACTTCTTGTGACACAATGTGTTATCTGTTTATAGCACTTTATAATTGTAGTTATAAGCACTCATAAATATTCATATGTCTTTATAACAATAATCATAACACATAATAAAGCATTTCTTTTGACTTTTTTGGTCAAGTATCAAAAAACGTCTTAATTCTCATTGTTTTTGCAAGTATCAGTGTATTGTAATTCCCATAGTTGTAATACGTTATAATCCTTTTTATAATGCATTATAATGCGGTTATAATGCATTATGAAGTGATTATAAATTACTCTTAGTCTTTGTTTGAAGTAAAGTGAAAACAATATCATTAAATATAAAATGTCAGTGAGTAACCAGCAGTTATTAAGTATTCTGATACTTGACCTTATAAGTCATTATAAAATGCTTTATGTGTTATGTTTATTGGTTTAAAGCATTATCAATATTTTCAAGTGCTTATAACTATAATTACACAGCTGCTATTAGCAGATTATAACACAATATATTTGTTTATAATGCATTATAGACATTAGAGTCATAGAAAGTGTTACCGCTTCCTTTCATTGTGTTTCTCAATATTTTTTCAATATATTAAACTATTTTATCTGGGCCGCACAGCTGATCCTGGAGTCCTTGAGCAAGGCACTGTAGCGTCCAGTGAAGCTGTTACATTATGCAGTCAAAGAAAAGGGGGAATATTGATATCCTAAAGCCTAAATATAACAAACAGGGACGAAGAGTACCCGCTGGTTCAATATTTAAAATGTAAGGAAATGTTATTGGTGGCATTAAAAGTGTAGTCTCATATTTTTGTTATCGGGTCTCTGAAGTGATATTTTGGAAAGGAAGCTGCTGTTTGAACGCTTCGATAAGATCTCTGCTGCACAAGGCATCAATCAAAGCTTCTATTTAATTATAAGAATCGCGTTAGCTGTCGAAACACAAACCAGATGTCAGAGCAGCAGATCTGATACAGATAGAGGCACTTTAAAGTATTCTCAGAAGAGCAGGAAGTGCTGCTCATATAACCCAACCCCTAGTGGAAACCTAAATGTAGAACAATGGTAGTCCAATGCACACCGATAAGAAAATAAAGAGTTCAATGTGAATCAAATAAATGAAGTAAAGAAAAAGAAACATACATTTTAAGCTAAAAGTAGGTTTGGTTGAGTCTATTGATATTCTTAAAACTATTTAAATAAAAACACATCAATGGGTGTAAGTAAGTAAAATGTATTTATAAAGCGCTTTTCACAGACATTAGTCACAAAGTGCTTAACAGGAGCAGAATTACAAAACACAATGTGACCATATGAGGCCATTCATTTACATTAGGAATGCACAAAAAACAGAAAGTACAAAAGTAAAACAAGGTTTAAAAGCAGACCTAGGACATGAGTTGTTACCCAAACGCAGTCTAAACGGGTCTTGAGCTGCTTTTTGAATGAGTTCACAGACACAGCAAAACGTAGGTGTATTACTCATAAATCACCACAGACTGTAGTTTTCTCTCTCTCTTAATCCCACAAACACTGTCCTCACTAGAGCACCAACTGTGGATTCATCCGCCTCTGAAAATAGTCCCCAACAAATGAGTCAATCTCCTGTTCCGCTGAAGGTTTGTATCCAATGACCAGCTGCTTCAGGACATTTCCGTGCCGTTAAAAAGAGAACTCCAAGTTGCTCCCCAGGTGCTTTACGACCTAAAACGCTGAGGATGGGTTAATTGCAGAGGTCAAATTAAAAAAATGTACGTCTTCCGTAGGAACTAACGGGCTGAGAGACAAACTCATAGTTGGTTTTGATCTTTTCATGAGATTTAACTAAAATATCACCAGTTTTATCGTTTGCATGTAAAAACACTTTTGTAAAGTTCTGGTTCTCTCTCAGAGCAGGGTAAGAACCAGGAACGCAAAAACATGACAAGACAAGTTTGAAAAGTGTTAAATATAAAAGATAAATAAATAAATAGATAAAAGCTCGATAAATAACTCAGGAAACACCTGCCCAGTAGTGTGTGAATGAATCTTGAATCATCGCTTTGTGTCACTACACTTCTTTCACCAGCAGATGGCAGCTTGTGTTCCCTAACCTCTGGATACTTCATTTAGATTTCAGCAGCCACAATCACATTCATTGATTTAGTTATTACTACTTCCTGCTGAAGGCTCATTTAAATATGCTAATATTTACACTAAAGTAATACTGAGATACATATTGAATCAAGGTATACTACGTGTTTCTTTATGATGTCACATGTTTGGAGCTTTTTATGGAGTTCAACTGTGACACGAGAGCTGCGTTATTATATGACCCTCCTCTGCTGGATTATGATTACATGCTTATAGTTTGATTAATAAGATCACTGTGACGTTATTACATTCTGCAGCTGCTTCCAGTGAAGATTATCGAATATGACTTTGTTCACACAACAAAAACGAGGCATTGTTGTTGAACATTTATATCTATATATATATAATAGATTGATAGATATTCTGAAGTTGTTACCTCGACTCATAATTAAGACATATAGGCTTTTTGTCTCCATCTATCTTTCTATCTATTGAGATGTATCGATATCTATCGAAATGTATCGATATCTATCGAAATGTATCGATATGTATCGAAATGTACCGAAATGTACCGATATCTCTATCGAGATCTAGAGATCATGATCGAGATATCTAGATAGGTATATATCTATTTTTGTATAATAGAAAGGTATGTATCTATTTTTATCTATTCAACACTGCTGAGTGCATTTACTTGAGTTTGAGGGTGTTTTTCAAGGAATGAAGAAATCCAGCTCCCTCAACTTCCCCCAGCGTAATACTTTATTTAAAGGCCGTCCCGTGAAGAACTTGTGATTTTATTGTCCAATCTGTCTTTCAATAAAGTCAACTTCTCTGGTTTGTAGAGCTGGAGATGTGAGTGAAACCCTTCAGGGCCGTTCATCATGTCGAAGCCGTCTTAGTTCTCCACATACTGACGGTATTCAGAGTGGAAATAAAACTGAACAAATCACTTTCACCAGATGATATTAACGTGGCAGGCCTGCGTGATAGAAAGCGCATTGAAGGAACACTGCTATGGGCCATATTACTGCTTTTATTTAGCAGATTCAAAAGAAAGCAAAATGAAAATATGCTGGACCTTTCAAGTCTGCAGTGAGGATAAAACGTCTGTTTCTTCGTTTGCACAGTTCCTGTCCTGTTACTTCTCTGGTCATTCAAGTCTTTTACCGTTTCTGACTTTTTAATGGTTCTTAATCCGAGTTTGGAAAGAAATATCTCGTCTCGGATCGTGACACAGGACAATAACATTCAGGTTTCCTTTGCCAGAACCGACAATAACTTTGAGATCGGTTTGGCGTTTCACTGGCTTTAACAAAACCAGCAGCTTTCCTCTGTCAAGTAAAATCAAAGAGTTGAGGTCCCAGGAAAACTGCCTTGTGAGGGGAGTACAGGTTCGGTAGAAAGATGAGGTAAAAAGGGACACAAAAAGCATATAATCAATAACCAATAATCATAATAAGGGTAGTGTGTGTAATACAAGAATATAAAATGATTCAATCAATGTATACTGTGTGATAATGAGGGGAGAAAGAGGTGTTGTGCAGCAGGATGTAACTGTTTACAGTCTGAGAGGGATAAGGTTGGAGGCCAGAGCACCGAGGCAAGGGTGAGAGGGTATTAGATGTGTGTGTGTGTGTAAGGGAAAAAAAGGGGAACTACAGTGGCAGTTGGAGGTGACTCATAATGTGTGTGCGTAACTGAAGATGTGTGTGCGTCAGGGTAACTGAATGAGGGTGAAGGAAGGGGGGTTGATGAAACAATGTAAAATGATTAACAAACATAATCCAAATAATAATGAATGTATGTGTGCAAGGTAAAGTGATTTAATAAATATAATCTACTGAAAATGATATATCGGTAAACCTTGCGAGATGTAACTCAAAATGTGTGTGCGTAAGAGACTGGAAAGGAGAGTAGGAAACAGATGTGTTAGTGACTAAGGATAAAAACGAGAAGTAGCTTTAGGTGAAGTCTGTCAAAGATTAAGAAAGAAGGAACTGAGAGCATTCGGGTGTAACCGAGGACACCTAGAGAATGGATGAAGTCATAATAATCATGTGCCATTAATGTGAGAGGTGAGGGGGGGCGAGATAACAGCCCAAAAGGAAGTTTATAAAGAGAATGATATGCCATATGCAATTCGGGATTCATAGCGGGACGACGCGAGGTTCAAGTGCTCGGCCGAGACACTGGGCCTCGTTCGGACAAGCGGAGGACCTCGCCCTTTTTGGTCGCGAAGCGGAGACCACAGTTCGCGACCAAAGATTAGAAGGACGGAGAATTTCCTCTCCCCCCTGTTCAACTTTAACAACTGGACAGCTGAAGGAAACAGCCACACCTTAAAGGCTTTGTATTGAGTTCGAAGGGCCGCTGAACGGACTTCGCTGTCCCGCACAGGAGGAGCTGAGGATCTAGGCCGGACCTCCGCTCCTACAACTGCCAAAGAAGAGCGTTTCTTCAATTGATTCACCAAGATCGTTTCTTCAATTGATTCACCAAGAGCGTTTCTTCAATTGATTCACCAAGAGCGTTTCTTCAAATGATTCGGCAAAGAAGAGTTGTTTCTTCATTGATTCACCTGGACCAACGTAATTCTTTTCCGAATTACCACCAACCAAGCCTCGGCGTCGCTACTGATGAGTATATAATGGAAAGTTTAATCGAATAAGAAATTATATCTGATCTAGTCAAATTTAGTATTATTTTGTGCATGCTGAGCTGTACCCCTGCTAGACAATCCTGCAATAAATATAATCTGCATTTAAAGTAAATCTCTGAGAATTCATTTTGCATGAGTAGTAGAGTTCCTCGTGGTAGTAAAATGTTAAATCTATTGTATGTCTAACAACATGAGTTCTGAATGGTTATCCAAGTTTCCAGTCCACTTAACAACCCCTTACGGTTTTCTATCAATCCTAACCGTTAAAACCTAACCTGGCAATTCACCAAGAGCCCGGATCCAGAAGAGGAAAGCTGCCATAACTGACGCGACTGGTGGAAGCACCTGGCCAGGGTGGCCCCTCGGCCGAGTGCACATTTACCGGAGGAAGCAGGGTAGACGTCAGGAGTAACGGTAGTTAGCAGAGCCAGGCGAGTTTCCTCACCACACCAGCTTACCAACCTTTTAATAGAGAGCTGAGTAACTAGTACGCCCCGTATCGGGCTTGTAGAAACCCGAGGATCTAACACGTGGCGCCCAACGTAAAAGAAAAAGAACCCCGGCAGCCAGGAGGCTGCTGGTCGTGTGCCAGCCCCGGGAGAGGTGATTGGGCAGAGAAGGACTCCGCCCGAGCCTCGGAAAAGTCCGATTGCAAGACATCCGATGCATCGAAGCTGTGTGTGGTATTTCCAAGCCAACACAGGAGAGCCTGCAGACGTCGAGTGAGCATCGACCAGACGTAACCGACGCTGTAGAGGGGCCAAAGCCTGATCCCATCCCTTACTCAACGTTCTACGAGAGGCTTTGGGAGGAAGGCGACTCGAGACAACAAAGACAAAGACAAAGACACAGAAGATGGCAGACCAAGCGTCCGAGAAGCAAGCGTCCGAGAAGCAAGCGTCCGAGAAGCAAGCGTCCGAGAAGCAAGCGTCCGAGAAGCAAGCGTCCGAGAAGCAAGCGTCTGAGAAGCAAGCGTCCGAGAAGCAAGCGTCCGAGAAGCAAGCGTCCGAGAAGCAAGCGTCCGAGAAGCAAGCGTCCGAGAAGCAAGCGTCCGAGAAGCAAGCGTCCGAGAAGCAAGCGTCAGAGAAGCAAGCGTCTGAGAAGCAAGCGTCTGAGAAGCAAGCGGCGGAGCCGGCCGAACCAGCGGACCTGGTGCCGGACCAACGCGATGACGAAGAAGATGAGGTCGTAGCCGATGGCCAAGAAGAAGGGCCAAGCAGAGCAGCGGCGGCGGAACCAGCGCCGAACAAAGAATCAGAAAAAGGCAGTGTCCCCCACCAGATCATACTGCATGGAGCAGGATGGGTCAGCTGGGAAACGATGGGTCAGAAGGGAAACGATGAAGTGGACCGTTTCGTCCAGATGAGACCAATTGTCTTTGTTGGGATCGAGCAGTGGGACGAGCAACCCAAAGGAAGGGTAGTCCCAGATCAGCACGTGAAGGAGGTGGTGCAGGCAGTGCATGAAGCACTAGGACATGCAGGCACCGTTCTGACGCGTAGGGAACTGGAGAAGCAGCGCCTTTGGATTCTTGAACAAGAAGTCCGCAGAATCCTCAAAGACTGTGAGTTGTGTGGTCGATACAACGCAGGGAGGAGAGGACAAAGGGTGGAAGGACTCACCATTAAAAATACCGTACCCTGGGGGTCAATATGCATGGATGTGGCAGGACCCCTGGGGGTAGCAGTGAAGAAAGGAGAAGAGTACCTGTTGGTGCTTGTGGCAACTCAAGAAAAGAGGAATCCAAGGAATAGGGCAGCTGAAGCCAGTTCCAAACTAGGAGAAAACCAGGAACTCAAGAATGGCCAACAACATACAGGATTTACCACCCTATGTCAGAGTGGCCACTGTCAAAGGGGTGGTTACCATGAGACGGAGTACTACGGGGCTCTGGGCAGGCAGAGCCCTAAAGAAATTGGTGTATGCCAAGGAGGGATTTCTCTCCGGAGAAAAGGAGTGGCGGAAAAAGAGGGCTGGAGGGGACCCTGGGAGCTGACTACCTGGAGCCAGTTGATTAAGAAGGTCTACTGTGACCCCGCAGCCCCGGTCCAAGAACTAGCCTCGGTGCAGAGAGAAGAAGGGGTCCGAAGAACGAATCTTCATTATCAAATCACAGTCCTGGACGCTTTTGGACACCCAGGGGCCAGGACGAAGGAAAAAAGTAAAACTTTTACCGTCACCCCAAAGTGCTATATGAGCGGCTGCTGCAGGGGAGAGTTGTTCAGAGTGACTCTGACTCCCCTCAGAGCAGCAGCTCCAGTGGACAGAGAGGGACAACGACACCCAATTGGACCCTGCGGATCTAACTGAAGAGTTTCGCAGGTTCCAAGAAGGGGGAGTGACTGGACTGAACCTGACTGCTGCTGTCATCGACTGGATGGCGAACGGAGCCAACGGAACAGACGATGGAGCAGAGTGGCCAGGTGAATTCCAGAGAGTAACAGAGAATTCGACATGGAAGGGCTAGAGGTGGTCGACAGCTGGACCGTGGAGACCGAACCGACTTCACCTGAAGACGACGTGCTCGTCATCTCAGCCCCGGAGGGCGACGACTTCATGCAGGGATGCTGCTAGCGACCCGTGGCAGCCTGTGACCTCAAGAAGGGGGTGTCAAGTAAAATCAAAGAGTTGAGGTCCCAGGAAAACTGCCTTGTGAGGGGAGTACAGGTTCGGTAGAAAGATGAGGTAAAAAGGGACACAAAAAGCATATAATCAATAACCAATAATCATAATAAGGGTAGTGTGTGTAATACAAGAATATAAAATGATTCAATCAATGTATACTGTGTGATAATGAGGGGAGAAAGAGGTGTTGTGCAGCAGGATGTAACTGTTTACAGTCTGAGAGGGATAAGGTTGGAGGCCAGAGCACCGAGGCAAGGGTGAGAGGGTATTAGATGTGTGTGTGTGTGTAAGGGAAAAAAAGGGGAACTACAGTGGCAGTTGGAGGTGACTCATAATGTGTGTGCGTAACTGAAGATGTGTGTGCGTCAGGGTAACTGAATGAGGGTGAAGGAAGGGGGGTTGATGAAACAATGTAAAATGATTAACAAACATAATCCAAATAATAATGAATGTATGTGTGCAAGGTAAAGTGATTTAATAAATATAATCTACTGAAAATGATATATCGGTAAACCTTGCGAGATGTAACTCAAAATGTGTGTGCGTAAGAGACTGGAAAGGAGAGTAGGAAACAGATGTGTTAGTGACTAAGGATAAAAACGAGAAGTAGCTTTAGGTGAAGTCTGTCAAAGATTAAGAAAGAAGGAACTGAGAGCATTCGGGTGTAACCGAGGACACCTAGAGAATGGATGAAGTCATAATAATCATGTGCCATTAATGTGAGAGGTGAGGGGGGGCGAGATAACAGCCCAAAAGGAAGTTTATAAAGAGAATGATATGCCATATGCAATTCGGGATTCATAGCGGGACGACGCGAGGTTCAAGTGCTCGGCCGAGACACTGGGCCTCGTTCGGACAAGCGGAGGACCTCGCCCTTTTTGGTCGCGAAGCGGAGACCACAGTTCGCGACCAAAGATTAGAAGGACGGAGAATTTCCTCTCCCCCCTGTTCAACTTTAACAACTGGACAGCTGAAGGAAACAGCCACACCTTAAAGGCTTTGTATTGAGTTCGAAGGGCCGCTGAACGGACTTCGCTGTCCCGCACAGGAGGAGCTGAGGATCTAGGCCGGACCTCCGCTCCTACAACTGCCAAAGAAGAGCGTTTCTTCAATTGATTCACCAAGATCGTTTCTTCAATTGATTCACCAAGATCGTTTCTTCAATTGATTCACCAAGAGCGTTTCTTCAATTGATTCACCAAGATCGTTTCTTCAATTGATTCACCAAGAGCGTTTCTTCAATTGATTCACCAAGATCGTTTCTTCAATTGATTCACCAAGAGCGTTTCTTCAAATGATTCGGCAAAGAAGAGTTGTTTCTTCATTGATTCACCTGGACCAACGTAATTCTTTTCCGAATTACCACCAACCAAGCCTCGGCGTCGCTACTGATGAGTATATAATGGAAAGTTTAATCGAATAAGAAATTATATCTGATCTAGTCAAATTTAGTATTATTTTGTGCATGCTGAGCTGTACCCCTGCTAGACAATCCTGCAATAAATATAATCTGCATTTAAAGTAAATCTCTGAGAATTCATTTTGCATGAGTAGTAGAGTTCCTCGTGGTAGTAAAATGTTAAATCTATTGTATGTCTAACAACATGAGTTCTGAATGGTTATCCAAGTTTCCAGTCCACTTAACAACCCCTTACGGTTTTCTATCAATCCTAACCGTTAAAACCTAACCTGGCAATTCACCAAGAGCCCGGATCCAGAAGAGGAAAGCTGCCATAACTGACGCGACTGGTGGAAGCACCTGGCCAGGGTGGCCCCTCGGCCGAGTGCACATTTACCGGAGGAAGCAGGGTAGACGTCAGGAGTAACGGTAGTTAGCAGAGCCAGGCGAGTTTCCTCACCACACCAGCTTACCAACCTTTTAATAGAGAGCTGAGTAACTAGTACGCCCCGTATCGGGCTTGTAGAAACCCCCGGATCTAACACCTCCCAAGGGATCAAAACACAACATTATATCAAAGGAAAGACAGAAAACTAAAAACTCCAGAAGACCCATGTCTTTTGAGGACATTTGAGTTAGCCAGTGTGTCACAAAAATACAAAAAGGACAATGACTCTGAGGTCTTTTTTAGACTTGTTCTGCACACGGTTTGGTTCTGTCTCAGTGTTTACTGCTGTTGAACCAGCTCTGATGAAGCCACTGTCCACTAGCGGCCTAACAGACAGACACAGGGAGAGACAAGGCTGGGGAGGAGAGGGGAACATTTAGCAAAACGGATATTTATGTATCTTTAATAACTTGGAGAGAAATTTAAAAAAACGGCCCAGTCGCCAGAAAATGTTGGCATTGTATGTTTCTGCAAAACACAGAATTGTCGAATGTCGACGTTTTTTTGCTCTCGGTCAGAGCATGTGATGCAGTAAAACGAGTGACGAGGATAACACGCAAGGAAAAGGGGGTTGGTTGGAAGACCAACACAAGATTTCCACCTAGTCGTCCGCTGTTTGTGTCCCGTGTGAGGCCAGAAGTAGCCTTGTCACGCTACATTGTATCTTTTGTACTTTAGTGAGTTCATTTTTGTTACGTTACAGTGTTGCGGTATTAGTTGAACACAAACCGTGATCTTTTTTTTAGGTTCCCCGCGTTAACCTCCTGGCCTTTTTGAGTTTCTTCTGCAAAAGTGATACCAGGCTGATATGAAATGTTTTTATGAAATAGTTGGTTCATAAACGTCGACATTCAAGGTCTCCCGTGGTTTTCTAATAACGTACAATGCAAAACATTTTTTTCTGCCGACTGGGTTGAATAGAAACCAGAAGGACTGGATCTTGTTAACTGGAGATTTTGGACCCTTAAAGTCTGTGTTGTGTTCTACTTTATCGGTGGTGAAGATTGGCCTGGCAGGAATAGTTCACCCCGCTGATTCCAGATTTGTCTCCTTTGAATGTCATTCTGCTCGCTGCCGTTTGATCTCTGCTGCGGAGCCGGATGAGCTTCCTTTACAGGACCTGCTGATCCTGGGAAGAACCGCGACAGATCCATTACATTTAGCTAGTCATCAATCATCTTGTATGCATTACCTGCCTCCAGGCCTTGGAGGTCTATACATTACATTGTTTCTTCTACAACTGGACTCCATTTGGGTTTAACTTTGTTCTCATGAAGCCTTTCTTCAGACATTTTGTTTTCCAGCTTTTTCCGGCCACCTCTGATAACTGGTCGTGTGTCTCCTCACCCGACGTCATTTGCTTGATTTCGGCCTCAATTATTCAAGCACTGTTTGCATTACATGTAATCTGAGAAAGTCACAAACTTCTCACGCTGCTGCTGTGCCAAAGATGAACAGAGACGGTATTTGTTTCAGGCCTCACGTTACTGTTTGGAGGTAGAATGTCAGGCGAGTTTAAGCTTAATAAGGGGATGAAATAATAAAAAACATTGTCAGTGTTTTTTTCTATCTCCAAGATATCCTTTGATTTCAATTAATTCATCCATTTCTTTAAAAAAGGTGCAACGTAAACGGTTCTCAAAACTCCTCTGATCATCATCTAATAGAAAACTCGAGGAATCATTTCAGTACCGAACACAAGATTCCGTCTTGCCAGTGTGTGTTGTTTTCGTGTACAAGTCTATAAGTAAATTTGCACCACAAATGCTGCCAAGGAAAAGCACGTCTGCGTGGATTAGACAAAGAAAGAAAAATGGACTTTAACGTGTTCAGCTCCTTGTTCCAATTGTAAGCATGACCACCATCTTTCCCCAACCTTAACCACTTCGTTTTTATTGTCGCCATGGTGACAAAGTTCCTTTGTGAAGTTGTTTAAACTTTTCTTTCTTTTAAATGCAGCTCTAGATCAAAAATAATTGGTGCTGTTGCTATGTTTTCATGTTTTTAGCACTGTTTGTGTCTTGTTTACGAGCTGTTGGAACTTTGATCCGTCATTATTACCTGGTGTGTTTGTTACAACTCCCACATCTGGATTCTGGATACGTTCTTCCACACCTCTTCACTCAAACCAGTGGAAACCAAGGGCAGTTTGTGAAAAGGTTTACAGTTTCCTGTCATTGCCACCAGTACTTCCCAGCGGGATCAGGTTAAAGGTATAAGACTGCATGAAATGGAAAGAGGGTGGACGCATTTTCTTGTGTGCATAAATCTTTTGGGAAGAATGATTGATGAATGTATCTGTTTCCTCTGGGAGAAGTGCAGCATTGTAAACATGGTTCAGAAAGGTTGATTTGAGGTGTTTTCTGTTAACGAGGGACCTGTTAATTGGAAACTCTTTTTTTTTTTTTGCTTCCTGAGAATTACAACGTTGTAAACTTGGCTTCAGACGGAATGAACCTGTTAACGAGGGACTGGCTGATTTGAAGCATTTTCTGTAAACGAGGGACCTGTTAAATTGAAGCTTTTTTTTTTTTTGTTGCTTCCCAAGTGCTTCAGGTTTTTGTGAACACTTAAAAGTTGGAGTACACAGATTCCTTCCACAGTACGTACCATCACCATCAACAATTACTATAAGAAAAGGAATTAAACTTCATTAGTTTTAACGAACATAGGTTGCATACTTCCTCTGGAATTGTTGAAGAGTTTTAATACTGGACCAGTTTCAAAAGATGTTGTCCTCATTAGTGTCTTATGCACGAAAACAAAATACCTAAGTTATCCTAGTTTAAGGCCTTAACCCCGGTTTAATTGAACTGAGGATTAGCTACATAATACACTGCACATGTTCACATTGTTTCTGGATTCCATGTCAAGGTACAAGTCTGTTACGTTCCCCCTTTCGGCGTCTAAGGGATGGGGGGAGTAACGGAGATAATATCCCGGGGAAAGAGAATCAAGAGCAACTGATGATGGTATAACGCAAGACATTTATTTATAGACAGAGTAAATGCTCCAATGGTGATCCACAGCTTCACAACTATGCTGGGCCCAAGGGCCCAAGGGTCGTCCATGTGGCGCTCCTCTCCCTTTAACCACGGCCTAGTTAGGACGCAGCCGCGTTCAATCACCTGGCAGCTGGCATCCAAGAACTGGGCGGCACAAACACAAGACACGTAACAAAGTCTGAACAACTTGTGCAAGAAGACTTGACAAATACTTGAAAATATATTCCCACTGAAAGGAATATACACATTGTGGTGTTGGCCTGGAGCTTTTCTATTAATCCAAGGACGTTTTCACTGAAGACGAAAGACGCTCGTCAGCGCCACCCTGCCTTGTATTCACACCGCTGCTACCCAGAACACCGCAGCCTCCTGAAACTGAAGAAGCCCTTAAAGCTACGAGGACAGCACGTTGCGTTCATGTTCTTTGTACCCAGACTATTTATAGCAGTGATACTGTAATAAATAGTTCTTACTTCTCCAGACCTTAGCGCTCTGTTAAAACCAGACAGCCTCACTAATTGGCAGGACTTAATGGATGCAAAGTCTTTGAAATGCAATCTGGACATGTGGACTACACCATTTGCTCTGCGATGTTTTACACTGGAGGAAACTAACGAGGTGAGACAGGAAAGAGATCTGACGTCCGAGAGTCGATCTTTTTTTTTCTTCCTGCTGCTCAGAAGACAGTTAAAGGGGTCTGATGATCTCCTGCAGGGAGATTTTCTACCGGTGACACCGATGTAATCGACCTCTTAGTGTGGTTTGTTAGCACCGTTCCTAAGCAAACACTTGCACTCCAGGGTGGCATGTGGACACGTCGGCTCTCCGGGAAAGCAGCACTTTGTTCACTTTCACCCCTGGATCGACACATCTCGGGGCCGTCGCAACCTGACAGCTTCCTCTGTGTGGGTGGTGCGTTCGACGTGTGCAACATGGCATCGAGGAAATGTCGCTACGGCACTTCGCGATGACGTCAGTGGCGTTTCACCACAGCCCTCCTGCAGAGAGGAGAGAAGTTGTCATGGAAGAGGCATGTGAAACCTTGTTACAGGCCAAAAAGAGAAAAACAATTGGCTGGTGAAAACAGATACAGAAAATGTCCTTCACCCAGTCCAAAATCTCAAGATAGTTGATGTACAATGAAATAAAACAAAGAAAAGCAGCAAATCCTTACGTCTGAGAAGCCACAACAAGAACGTGCAAAGCATTTTCTCCGTGAAGAAACGCCGTAAAGTGCCAGAATGAGTTTTGAAGTTATTCAAAGTTCGTCAGCTTTAGAGGTACGTCGGTGTTGTCTGTAGGATTTTTACTGTGGTGGGTTGACCTCGGGAACCTCTTGGGGGGGTTTAGGAGGCACGCTCCCCTGAAGGAAAATGTAGTACATTTCATAGTTAAAAGCATCAATCTGGTGTAAAATCAAGAGATTAATGAGGGAATTTGTGCTCAAAGAATCTAATCATAAACACATTGGTTGTATACAAACCGTGTACGTGTTTCAAGGCCGGTCGGGTGGGATGACGACATCGCCGCAGACCGCTGAGAACGGTCCGCCCCGGTTGACAGTCTCGCTGTGAGCCTCGTCCCTCCCTGAAGGGTCAGAGGGCGAATCGAGCACGAGTCACGAGTGAATCGTTTACTTACTTTGACACCTGTTTCAACTCAGTACTCCCTTGTTAGTGTTATTAGTATTATTACAGATCAATGGTGAGAAACAGTCTGTAATTAGTGTTTAGAGTTGTTTTCTTTACCTCAGTGGGTGTTGATTAGCCGGTCTCGTTCCTGCTCCACTAACGTCAGTAAATGGGTGACAGACTCGCTGAGTCAAGTGACTTGAAAACCAGACTCTCATTAATTAGTGACTTGTGACTTAGTGCTCCAGCGAGCACTAAGTCCACCGCCCCCCAGACGAGGGGTGCTGTAAAGCTCACCGCCGGAGCTGTGAGCCACCACTGGATCTACCACTGGATCCAGGCAGTGATAATAAATCAAGAGCAAGATGATGGATTTAGTTTGGACTAAATTCCACTGAGGGAACTGAACTCGGTTACACAATCATGAAACAATTATGCAAGAGCACATTTCTGTCATTGTAACATTTGCCAAAAAATGTCTCTCGCACTCGCAGAGCAGACGTTCTCCAGATCGTCTTTGTAATTGCTGACTTCACATGCTCCCACTGTGAGAGCTTTCTTTGGGAAGTCTCAGAGATCAAAGCTCCAAAATTGCAATATATGCCGGGACTGGAGTAAGAGCAGCAGAAGTGGTAGTAAGAGTCTTCGCCTGAATTAGTTTTATGGTGAAATTTGACCTCACAGACGGACGAAGACGCATTCTGCGTCTCCCCTTGAAGGACCCAGCAGGGCAGTCATATCAGGGGGGTCTCCCCCCCCCCAGCACTGCAAACAATGTTAACACACAGCACCGGGGACACAAGTGCTTTGTACTGAAGCAGTGGAAAGAGGACACAAGACCTCTGACATGTGGCTCTGTTAACCAGCTCCACTGACCCTCAGGGTGAAATGAAACAATGGTTGCCCAACAACTGAATATTTAATATATTATAATATATATATATATTTATCCACATTATAGCCAATCTCCTAGAAACCATACACCACATGGTCCTTCTCCCCATTTTCATTTCCTTCTTTGCAAGCAGCCGGTGGCTTGAGTCCATTTCACCACACAATCAAAATAAATCTGCAGAAACTTGGAACTCTGGTTAATCTGTCTTTAATGAGGTTAATAAGTCTGTCTTAAAGGGAAATCACATGAAAAATCACTTTTCAGCGAGTGCTTACATTTGGGCAACTGTCGAACAAGACTTACTGGATAAGAAAACGTAAGTGATGAGGGACACGATACACAAAAGTCCAAAAACACATTTAGAAGTTCATATATGATTTCAGCAGTCTGAGTGCTGGGGAACACGGTCTGGGAGTTCAACTAGAGTCCTTCAAATATACAACATCTGTGCAGTTATACCCTGATAGCAGGGGTTCAAACTACGGGGTGCTTGTAGGAGCTCGGCTCCCTTGAAAGCCTCAAATGTCCTGAATTTCCTCTTCGTGGTTCTGTGAATAACGTCTGTTGAAAATGAGAATGAAAGTCACAGTGTAATTCAAAGTACAGGTAGGCTGAACCCTTTTGAGACCTGGAAGAAAAAAAAATGTAATATTTAGAATTTGTTTTAGATATTTTAAGTAATTGGGATGTAAGAAAACGTATCATTGTAATTTTTTCTTTTTGAATTTTTTCAAAAGAAGTCCCTAGTTAGTGGACTTCGGGTGAATCTTTTCCATAAAACATACATTACGAGAGATCATTTTGGTGATGATAATAAGTCATAATTATTATATTGCTGATCATCCTCTGAGCCTGGCGCTCTTCTGCCACACTTTATTGTTTTCCGTTTCCTGACGTATGGAAAGGGTTGAACTGAGAAGAAGGAAGTCCCACAGTCCCCCAAAAAGAGTTCAAATGTGTGTTATGAAACGTCAAAAACGAAATATACTACAGGTTAAGACTTGCATAAATACAACCACAGCAGCATCCTTATGAATAACAGAAACAATACATCTTTATAAATATGATCATTTACCTCCCATACTGCCATAAAATGTGATTGCTTATTTCAAAAGACGGGAGATTTGCTGTGTTGTGTTTTTCACATTGTGTTTAAACACCTGCCTCAGTGTCATATCTCCCTCAGAGGACAGATATGAATTTTTAAAATCATTTTAAAGCCTGTAAAGTCTTCATTCACTGAAGCCAAAAAAGTATGTGTAGATATTTAGTAGCTAGCGAGCGTAGAAGTGCTTAACGCTAGTTAATGCTGCGCTACGGTACTCTGCTAATGTGGCTAACGTATTTTAGAGACGTGTATATCTCCTTCAAACCTCTCTGGGTAACGAGTATCTTTATTACACAACGTTTAGCCAGGTCTCAGCACGTCTACTGCATCTGAAGAAGAAAAAACTACGTGAAAATGAAAACGGCACATGTTCCTGCTGTGCCCTGGCGTTCACACACACACTCACACACACACACATGCTGCTAGCATGTAGAGTGTCTGTTCTGTCTGTTCAACACCTCATTATCGCTCCCTCACTACAAAGGGGGGCCAGCTCAACAAAAACAAAAGTTCATGTACTTGTTGCATGACTCTTATTGTGAGTCTCTTTGTATCAAAGAATCAACTCATTAAACAAAGTCATTCAGGGTAAGTCTCCAGAAAACGGATGTAAGGATTGTGTTCAAAAACGCTTACTATCATTATACTACTCATACTAAATATGACGTATTTGAGTATGTAGTGCGTTCACACTGCGTAGGATGTGGATTTTTGTCTACTGCATGTATTAAAAATGTCTGCATATCCTCCTGAGACCAGCTGTCAGTCTTGTGAGACTTGGACCCTGGCTCAAAGTTATTATGTCACTATTAAGTTTTATTATGTTTTGGGGGCGATAAAGAAACCGCTTCGATTCCAATCTGTGCTCAGTTTATCCAAATAACGCCTGTTTGGAAACTTGCTCTGATCATTTTCAGAGATATGAAGCCGCTGCTTGGCGCCCGGCCGTCACTTGAGCAGACTTCAGTGTTCGCTGTCTGCTGGTAAAATCATACTTCATCTCAATGTGTCAAAAGCAACATTAGTAAACATGTTTTAGTGTGTGTGTGTGTGTGTGTGTGTGTATTGCTATCTTTGTGAGGACCAATTTCAGTTGTAAGCCATTGTAGTTTGGGGCATTTTGTTTGAGTTTGAAGACTTGGTTTTGAGGTTAAGGTTAGAGTTAGGTTTAGGTTTAGGTTAGGCATTTAGTTGTCATGGTTACAGTTAGGGGTTAGGGGCTTTACAGGCGGACCAGGACAGAGGAGGTGAACTCTGTGTTCACACCAGCTATGCTCGATCCTCAAACATAGTCACGGTTGACAGATTACGTTTCATTGATGTTGAATTTTTTTATGTCAAGACGACGCCCATTTGATCTGCCCCGATGTTTCTGTTGCTGCTCTTTACTTTTTTCCTGACGCAACTTTAAACGTTTTTTTTTTTTTCTTGTTTTGCATAAATGTGCGACAACTGCCTTTTGTTGTGCAACCCGTGTGTCGCAGGACGACAATAACTGATCCTTGAATACTTGTGGGGAACAATTTTAGATTTAAGACATTATAGTTTTGGGCATTTCTGTATCGTGAGGGCGTTTTGGCCGCTCCGCACCACTTCAAAGGACTGTTTGAGGTTTAAAGCTTGGTTTTGAGGTCAAGATTAGAATTAAGGTTTAGGTTTGGCATTTAGTTGTCACAGTTACGTTTAGGGGCAAGGGCTTGGAAATGCATTATGTGAAGCAGATCAGATGAGGTGCGTGAGAGTCAGCGGCGTCTCTTATAATCACACTCTCCTCAATCGCCCCACTACAGTTAAAAAGTCATATTTCAGCAACAGCTTTGTAGTTGGCAGTACTATAAATCTGGAGAGATGTAAAATGATACTCTAAGGCTCCAGAAATCTGAGTAAACGCTATAATTTGTGAAAAACATTCCCTTACACTTGTCTTGAAAGACATCTGTAATATAGTTGACCTTAATACGTTTGGGAAGACTCCCTCATTAGCAGTTACGAGCGGTTTACGATATCCCTGCATCAACTTTTATTTTTCACATATACGTCAACAAGCATATGCCTAACTTTGAAATCTTGACACGAGTTCCCTGCAGACAATCTTTATGATATGAAGTGACATTTTTAAAGTTTCATGTTAATCAGTGTGTCACGTCAACATTAAGGTTCACATTAAGTTTAAGTATGACACCAAATGTAATCCTCTCACATATCTGTATCACTTTTTCCATTAATAAAGGCAACGTGCACATTAAAAAAATATACATATAAACACATATGTATATGTGAGCACTATAGAAGAAGGCTGCAATACTCGTGAAAACATCCACCTCTTCTCTTCTCGTTGGCATTTGATGAAGTGGAGCTTGACACCTAGACTTCATCTTCTGTTGTGCTGCGGTTCTTTTATTACATGCACATGTTTGTTTTCTTCTGTTCTTATTGTAGTTTGCTTTGTGTTCATTTGAATTGCGTGCTTGTCCAGCACTTTGGTCACTCGCGGTTATTTTAAATGTGCTGTACCCCAAAAAGATTGACTTTTGATTCCAGGGAACAGTTGCACAGCTTTTGTTTTTTTGAATGATGTTTCACCCATTTGTAATAAATTAAAGTCTATTATCAGTAAGTCTTTCTTGTCATGCAGTACACATATTGGAAAATAATCTTTCATTGTTTCTCGGAAGGCTTTTTGGGGAACCTGAACCACTAATCCCTATCCTTGGAACAACCCGCTCCATATCTCTTGCCAAGAAGTATTAAAATAAATGAAGGATTTGTTTGGAAAATAAAAGTGTCCTTTGACTGTTGAAGATGAACTCCCTACCGACATGTTATTTGTGGTTGAAAGAAATGGCAAACACATTTTTTCTTGTTTGTTTATATTCCTGCTATGGCCTCAAAAATAACACACACATTTGTAAAAACAAAAAGAAGATTTAAAAAAATTATCAAAAGAATGCTCTGCCAACCCTGCCCCCTACGAAATGACGTCCCCATACAACTAAATTGGACTCTCAATTACGCTACAAGGGACCTGCATTTTCTCACGAATTACAGTTTCAGTTTTGAGGCGATTTTTTAAAGTTCATTTGAAACTTATTTGTGATACGTCAAAAGCAATCAATAACCCAGATGAAAAGCCTAGTAAGGATCAACACATTTAGAGACGTATTACATCGTCAGCATATATCGGCCCTCGGTACAACGGCCCGCCAGAAAATATCATATGTTTATCATAACTGGCCCGCCACACCACAGAGCTCCGGGACGAAATGTGGCGATGTGAGCTGTCTTTATGTGCAACATAACGAAGCATCTCACTGCGCTAAACCTCCAGCTTCAGGGACGGGGACGTGTGATCACAGACATGTGTGATGCAGTAAACGTCTCCACCGCTGTCACGGGGCATGGTGGAGGACTCAAACGCAGACCAGACCAGAAGCTGAGTGAAGTGGAATTTAATGAACAAATAATATGACTCCTCCGAGGCCAAGAGTCAGAGTCCACAACCGGGTGGGGGGGAAGGGGTCCGGAGGAGGGACGGCTGGATCCAACCCGCCACAGGGCTCCGGGTGACGGGCAGGAGGGCTCCGGGGGACGGCTGGACCGCCGAAGTTGCTTCGGGCACAGGTGCTCGGGGCGGCCGGCGTGAGGAAACTGGGGGTCCGGAGGACGGAACTCTAGAGGCTGGGGGTCAGCCGGGGCACAGGGCTCTAGAGGCTGGGGGTCAGGAACTGGTGATCGCTGCAGCACGGAGAACTCTTTTACTATTGTGGATTCATGTGGAAATTCTTTTTGATAATTTATTCAGCCTAGAAAGTTTCATAATAAAAAAAGGCCCAAGTTGACGTCTTCAAAACTAATGTACAATGATATAAAACAGGAAAAGCAGCAAATCATCACCTTTGAGAGGCCAGAACCAGCCTTTTTGATGATAACTGAAACAGGACACATGGATACATTCAATAAAAAAAAGCAAATTAGTTGCATATGAATCTGATTGAAAGGAGGTCGACCGTGAAAGGCCAGTGTCACAACACAGTTCAGCAAATAAAGCTGGTTTATTGATATTGAAGCCAACATGTGACAACTATAACTTCTAAAATGATGATCATATTTAGCTATTGTGCCTGTCACACAGATAAGGCTCATTGTGTTTAGTTGTTGAATACGCAGGGAGGGCCAATCACACAAAGCCCCTACAGCATGTAGCACTGACACATTCTGTAGTTTCAGTTATCATATAACAAACAATAAAACAACCACTAAAACTCGAACCTTTCAAACAGCTCACTGGAATTCTACCCTCATCCTAATTACACCCAAGGTCTGCCTTCACTTTCTATTTAGAACGATTTCTTTGGTAACCAGATATAAGACATGGGCTTTGCTCACTGACAGTTGTTCTTGGGTCAGTCACTGATATAGGACGGCCGAGGCGTGAGGAGAAGCGCCAGTGTGGCTGCAGATGGAGTTCACATCATCACATGTCCTGCAGTCGCCTAGTTTTATTGGACCTCTGAACACAAACACTTGGTAGAGATGACGTACCTCAATAACATTCCCCGACTCCTTTCTGAGTGTCTCATTTCATTAAATATAACAATTAAAGAAACGACAGGAACGCTGAAGGCTGCGGTTGTTTCGTCGGTTTCTTGGCCTCGTCTCAAACGATTTCCTTGATTTCGGGCGGAGCTCTGCGGGGCCATTTAACGACACACTGGAGGATGCACTGGGACACCTCTTGTGTCCTTGCTGGACTTTCTGGGAAATGCACGAAAACAATAAGACCTAATCTAGCACAGTCACACCAGCTGGCTCTCAGCTATTTGACCAAAACACTGTGTGATTTTGATTTCGCTACCAAACAGGACCAGGCGCCAGGGCTCTTAAAGCCGCATTTAGGTCTTACAATGCTGAGACAGCTACAACTAGGGCTTTACCCGAATCAGAAATGTTTGATTTGAATCAGATCAATATGAAGATTCAACTATTTATTCCTTTTTTGTTTCTATATTTAGACTATTAGGCAATCTGATAATCCATTGGCGTGAGATTTAGTGAGGATTTCAACCACATTGACATAGTCTAATGCAACCCGCCAGTTTCACAATGAAAGTATGTTTTGGTGGAGTCTGCATCTGCATTCAACTCGGAGCTCTACAACATTCACACCGTCCTAAATATGCATTATTCAACAAACCTATAACGCAACATATAAAAACATATTTAAATAGTAGCTATAAAATGCCTGTATTTAAAAAAACGCAACATCAATGATGTCCATCTATTTGTTCGGCACTGGAGCTGCCATGGGTCAGTAAGGGCTGTGTGTTCATTTCATCATCTGGTATTTTACTGCTGGAAGCTGAGGGACAATAAGTGGTGGCACCATTAAAACCTGCAGTCTCAATCACAGTTTCACCTCCAAATAACGTTCCGACTTGTTAAAGGGTTTAGCAGCCCTTTAACAAGAGCTCAGAGTCTCTCTGTACGACCCCTTTATTAGTCTAAAGGGGTCACAAAGAGTAGTGCTGTTACATTTTAAGGGTTCATTATTTCTGCTTATCCATTGGTTTTGTATTAGAAAATAAAAATGTAATCAAACCCCTGCTGCTCTCAACGAGGAACAGAAGGGGTCGTTGTAAAATCAGTCATTGAAGTAACAGCACTGTTTAAAATGTACCAGTGTTCCCTCCTTGTTTCTTTATTACCAATCATTTTGCAAATATTGGAGCGAGAAGGACGAGGACCCTAATTTCCTTTACCCTCAACCAAGACCAGTCCTGTTTGCTGGTGAGACTTTTAGCCCTTAACTCTGTTTCTTTTGAATTTTACAACCCTGAAGTTTCCATCAGAGTGCATGAAACGGTGTCGAAACGGAGGCTGCGGCTTTAACGGCCGCCTTTGAATTTGCGTGCACTTGTTGTGGATAAATGAATCATGTACCAGCAGTGAAGCGTGTAATATGTAAATGTTTTATGGGCAGTGGTGCCCTAAAGGTTAGCGAAGCAGGCTTTGTGACCAGGAGGTCGCTAGTCTCAACACAGCTATTCCTCACAAAGAAGTCACGGCTGTCAAGGGAAACTCCTGTGAATAAGTGATGGTTAAAGAAAAAGGGCCTGCTTTGTGTTGCATTTGTATCGCTTCATTTCAGCACACGTGTACGTATTTATTGTGTGCAAATCTGGATTCAGACTATTGTAGGCATCGTGTCTGATACGCCTGATACGAGGCTGATGTGCAACGCTTTTGTGAAACAGATTTTTGGTTCAGAAATGCTGATTCAGCCATGGTTCGCAGAATTGTACAAAAAATGTTTTGGCTAACAGGTTTGTTTTAGTTACATTTCGTTGCATGCTTGCAGACTGAATATTTACTCAATCCTCAACATCCTGAAACAACTCCCTTTACTTTTAGTCTTGTTTAACTGTGTGTGTGTGTGTGTGTGTGTGTGTGTGTGTGTGTGTGTTGTAATTGGCAACTCAAATCTAAGATAACATCAACACAATTCCTCGCTGTCAGTGATTGTGTTGAGTCCATGTGGTCACTGACATTCAAAAATAAACTCCTTTGCGTTGCTGTTTTTATTTGTTTTCATTTGAATCTCTCCCGCTGCGGAGAAAGAGAAGAGAAAGTCTGCTGACGTAGATGAAATACTCAGAATCCTGTTAGTGCGCTTGACCCAGGAACTAAATGTAGTTTGTCCATGTTAGCTGCATGTAGAAGATTCAGACTGTGGCTCTCACACACGAGTTAACAGAGAGTCTGGTTCATCTCTGAAGAGTGTTACTAGACATCCTGCGTATAGGCCTACGTACATCCCACAGAATGAACTAGATTTGTTCCACGTAATCCTGAACGAGGAAGGATAATGAGGGACATTTCGGAGCAGGGAGGACGTCGGGTCGGGTAAACCACCGGACCTTCACCCAGGAGACCGCTCAACATGTCACGAGTCTAACAAGCAGTCACGGCGTTGATTTACTAGTCGCGTAACTCTCCTGAACCTAAACGAGCTCTTCTGTTGCCTTAACAGACCTCACCAAGTTGTTTCCTGTGAAGACAAAAGTTTATTTTTAAAAGACTGGACAAGCGCTAAGAAAACACACGTAAGATATAATGAGGATGTTGTGTTTAATGTGGCTCTGGTACCAAGTTTAACCCTGTTTAGAGGTAAATGACATCTTATTCTCATGTTTGGATTATCAAAATTAAATGTGGGAAAAAAAAGCTTCTCTTTTCTACCTGAAGTTATTAAGTTTATGTCACAAAAACATAAAAGTCTCAGCTCTGTGGAGTTTGAGGGCGACTTTGCACAATTTTAAGAAACAGAAGCATTTAGTTGCATGGCCCCATTATCCTGTACGGTTTGGATTAGAGAGGGAATAAGCTTGCTTTACGTTGATGATGGTGGATTTAAGGTTTGAGGCCTTTATGGATACTGTCATGGACACTGGTTTTATTGAGGCGTGTCTGTTTAGTTCATGGGGTTTGGTGATTGGCTTTGATCTTTGGCAGCTTTACCCGTTGTTTAATTATTTTTGTTGGATTGTAATTATGTTCGCTGAATGGACTGAATGCTTTTATTTTATTTATCTTTAAATCAAGATATTAAATAAAAAAACGTGTTTTATAAATGAAAGATAAATACAGAGGCAATAAAGATATAATAGAGGTACCGGCCTTCATTCTAATGGGTTTAAAGACTTTCTATTAAAATCTGCAGTAGATTCTCACCAGATACTGTCCATTTATTGTTAAGCACAGGTATGCACAATGATGTTTGTTTTAACGTGTATTTATTCAATCATACAACTGATCAGTTGTGTTTTCACTAAATCCCGTCAACACAACGGTTTAAAGGCTGTTTGAAAGCCTTCACACTTTAAATATATAAAGTAGAGAGACACAGAGATACTAAATAAAACATTTTAAATTCTTGTCTAAAAACTGTCGAAGTTAATCAAGTATTCAGATCAGACTTTAAAACCCACATGTTCATTCGTGCATAACTTGTAGAATGTAATCAGCGCCCAGAAACAACCCTGAGGACGGCTAACGTGTCTTTACTGGTCGCTGCAGCACTTCGTGCCGGTGATGAGTTTCAGAAAAACAAGACCAGTTGTTTTTTGGAAGCTGTGGTTTCGGAGGGTTAAAGGTCGGTCTGGTGTAACTCAAAACATGTTGATCGCTCACTTGCTGGCCGTATTTCACCATTTTGACTCATCACTTTGTGTGTGTGAAGACACACCGCCTCCTCTCACTGGGGGGACGGGACGCTCGGCCTGCAACCGCACTCTCTGAAGGAGGCTGATAAGGAAGCCGGATGGCGGTTTGGCTCCTGCAGCGGGGGCCGTCTGCGTCGGATTTGGTGAAAGTTCAGAGTCCATGTTTAAACTGGGCATTAAATGAGAACAGTGTGAGGTGGCTGCTTCCACTGGTCCTTTGAAAGTATCCAGTTAATGGGTCGCCAGCGCCTGCTCACCGCGCTCTATATTAAACCCGGTTTTGTTTCCCGCTGCGGACCACCCAACTGTTGTTTCTGGACAGCGTGGGGTAAATGTGAACCTCAAACAAGGCATCAAATGTTTTGTCTTTCTTCAACTTTGAAGTGAAGTCAAACCAGACGGAGGAGTCGTGTGCTTTAACCTGATTTTCTTTTCTTTTTGTCCTTCTCGCACGTGGAGAACTGATGGTTTCTGTTCAGGGACCTGCAGGGGGTCACGACTTTGAATGCTATACTATTACCTTTCAAAAAATGTCACAGTTAACTGAAGTGCATGCTAAATCTAGACGTGAAATATTAAACTTCATACCATGTTTTTCCAACAATTCAGTTTTAATCTGGAAGTAACCTTGAAATCATGCATCCGGCCTTTGGTTTGTGGTGATATCTGGAAGTAATCTTTTAAGTTCAGCTTTATGTAAATGCAGCTCATTTATGTGTCAGACATACGTTTGGTCGAAGTATAATAATAATAGTTTGTTGCTTGATTTGTTCATGAATTGGGCTTCACTACCAGAGACGGAAGACTTTTAGCAGAACCAACTAAATATTCCACAATGTTCCTTCATCAATATCCAAATAGTTAAATGGAATTTGTTTCTTGTGCTCACGTGTGTGTGTGAGCACATAAGACTACATATATTTGTCGGAAATAGATTCAGAACAGCAATTATGTATAGAGACATGCAGAACATTACTCTCAGAATTATGAACTGAAATTAGGAAATTTTCTCTGACATTATGAAACTTTTTAGTCAATATAAATCCCTTATATTGATAAAATACACAAATATGTATTTTCTGTTGCCCATATTTTACAGTTAGCAGCTGTGCTAGCGGCAAATGCTCTATTGATGGCAACGCTGGCCAACACCCCAAACTTTGAATCGAGCGTAACCATGTGATTGATTAAAAGTCTTAAAAACTATTGGATGGGTTGCCATTAAAGTTTGTACAGACATTCATGTGACAACTAATTTTCTATTTTACATATTAGTCAATGAATCAAAACGATTACTTTTCCTCCAAAAAAAATCGAATTGACCATTTTATTTAAAACATAACCTGTAGGCTATGTCATTGTATGTCATGTATAATGCAGCACACCTACATGCAGCCTACATGCAGATGAACGGCGGCCGGTCTTTTTAAAGCGCACAGAACTCACAAGCTGAGAACACACAGAACTGCTGGAGCTGCTTTTTATTCACTTGTTTTCCATTATTCGAGAGTGCAAATTCCTGGAAAGAGTGAAGTCTTTGCCCGAAGCAAATGGTGGATTGTTCTGCTTCTCTTACGTCCTTCACAGTCCTCCATTTTGTCCTCCATCGGTCATCTTGAGCTGGTTCATTTTGTCCTTTTTAAGGATTTCAAGGAGTGTCCAACCTGAGCCAAGGCCAGCAGATTTGTTTCTTTGATTTAACACAAAGTGTGGTCCTCTCAATTTCAGTATCCAAGCAACAGCTCTCTCTGGAGCCTACTCCATGATGAGTAACACTCCATCAATTTGCTGGTTGGATTTCTCTCCTTGATGCTCACACTGTAAACTTCCTCTTTTTTAACCGCTGGATAATCTGGAGGAATTTGTTCCAGTTTCACAGGAATCTCTGGCCAGTCAGTTTCCTCCCGTTCCAGATACTCAGGAACCTTCAGCCATCTGGATGACTTCAGAAAGATTTCCATTGGCAGTCCATGTGGTGCGTCATCAGCTGGGTTGTACTTGGAGCTCACATGCCTCCAATGCTTCTCTCGAGATGGGTCATGGATCACTGACATTTTTTTTTCGTGACAGATTACAAATGCTGTGTTAAGTATGAATCCTGAACTTTACAAATGTTTTCACTTTCCCATACTTACAAACCTCTTCAGCAAAGTATTTTAAATGAATCCTTCTTGGTTCACACGATGCTCCTCTCTCTCAGACTGATGCAAATGTGTGTGAACATTTGCACAGACCGTTGCGCATCATTGAGATCATTTTGGTTAAATGTTTCCAAACCTTCATTGACATGATCAACATTTCCACCATGCAACTGTCACGATTAGGCTTTGCCTTCTGTGTTCTGTGTGTGTCTTTGTGTAGCTCCTCACCCTCCTCACTCTACCTGTCAGTCACTCCCTTCACCTGCATCTGATCACTAATCAAGCACTCCCTCCTCATCAGCACAACTCCCCTCACCTGTTCTAGCCACTTTATAAACCCCTGCCGTTCAGTCACTCACTGCCAGATCATTGTTGTGTCTACCTGCCCGTGTTTGCTCGTCCTGTTCCCGGTTTCCCCGTCTGCCTGCCCTGTCTCGTTCCTGCTGGATTTCCCCCCTCGTCTCTTGTCTTGTGCTTGGACTCCCTGTTGTGTGCTGGTAACAATTCCCATTTGTGTTCATTAAATTCCACTTCACTCAACGTCTGGTCTGGTCTGCGTTTGAGTCCTCCGTCACGCCCCGTGACAGCAACCATAGCTTGATAACATGTTAATCTAAGATTGAAGACGACAGCTGATTTGAGGATTGTTAACGGAAGCAACACACTCTTGCAAAATCTGGCCACTAACTATCAAGATCGCCCTAGCTAACTCATTTTTGTAATGCTAAATAAATTGACCGTGATCACATAGACTTTAGTTTTGATATAATCTGTAAAACTAGCACAATTTAGTTTACTGCAATGATGGTGGTAATGATCTCAACTCATGTTCTTTGTATGGGCTGCAACTTTTCAAAATTAAGTCATGAAAGGCAATTAAAGTGTCAGCTTGGGAAGGAGAGTTCGGTTGCTGGCTGCCGCAGCTCTCAGTCGGCATCGACTGCTGCCAGTTCACTCATCAGCGTTTGAAGAAGTTTCAGTTTATGGAAATAAATGAGCTAACATCAAGCCAAGCATCTGTGATGGTTGTAAATACATTTGAAATGAAATATATATCCTGTTGGGGTTCCAAGCAAGCATAAACCATTCCTCTTTTGGAGAATGTCTCTCTCCGCAAATATGATGGTGATAGTAGTTACATGTCGAAATGAGAAACGCACTCGCACGTTGTGCGAGTACTTTGACTGAACATCTGTATAAAAGAAGAAAAAAAAAAAACTGGCTTACAACAATTGATCCACATGTGCTCTGCTGCTGGAAGAAATGGACTCGTGCAGAGTAAAGCGCTACAAGAATCTGGTGGATCTGAAATGTGTGTAACGGCTCCGCTGTGACTCCAGCTCGTTCTTGGTGTCTCCCCTGTGTGTGTGTGTGTGTGTGTGTGTGTGTGTGTGTGGCTCATCTCCGCACTTGCCGGCAATCAGACCTTCAATCTCATGCAGCTCAAATACCCCGGCTTCCTTCACTCTCATCGCCAGATTGTTTCGTCAGCTCAGTGGTAGCTACAACCTTGGCCCTCTGAGTTTTTTCCCTCTACTAAGAGTTTGTTGAACTTCGCTTACCTGAGATTACGACTAATTTGTTTTTCCCCTTGTGTCTCAAGATCCCGGTGCCCACGTCGCATCTGGGTGAACACATTGGTTCTGTTTGTTTGCCATTCAGACGAAGGGCCATTTTACAATTACCTTGTTTTGGTTCGGGCTTTGAGGTTTGATCAGGTGATGAGCCTCCCCCAGACCACGGTCCGGACCAAACAGCAGAACTTTTTGGTCCAACAAAAGGGGGGGGGGGGGGGGGGCGCGGTCTCGATCGGGATCAAACTGGACCATGGTTTGGTTCGGTCCTAGTGTGAAAACATTCTTTTGGATGTCTCGAACGTTTTGGACCAATTACAGGAAGTTCTGGCTGGATGAAAATAAGCATGCTGGAGAAAAGCCCATTATCCATTATCTGAAGTTAGAATCTATGGCCCCAACCACGGCTCTGAAATATCAGTAGCCGAACTGTTCTGTGTATTGATAAATCCGTGGCACTGTCCAAGGTGCTGAAGTAGTAGACAGATTTGTAATTACGACCTTTTCTCTGACCACCACCTTTTCCTTGATCGTCCGCCCTGTAGAAAATATACAAATGGCCTATTGCAAGTGTGCCCAGCTTCATAACGAGGGAGATTTATAAAACAGATCCGGGCGTAAGCGCCGCTTTATAAAGCTGAGGAGAAGAATGTGTATGCATATATCTGTCTTTGTGCCAGAGTTTTTGTTAGTTTTATGCATCTGGCCCCAGATTGGTTATCACTGTGCACCAACAATGGAGACAAATGGCAACACAAAGACACTCATTAAAGCTTTATCGCAGAATTTGTTGGCCACTTGGGGCAATCACAGGCCTGCTAAAACACATAGGGTTCTATCGCAATGAATACCAGTCAATAACTTTGAATGGGTCCTGTTTACCACTTATGATGAATGTACTTTTGTACCAGCATCATCCTTCTCTGTTCACTGCTCACAGATAAGGAACAGGAGCCTGTCCAGCAAGCCATCATCCTCAGACATAGTTGCTGCTTGACCCTCGTCTGTCAGACAGTAAGCAGACAGATGTGGATGCTGATTCAACCTTGAAAAAATCACAGACATATTTCCCAAGATAATGGGTGCCATTCCATTGTTCCGACGGCCCATTATTCCTAAAACCCAATCGTCCGAAAAATGTCCCCTTGGACAGAAAGCCCATTTATCCGACAGCCGGTGATCCCAAAAACAAATGGCCATTGTTCCAAAGCTCAATTTTTTATGCAGAATGATGTCATCGGACCTTCCCAGTTGCCATATATATATTTTTTACTTTATCGAAGGCATTACCAGCCCTACTCTCTCTCTGATTGACTTACCCTGATATTTTTGTACCCTACTCTAACCAATCTCACTCCTCATGCCTACATTTAGCCAATCCAACCGACCGAGGCGGTGAGAGGCAGAGTAAGGCGGATCAAACCTTCGTGACAACAATTTTTCCTTGAACCTCCCTGAGTGACTGGGGGGGGTGAATGCATTACCCTCCCTCCACCATAATTGATGAAATTCACGCCAAAGGTACGTAGTATTGGAGAAGTTAAAGAGCAAAGACTGACTTTTTCCAACCGTCACGTTCAATAGCAAACTGTGACTCTTGAACCTCGGCCCTGACTGGACTCAGGAGCTCATTTAGTGACCGACTCAGGATGCCTCAGTGTTATACTGAACGACTCAGAAGGTCTTTTGTTCCGGCAGCAGTCAGATTTGTGTAATGAACACTTTTAGATGTGGTTTTTAGATCCCCACTAGGGATTAATAAAGTTTTCTAATCTAATCTAATCTCTGACCCCCTCCTTCCCTTATCAGGAAAAAAAAAAGTGCTCATGAGTCAACAAACACTGGCTCTATCCACAACGATGCTTTTTGCCAAGGTATCGTTACACAGGCCGTGACGTTAAAGTTGATGGTCCCTCCCCTATTGACAAAAACAAATAAAAAAGAGTGCGGAAAAAAACCAATTGAAGTGCTCCTCTCGTTTTGCACTCGCCTAGGAGGGCCCTACGATATCTACGTTGTTTATCCCAGCAGTGTTGCATATTTCAGTTTATGTGGCACATGGGTGTAAATTGTGTGCTGCTGTTTCTCCATGTCGGAGTGGATGTTGTCCCACACCTGCTACTGCAGGTGTGGGACTTTATGTGGTCGTTTGGCCGCTTTGCCAGAATGTTCTACTGCTGTGTCCAATGGCCTCGTTAATTATTTGTTTTACGACTTGTGTTTTGTTACTAATGTAATCGGTATGAATGGTTCTACATTAACGCTGCTGCGGTTGTGCTGCAAGCTGTCTAAACTAAACTCGCTAAACTGCTCATGCATTTTTTTTTTATTCAGTTCACGTTGGGGCCTATAATGTTACATAATTAATAAGGAGAGTTATGGTAATAGTTGCCCATTTTTGCAAAAATATGACATCTAACTGTTTGGGGTAGACCCACTTGACATTTTTTCTCAGATTTCTGGCGACTACAGAAAAACATAATCATAAAACTGATCTGACCAATGTGCAAGCAAACAGCACATCCAGCAGACCTCGAGCAACGTCAGAATTTTATAACAAATCAACTTTATAACAAATCACCTCTGGCCAGATCATCATCCTTCAAATGACTACAACACTTGCTTGCTGTTGTTGGTGATCCTTGCACTACTGTTCAGTTTGTTTTAGTTTACCTAGTTCATTTTATACCATGATCCTGCACTACTGTTCAGTTTGTTTAGTTTACCTAGTTGTTCATTTGATACCATTCCAATTCGTTGTATATACTGTGCATTTTTATTTTATTCTATTTTATCTTAATTTTTTTTTCTTTCCATTTCTTCAATTCAATATCTGCTCTGCTATTTTATTGTACTGTATATATTGTGTATAGCTAATATTTTATTCTACTCTGTAACTTGCTGCTGCTACAAACAAATTTCCCCCCGGGGATAAATAAAGTTTATATCTATCTATCTATCTATTCATTTGGATTCATGGTTGAACCCCCTGATTAATGTCAGTCTGATATTCACTCTCATTTTAGCGCTGGTTTGGCACTGACACTAGATTCATCGCAGCTTTGTTGCTGGAGACAGCTTCCTGCTGTTACTGGAGATGGGATTGATGAGACTGGAGTTAGCGGAGTGTAAAACCAAAACAATGAGGTACAACACTCCATAAAACTGAAGGGGAAACAGTAAAATTGGGTAATCATTCTCTGTGCATTGCCACACCAACAAACATCAAACCAAGTCATTTGATCCATCGTTGATATAAAAATGATTGATTAGTGCATCTTTAAAAAGATATTGCAGTTATAAAATGTAATTGTAATAGTTAAAATGTTATGGTCGGTTTTCTTCAGTGTCCCATGTGAAGGTCAGAAGTCAACTGCACTATACTGATCCTCACGCTCAGTGGACTTCCCAACTACAGAGCAAAGGTCACCTTCCAGATCTCCTATTTTACGATCCAAGAAGTCCTCTGTAGAAAGGTCAGAGGTCAAACCGGGATAACGCTCCTGGGTGTCTCAACCTTTCTCTCTTATTGAGACATACCTGAGAACATTCGGCCGAGGAATCTGGGAGCTGCGGACGTTTTCTCCGTCGGTTATCTCTCTCAGTCAATGACGTAGCTTTAAAAGACGAGAGACAGATGTGGGAGGGAGACGATTTCAGGAGGATAAATCAACCCGACGGTAGTTTTTTACGTGTATCACGTCTACCACCTGACATCTGGGACTGCTTCACACTGCCTTTTATCTGTTTATGGTTCCACAAGTGGACATAAATTATTCTAATCAGCAAAGTATTTGGACGGAGAACTTTGATTCCATGATTTAAAAAGAAAAACGTAAGAAAAAAAATCTTACATTTTGGAGAAAAAAAAACCCTCTTACATCCTCCAAATTGTGTTAAAAGGAAACCCGCTGGGATGAGCTCCTGGGAATAATAACAAAGTGAGGTTTGCTCTCACGCAAGCAGGAAAATCAAAAATAGACGTCCCACTTTCTAAAATGTTTGTATTTCATTTCGAGGTTTATATCAAACCCCGTATGGTGGTTCTGAGTCGGGGGGGGGGGGGCGACAACCGAAGGCCACGTGGGATAATTCGCTGGAGAGGAAATGAAAATAAAAAGTTTGTAGTCACATTGTTAAATCAACACAATACAACACAGATATACAGACATCACGAGACTCAGCAGACATCAGAGTTTGAGGGGGATGTTGTTGTTTTTCTTCCGTCTTTTGGTTCTCAGAGATTCCAGCTATAAAACAGAGTTAAATACAATTAATTTTCATATGCTCCACTTGTGATTGGTGTTGACAGTACTCTCTACAGTGCCCTCCTCCCCAAGGCAGCAAATCATTACAAACATCTTGATTTTTCTGAGAAACACTCAGACGTTTAATCATCTCAGCTCTGAGATGCTTCGGGGAGACAGCAAATCATTTGGTCAGTCAGTGCACTAATAAGCCTTTGAGTTCCCCGAGGGACCTGGAAAACTAACAGGAACCAGTAATCAGGTTTTCTGAGGCTGATTCCGATTAGTGATCCAGCCGTGCGGTAATTGACCTTAGAACCTTTAATTTGTTGCTCAGCCAGATCTGATCTTAACAGTGTGTGTGTGTGTGTGTGTGTTCCTGATTTAGGCTACCTTCTGGCACACAGTTGAGACTAAAGACCAGTTGATTGTGGACTGCTTGTGCAATTGGTGTGTGCGTGTGTGTCTGTCGTTTTAGATAGTAAACACATGAACCCATTTTCACATCAGTCTTTGCATTTTCAAGAGTCCTTCTATGCACCTATGTATAGGGCTCACTCACTTTAAGATTTCATTTAAAAAGTACATTTTATGGTTTTACTATTGGATAATTAATTCATTTAATTTTGATGAACTGACTGGCGGATCTGAAAAAGTTTGGTGCCGTTCTTACCAACTAAGAGTTTACTGATGAACAGCAGGTATAAGATATTTAAGCTGATAGACACCTCAACACTGCCTGTCTGTCTCGCTGTCATTTTGAGGGACGGATATGTCTTGATGTCTTGAAGTATTGGAAAAATAATAATTGATAATGACCTCAAACTTTTCATTTAGCGCCATCTTCAGGTCCAAATTCCAATTTGCCTAATACTTTGTTTTTTGCCTTAATATTGGCATTCCCATCTTCCTCAACTGTACTCTGTGTTGACTGCTAATTAGCAAATGTTAGCACGCTAACATGCGAAGCTAAGATTTTCTTATTGCTACTATGTTGCCATTTAGCTCAAACGTCTCTGTGTCTAAGCAGCTGCAGCCTCACAGAGCAGCTTGTGTGGCTGTTTGCCTCTCCGTCCTGTTCAAGAACACCATTTCTTGTCATTTTTCCCAGCGTGATCACACACTGCAACACCTGCTTAGAGTTAAGACTTGTCTTGAACTGGTACACATCTTACGTTGTGCGTCCAGAATGGTGTCCTGGGAAATGTAGGAAATCCCAAACAGAACTGGAAGTACCCGAGGCAGGCTGAGGGAAAGTGGGTTCACAGAAAAGGAACAGCAGTCACAGAATAACTGAACATCACAGACTGATCTAACAGGGGAAAGGGAGGATTCCCCCTCAAAGCCTGATGTCGGCTTCCGATATGGGCCACAGAGATAACACCTACCAGAAACAACACTTCACAGGAGGGTCTGGTTCACATTTATCTGTCCATCTTCTGCATCATTTTGACCTTTCCCCATCCCCCATCCCCCAACCCACTGCACTGCTGGTCCCGCCTCCAGTACAAACCTCCCATTATATCATCAACAGCAGGGCAAGGTACTGCTACTTAAGGAGGAGAGGGGGATAAACAGAGGTTTGGAGAAAGAAAAGAGAGAGAGAGACAACGGAAACAGAGACGGGCGAGAGACGAGAAGTGAAATAAGGCGGGAGAGAAGACAAAACCTACACAATTAGAGGTGAAGTGTGGAAAAAGGGAGGGAGGACAGAAAAAAGGAGAGTGGTGGACCAAAGAGGCAGAGAAATAAAAGCGCGAAAGAAAGAGGGGGGTGGGGGGTCCAAGAGAGAGAGAGAGAGAGAGAGAGAGAGAGAGAGAGAGAGTGGCACACTATCGGAACGAGAGGAAGCGACAGACAGAGCGTGGCAGACTGACGGACAGCTGACCCCGGGAACCACAGGTAAGGCGAACGGAGATTTTGATCCTATTGTGTCGTGTTGTAAAAGTTCCAGGAAAGCGATTGGGCGACGGGAAACGCACAACGAGGAATCAGAGGCGTCCAAGGCTTCAAAGCGTTTTTTTTTTTTTTTTTATTATTATTGTAGTCGTGCCCTAATCTCGGATGTCAGAGAAAGAAAAAGACTCAGCAATTTTCCCCCAGTGTGCCAGCTGCTTTGAAAGGATTCCATCAGCTGTGGCCTGTAAACAATCACAGAAATCTATTAAAGGAACAAACCGATCACCGATGAGCTGAAATGTAGTATTTCTGTTGCGTCTCATCTTTAGATCGCTTCCATGAAGCGACTTTTTTATGCCGCTGAGAAAAAAAGCCGGAACAAGGTCAATCAGTTGTACATTCTTGCTGAGAGCCGTAACCGTTTGCATAAACTTCTGCAGTAATTCCCAGTTGAGGTGAATTCATTTCTTCACGTTTTAACAACAATGTGTGCAGAAAATATCAGCGTTTCTGTTTCCGTCTGATTCAGCTTGAATGGAAGAAACCCACGCTGTCAGGGCTCCATCTATCGACAACAACGTCTCTGTTATCAGCAATCTGAAGGAAGATCGCCCGACAGCCTTTTCAAAATGAATGGATGAAAAGGGGGAAAGGAAAGCGGTCGCACTTGTTTAAAAGTCAATCTAAAGGAGGAAGCGTAGTTTTAACAGCAACGGCACGAGTGAGATAATAACCTGCGTACAGGAGTCATATGCAACCTGTGTCTTCAACACATTACATTCATTTTTACATCACATTCAATATTGAATTAAAAGTGTACTTTTAATTCCACAAAGTGTGGTAATATTTTAATATTATACAGGTTTTTTTATGACCTTTAACCTCTGCAGCCAAACGTTTTACAGAAAATCTGCGTAAAAGTCAATAAGTTGTGTTTTATTTTAACAATACACTAAATACAGCTCCATCTCATCTCATGTGTTTCATATCTAATACAAGTTTTTCTGTCATGAAAGATTTTGCAACAATAATTTTAAAGTGCTAAAGTAAAAAAAAACAACGTTTTAATGCATTCAAGGAAATTCTGCACGCAAAAGATTCTCTGCCATCTTGCTCATGACATTAAAAAGTGACAAAAAAATAGATAAATGTGCATTAATAACATAAACACACCAGTGCTATGATTGTGTAGAGCTCATACCCGGATTTCTGCGTGTTTATTTGGCTCTTGGATTAAAAAAGAAAAATACTTTTCAGTTCAAAGGAAACAATGCGGTGTATAATAAATAATATTTAAATTGTTGTGTATAATTATGAATGTAACGGTTGCTGTGCATTGTTCTTATAACTTGTATGGTCTCTGTCCGTAATTATAGAATCGTATTTGAACTGTTATGGATTTAGCTGTAAAATATCAGCAGCTTGATGGTTGATTAAACTCGTCTCTTAGAAACTTGACCCATGAATACTAATAACATAAAAACAGCGTCATCCCGGCTCACATCTGCTATCACACACAGTTATTAGCTACAAAAACAAAGTGCAACTTAAAACGTTTTGATTTCAGAATCCTCTAACAACGAGGGTTGAGAGGATCAGAAGATGATCTTCCTCTGACCTTTCAACAACGATGTCCAGATGTGAAGCTCGCTCTACTCAGAAAGTAGTGCTGGTGTGTACAGTAATACACACCGCGTACACACTTTGAGATCCTTCTTTTGCTGGGATACTAATTATCAATCCGGGAAATGAACGTCCTGCAACTGGTCGTGCGTGACACTTCCAGTGTTCCTTTCATTTTGTCTCTGCTCTGCTCGGGTAGTTTTGTACTGCTGCGCTCACGGTGAAGCCTGTTCTGTAACAGAGGAGCCTGTTCTGTCTGGACTCTCAGGATGATTTGTGGAACAAATACTAGAAAAATATGTTTATGATACCAAACGTAAAAAAGTAGAGAATACTTACTGGTGTGTGTGTGTGTGTGTGTGGGAGAAGTGATTTTCCTCTCTTTTTGTTTTGTGCCTTGTTCTCTTGTTTATACGATATGATTTAAAGCGAATGCGTCCAAAAGTAAATAGAACACAGAGAATGAATTAATGCATTCATGTTTTGATTGAAACCTTCCGAAATACTTTTCGTCTGTATCGGTATGTTTACGTGCGCTGAAGAAACCAGATTCATCCGACTAATCGGGTGTTTTCATGCACTGCAGGTAACTGTGAATTCGGTGTATACGAGCAGCAGCTTTTGTAATAATTTGGGAATCATCATTTTTTTTAGTAATACAAGACCCTGCTCCCCGACTTTGTGTGTGTGTGTGTGTGAGTGCTTTGTGAGACAAAGGAGGGACGTTGGAAACTATAGGGAGGGTCGAACAAATGAGCTTTTTAAATTAAAGTAAAAAAGCAGCAACAAACGTGTCACTCCAGTGTCGCTCAGTTCTGTATAATGTTCTTCTTTTTGAGCTCCACTGTGGCTTTTACCCATTTCTTCTCGCACTCCAAACACGAAGCGCATTTCTCAAGGAAACTCCCTTTTGTTACCCGTCGGCACCGACCGTATTATCTTGTAGTGTCTGAAAGATAAAACTCATTCAGTTGTTGTCCTAATTTCCTAAATTGTGTCCAACTCGGAGTACGTTTGAAATCCAGATGTGTGAAAAATGAAAATTGAGTTGGATACTTTTATATGCTAGATGGCATTAAACCGACTGCATGTTGTTATTAAGATTAGGAATGCACCGATACCAGTATCGGGTATCGAGGTCGGACACCGTGCTCACGTACCCGTGAAATGACTTCGATACCACCACGACAACGTAACAGTAACCTCTCGTCCGGCTGCAACGACAACCTGATGCACAAACGGGTCTAGTCCATAATTCATCGCCAGCTGCAGTTTGTGCACAAAACAGGCAGTCACTTATAGTGTAGCTTGGAGGTTGTCTGGAAGCCGTGTGCCCGCCACGCGTTCTATGTCAGGGTTTCCGCCGGCGTAACCCAAGACCAGCGAAACATTAGCGAGTGTGTCCGGTCGAGTGTGAAACCGTAACGTTTGCAGCTGTGAATAAATGCCACGACTCCTCGAGAACCTGCGAGGAGATCCGAGCTAAGTTTCACGGGTCTTGCTCGTTAGCCAGCTGATGATTAAAGTGAAGCTGCTAGTGCTAGCTGATAGCACGATGAAAACACAATGTTGAATGTTAAAGTGTCAGCAACAGCATCATGAGGCATGTTGAATTACAAGTGAGAAAGTGAGGAACTTCTCATGAAAATAAGAAAATTATTATCATAACTGTAATATAATTATGTACTCATAGTACACAAAAGTAAGTACTTGATCTGAAAAAAAAGTGATATCAATGCATCACTGATTAAGATCCTTGGTGTCAGATTCTATCTTCATTTCTAGAGTTTTTACTTTAAAAGATACAATCAGAAAATGTTTTATATGCATTTAGTTTTCTCACGTGGGAAGCTGAAGGAATTACGGGGGGGAAACACCTTTTTCCCAAAAATATTTAGCTGATTACAATAATTTATGTCTACCTGTGGAAACACTAGCAGATGCAAAGGGCAGCGGAGTGGAGCAGCCCCCAGATGTCAGATGATAGACGTGACACAGGCGTAAAAACCACTGTCGGGGCTGATTTATCCGTTTTGAAGTCGTCTCTTCGTCTTTCCTTTAAAGCTGCCTCACGGACCAGATAACTGACGGAGGAAAGCCTCTCGGTCTGCTGCGGGTCTCATCTTCTCTGGTCTGTCGAGGGAAAAAAAGAAGAAAAACAGAAAGAAAAGGAGGTCACATCGAGCAGGAGTCGTATCCACACTGACTTTATTCTGCCTTGAGTGGGAGATTAGTATCTAGTTTTTTATTAATTTTTATGTTTACAGAGTGATTCATAGATTATTCACCGAGTCCCTAAAAAAACGAATCTGTCGTGCATTACAAATTAAATTACACAATGATAATAAATAATAATGATATGAAAAGTCAATAAAAACTTAATGAAACCATTTGAACTTTAAAGAGATTCTGATTGGAGTTTCCTTTGTGAGCTCATTCATGCTACAAATACAACTTTCATATAAATAAAAACCTTTTGAAATACACAAACATTATTATAACTATAAAGTTTATGGTATAAACTAAATAGACCTGAAAGTGCAAATGGTTTACAATACAAGATTGCAATTACTTCTAAGAAGGGAAACAATGTGAACACAATTTATAGAAATCCAAAACAATATTCATCACACAATAATAATGTATAAAACAATATTCAGAGCCTTTAAAATGTGTAGACCTTCCCATCTAAGGGTGGCAAAGATTATAGTGCCAAGAAATCCAAACGCTTTCACGTTTTCAGCTGGTTTTCTGGTTGCAATTTTCGGAGGCCTTTCAGCTTCCCCCCCCAGAGATGTGTCCTGAATAACTGAACCAACAGACGTTCACGGTGTCCGCAATGTGAACACTTCAGGAGCAGAGTTATTCTAATGCATTCATAGATACTTTGAAAGTATGTTATTTAGCTCCATCCACCAATATGTATATATAATTTTTTATATAAGCACTAAATCAAAGGATGCATGTGTGATTTAGTGCAAATGTGAGAAGGCTGGAGATCATGAATAGAGAGAGAGAGAGAGAGAGAGATCACTGCAGGCTCTATTGAGCTTTTAACATGTTTTAGTGTGGCTTTGGTTTTACAGCACATTTACTGTCTCTTTAAGTCTCACTGATTTCAATAATTTGTTTGCAGCTGCAGTAAACAGCTGTTTACAAATGCCAAAATCTTGAACACATGGATCGACATTGGAAAAGTATTTTTGCAGGCTGGTTTTATAAAGTTACTACAGGCGTTTCAACAGTTATTTCGTTTGTTTTTGTATTTGATTCTGAAACTTTTGTCGCTGGAATCCATTTCAACTGTTGTAAATCCGAGCAGATGCCGTCCTGCATGACGAGGCAAGAAACAAACTGTTTCAAACTTCTTTCAAGACCACAGGCGTTGAGCGTTTGATGCTCAAAGTGTAGATTTCTGACTGAACGGAGCTACGAAAAGGAGACACTCAACACGTGATGGTCGACCAGGCGGACTGCACACAGAAACGAGAATACTTTAGTTCTGCAAGTAAGATAGACCACAAAAAAAAACGTTAACCTTAAATGGGAAAACTCCTGAGAGCTACCTTTCTATTGGGGTGTCTTTTGACATCTATGAGTGATTAGTTTTAGTTACTTTCTTTTATTTTTCTTTATGTATATATGTATGTATATGTGTATATATAAATATATATATATATATATATATATATATATATATATATATATAGACACACACACAATGGGTAGAGCAGTTTGCTCTTTAATAACCACGTTTACTGTGAATATATTTTACTTCAGTTTTGTTGTTTTTGGGGTGTCCTTTGACATTCATAAATGATGATTTTTATGTATTTATTTTATTATAAATATAAACATACAAAGGGGCGGGACAAAGTAAGGGACAGGCGTCAAAATAACGTTATGATCATATGGGTTGTTTTTGTAAAAGCGATGACTAATCTTGTTTTTGGTCTGAGCTTTGATCTTCATAAGTAAAATGAATCTTTATAAAAGCTGGTTATCACCACTGTTTTAATTGTTTTGTGTCTCAACAGAGTTCTGTGTGATTACAAATATGTTAATTTTAAAAAAAAGTCACGTTAGTCCGCTTTTTTCCAGTAAGACGCTTATTTCCGTTGTTATGAATAGAACATCAGACTTGTAGGGTGAAATATTGCAGGTTGGCGTCTGTTTTCCAGCTGTTTCTGATTTTTGAAACCATAAAAAAACCGGCAAAGGAAATAATATCATTTCGCAGGCCTGTGTGTGTGAAAGTGGAGCCAGCAGCTTCTGCAGCAGAGCAGATCAGTTCAAAAAAGGAACCCTGTGTGTTTGTTTGCACTGCAGTTTCCTAGAAATGTCTCTTCAGAAGATACGAGTGTGTGTGTGTGTGTTCAAACAGACAGAGTACAGAGGAGGATTCCTGGATACATTTCCACCAAATGTAAGTCAGATGTTTCGTTAACGTTTAGCCAGAGTCAGAGCATCTTTGATGTAAAAACGTCTCATAAAATTTCATTTTCCATAATTTAAATTACTCACGTATATACCTTCTTATAAGTGATGTTCTGCAACTCATATGCATGTTTATTAGCACTATTATTAGTATGTCAATATTAGAATTGTTGCACCAGCATGAAAACTTCCATTTGAAGTATTTTGAGACACATTTGTTCATTTCTTTTCTCCACGTTGAAGCGTTTTTTTTGTTTGGGGAGTTTCTCCTCATCCCAAGCGTGGGTTGAAAAGCACAGAGGCTGTCGTATGCCGACCGTAAAGCGCCCTCAGGCAATTTGTGATTTGTTCCATTGGGCTTAATGATTAAAGTTGTCTTGACTTTACGTGAAACTGGTAACACCTGTTTGGTTCCTCTGCTGTCGAAGGCCTGCGTTCACCCACTTTCTTCACCGTGATCTAATAAAAGTGCTCCTAATCTAATCGGAGTATGGACCCGTTAAGCACAGCTGAAATCACGTTTCCCCTTTTACACATAATCGTGGATAATGATTCCCAGTTTACAATTTATCAGAAGATTTACAGTTAGAGGACCAGGGAACTTGACTGCATCTCCACGTTCCCTCTTGAAACCCCACACTGTAGTTAAGAACATGTTCTTTCTTCGCTCTATCGCATTTATTTTGGATTATTAGAATTTTTACCAAAAGCTTTTTCTTTTGTGGGTCTGGTGTTTAAATGTTTCATGTGCAGTTTCACAAGATTTTAATTTGCACATACAGTATACGTAAGCATCTAGTCCATCTGTTTCTATCTGTCTGTGTGTGTTGATCAGTTAACAGATAACATAACGCAGTCAGTGTGTGAACAGCTGGTGAGCAGCAATGCCTGACGTAGCGTTCAGTTGCTTTAAAAAAATATTTATTGTGCAATTGTATTCTAAAATACATTTAGTTTTTAACGCTGTAAAATTGTAGTATTATGTTTTAGTTTTTTCCATCGAAGTCAAACGATTTTAATTAATGCGAATGTTTTAATCATCACATATTCTTGAGTGAGAACTCAAGAGAATGCACTGCTATTATTTCACAATTATTTTCATAATCAAACAAATTATTCATTTTAATACATCTTCCACTTTCAAGATAAAAAAAAAAAGAAAAAAAGGTTTTATCTTGGGACATGAATTTGAAAGCCCTCTGAGGCAGATTTGTGATTTTGGGGTGTACAAAATAAATGTAATTGAATTAATTGTTTTTTGAAGTCCAGATGGGAAATACAAACAAAGAATATCTGACCGGACTTGATTTTCATCATCTTATCAAAAATAATTCTACTTAACAGCCACTGTGATGTAATTATTAAAGACAACCAAAGAGTCACCAAGTCCTGTTCTAATAACAACTCGTGCCATTCAACCAGCACAAAGAGAGAGGACTGTTTCTACCCTTAATACATCCTTGTTAATAACTTCAGTATTATGTGTCGAAGAACACTGCATCGTATTAAAAAGGTGTGTGTAAACTGCACTTTACAGGAGCTCTCCATTCAGCACCACAAAACCCCTACGCCAGAAGTCCAGAGATGCGCTGACATTAGTCATATTTTTTCCAGAGAAACACAATAAGAAGTTTTCCTGAACTTGCAGCCACGCCCCAGCTGTCCTCTTGGTGCAGCCTGAGGTGGCAGAAAGTAACAGTGGCAATTTATTGGGTCTCAATTACTACTTTCACGTAGCCCACTTGAGAGGCATTGTTCTGTGCATCTCTTGTTTGTTCAAATCCGTTCCCGTCTTCTTGTTGGCAGCATGAACCCGTGTCTCCTTTCCAGTTCGACCAAAGGCTGCCTTTTGCTGTGACATTTCAATTTTTCAAAGCAATATTTCTCATCTTTGCTACACATTTTGTTAAATGTCCAGATGTGTTAATTGTCAGGGAGCTGCTCCTTCATCAAGGCCTTCCTTCAGGGGGCACATGGCCTAAATAAAGACGTGGTCGTTATGGGGCCCACTGGAGGACGGGGGGCATAGAGAGAGCAGGCCCTCCATCTTTTGCTCAAACTAGTTCAGTGCCCGTTAAAAAACGGGCCGGATGCTTGGCCTGTGGTGCTGCTGCCTGCAAGCTTTCTCGAGGACGGCTCATGCAAGCAAGCTTCACACTCAACACTGCGCTTCCTTGGGTCCTCGTCGACACACCCGCCATGACTTAGTTGCGTCACACACCAAAGTCTCAGGGAACTCACGGTCAGAAACAGCAATGAAATACCCTCTGGGTCGTGGTGAAAAAACCCCATCAGTGGCAGACTTTAGCATCTGGTAAGGCAACTGTTTAGAGATGAAAAATAATGAATTATGTTGCTATTCTAACGGATTGTACTTCAAAATAACTTACAAAAAGCCCCGAACGCACTTTAAAATATGCAACTACGCTGTATTTTACTAACTGTGTACTTCTTCTACAGAGGAAAACATTGTAGTACTACATGTTACCAAATGTTACTGGTTGCAGATTCTGATTTTACTCACAAAATACAACAATTAAAATATTATACATTATCATTTATTAAACTACATCACGGATGTTAATCAAAGTATATTGTGCTGATAATGCCTCTCTTTCACTTTTCACTTAAGGTCAAAATAATAGTTTTACCTCCGAAAGAAAGTTTTGAGTAGGCTTACCTCTTCTACCAACATTCCCAGTTAGAGGAAGGATAAAAAGTAATGCAAGATGGCGTTTGCTTGGGGCCCCTAAATCAATAAATCTGCTCCTGGAAACTCGCGGTCGGAAACGTTGGTGAAATACAATTAGCGGAGGTAATTTCCAAATAGGCGTATTGGTCCCTTGCTTTGACATAACCAAATAAAGTAAAGCATGGATGTATTTAGCCGCGGTGTTTTAGCTAACGGTAATGTCATTAGTGTCTTAAGTTACTATAAACTCTTACAGCGTGTAAATACGGTCTTACTCACAGCGTTGAAGTACACTCTTCGATTCTGCTTCCAGTTGGCTTATCCGCTCGTGTTGAATCCAGGGAAGTGAAGAAGACGTCTGTGGTAAAGTGAACAGCAGTCAATGCGGACGACATCCTGGAAGCCCCGCCCTCATCTGCAGCTAGTATATTCAAAGATTAACAACATTGAACGTTTCTAAATTGCAACTAATTCAATAAAAGCAATCGGTTCCAAACTGATGAAGCCTCTTGCATGCGTGAGGACTACAAGATATCCAGTGACCTGGACGAAATAGAACGTGATACGAACACAAAGAACCGTATCCACAAGACAGCAGGTCTTGACAGCAGGTCATAGAATAGAGCATAGAACTAGATCTAGAAATGGAAAAAGCACATTAGCGCTTCTTTTGAACCCCGCCTCCAAGTCATAGGGACTAGTCACGACCAAAGTTTGGGAAAGACACAATTGTCCCCACCAATATTTTGTTAATTTTAATTGTCTGTTAGAAAAAAATATTTTGCACAATATATTTGCAAACTCATTCGTATTATTATTAATGCCGGGCAAGTTAACACGTTATTATCGCGTTGACGCATTAATTAATTAACGCCGACAATTATTTTATAGCGCGTTTTTTTTTTATTTTGAAAGTCCGTTGCTCACTGGCAGCGGTGGAGGAATGGAGACTACCGGACATCGCTGCAGTAAAGTCAGCAGACACTCAGATCTCCGTGGTCAACTCAGCAGACACTTACATGTTAGTGCACCTATATGCTGAAATTCACGGTAAACGCATTCAAACGGCACAGATCGGGAGCGAGCGAAGGACTTTGAAAGTTAGCGGAAACATTAACGTGAGACAACATCCGGTTTCTTCAGACGAACATCCGGTTTTCAGAATAAGATGCCAACAAAGTATGAATTATATTCACATTAAGTATAAAACATGCTACCTGCATATCGTGAGTTGAAGGGAAAATACACCTAAATTGTGCGTAAAGTGTCTTTATTCTTTGATCGCTGGGTAACCATCATCACCTCGGAGTTACAGCATTATATTGATGAACAGTAGAGCTGCATTCACATGCTCTGACTGTCATGAAGACACACATTTTTGCTGAAACGTGCTGAAACATTTTATTCATGTTGCACAGCAGTGGAACGTTTCAAATACAGTCAGCACACTGAGCACAGATAGTGAAGATTATGTTTAAATCAGTTCCAAGTTACACAAATGTTAATATATTTTAATAAAGTTTGCCTGTTCAACATAATATCAATCAAATGCTGTTGAAATCTAAAAATTATGTGGAATAAGGTTTCTACTGAGAAAATACTGTAATGATATGCGTTTTTTTCTGGTCCCTGAACTGTTTTACAGTCTGCATCTCATATCTGGACAGCAGAGCAACGAGACCATTCATTTCATATTTTGCCCTCACATCTGCACATGTTTTTGTTGCCTGTTAACTTCCCCTGTCATTGTTTCACCTCTACAAATCATCCCGCTTTGAAATGGATCAATGCACTAAAGTGTGGTTTCCAAAAACCTCATGAAAAACAGCCACTCTGATCCTGTGTTGACGCTTTAAAGTCGAAACAGACGCTTTGCAGGAGATGTATGAAGGTGGTTTCAGGTGCTATTTAACATATACGTGTTTGACATTCTTGCTTTATGCTTCCACTGCTTTCAAAGCGCCTGCTTAACGCTTAGAAATCTGCTTCAGAAATCTAACAAATTTCCCCCCGGGGATAAATAAAGTTTATATCTATCTATCTATCTATTTTTTCGACTATCAAACATTTAATCCCCAGGTGGCTGTAAAGAGTTGTGTTGTTTGCTGCTGTACAAAGAGCAGTGACTGTGGTCAGCTCAGAGTCATGTCTGTTAACAATTGCTTCCAAAGCTGTCATGGATGAAAAATGAATCAACGTGATACCCTGAAGGCAGAATGAGTAGGATTTGTCCGTTGCGGCTTGCAAAACACAACATTTAAAGGTGGGCGCCTCCTCCCCCAGCTCAACGACACCAGCAGCACACGCCCCCCAAGTGTATATATATATATATATATATACACTTTTTTTTGGGATATATATTTATACTTGTATTGTATATAGCTGTTAAATGTTTATACTTACATCGGTTTTTAAAATTCCTGCTGTGAAAATCAAGCTTTTTACTTGCCAAAATAACATTAATTCTAAATATATATTGTTGTTACTTTTGTTACAGAGAAAGATGCATGCCTTCATGCTGCTCGGCTGCTTTGTCCTCGTTTCGACAGAGTACTTCCTTGCCTCAGCCCACATGGTCCCTGAGGAGAGACTCTCCACCAATAGGGTCGTTGTATCTAACGCTCTCGTGTCTCAAAGCCTTTACAAAGACTCACCTCCTGTTGTTATTGTTGGTAAGTTTGAAAGTTTAAACTCAAGCGATTTCACTTAATTTGTTAAGTCACAGTCCAGATTGAAAGGAACTGTTAAAATGTCTCAAACTTTTGATAATTGATGTCATTTCCATGCTATACTGGCGATAATGGTGTTTCCTGGTGAGGCACAAATGTACAAGCCTGCAAGTCAGACAAGCTGACAGTTGTGAAATTAAAACACAAACTTTTAATTGTTTACATATTTGTAAAACTCACAGACAGATGTAAAGGTTGACCAAAAGAATTGATTTATGAAAAAGTAAAATAAAGTGCCAATATATTTCCTGCAGGACAGCGACGATAAGTGAACGATCTCTATCGATCCAGTACCATTTATTGTCTTATATGCTGATAATGCATTTCTGTCTGCTGTGAATAAATTGTAGAAGCATCATTATTTTGCAAATGTTCTCCTGCAGAGTTGCCAAAATCAGGGAGGAAGAACAAGAAAACAAAGAAACAAAAAAAGGTAATAATTAAAAAAAAGCTTTTAAGTGGACTGTTTGAACAAAGATCATCTTGTTACACACATACTGCTGCCAACGTCAAGAATGAGTCTCCTACTCTCTCACAATCTGGCCATACCAGCATTTTCTCTCAAAACACATTCATGCTTCCTTCTTTTCTGTACTCATATATCCTATATTGTCACACAGTGTAGTTATTTATTGTTTTATCTTAGCTTGTTGTTCCAACAGTATGGTCACACTTGTTGTTACTGCCTCTCTCTCTCTCTCTCTCTCTCTCTCAGAAGAAATATGCTGTGAAGAAGCGCCCTCCTCCTCCTGCTAACTGCATTCCCTTGTGGGGAAGCTGTAAATCTTCAGGCAATGTGTGCTGTGATTTCTGCGCTTTCTGCCAGTGTCGGCTCTTCAAAACTGTCTGTTTCTGTCGAATGGGCAACCCTCGCTGTTGAACAGCCAGCTGCAGCCGGACCCGGCTCCGAGCTAACGGAACAAAAATCCATTCTATAGCAAACCACTTGGAGTGAACACTGGTAGAGGTGAATCGCTTCTGGTCCTTGGTTTGTAACTTTGCCAAAACATTCTATGCATGAAAACACTTTATCACCGAGGACTGTTCCTCAGTGAGCTTCCCTGGAATCTTTCAGGGTGTAGGTCTGCTGCTTATTTGACTGCGATGACACTCACACATACGTTTTCATCTTACTTTGAGCTTTGAGCACGCAAACTATTTTATATATGGCTTTTTTTTTTTACACAAAAATACATGAATAACACGTATTATATTAGGGCTGCAACTAACGATTATTTTAATAATCGATTAATCTGTCGATTATTTTTACGATTAATCGATGAATCGGATTAAAAAAAAAAAGCATTAATTTCCAACCCTTTATTCAAAAACAGTATGCTTTATGCTTTACATCTGCCAATTATATCGTTTTTTTTTAAATAAAGTGCACAAAAATATGTATATTTTAGTTTAAAGGGACCTGAGCTGTCAGAACAATAAATCATTTATAAAAAATAAAGAAAAATACAAATCAGAAAACTTAACAGGATTTGTTTGAACGTCAGAACTTGTTCTCTACACTACACTCACAGATGCACACACTCACAAACTCACACTCACAGACGCACACACTCACAAACTCACACTCACAGACTCACACTCAAGTTCACTTGAAGCTTATTCATTAAATTATTACCATCATTGTAGTAAGTGCAAGTTAAGTTAATTTATACACCACATTTAAACACAGTTTAAGATGACCAAGTGCTATAAAAAAAAATTAAAAAGTACAACACACACAAATATATTTGTCAACAATAACCGATATGGGACAAAGCACAGAATATATATACATGACAACAGATTGAAAAATGAATGGGCCAAAAAAGGCGAGTGAATAAAAACGTGTCTTTAGTCCTGCTTTACTACTGTTATTAACGAGCTAACGCTAACTTGTCATGCTTGTCAAACTGGATAACGAGTAAACACCAGCACCAGAAGAGCTACTGGAGGGACGTTACGTCCCTGATAGCAGTCGACTCCGGGGCGGCTGATCGGCCGTACTGTCGCACTCGGTTCGGCCATGCACGCCGGATACGCCCCGCCTACGGATCGCGCACCGTCAAACATCGTTACGGGTCTCTCCGGTGGTCTTTCCTCTACCTCTGCTCTGCTCTGCGCTCAACTCAACTTTTTTTTTAAATCTCAAACATCTCCGCGACTTATTGAGTGGCGTAATAATCGCGCGACACAACGAATCGATAATGAAATTCGTTGCCAACTCTTTTAATAATCGAATTTTATCGATTTTATCGATTCGTTGTTGCAGCCCTATATTATATGAAGCCTTAAAGAATAAAGACCATATACTTTGTTTTAGATAACAGTGTTTTTGTTTTATTTAAGTCAAAAGAGATATGAACTCACACATATTTCATGGATAAGGTGTTCAACAAATCCCAGGAAAAGACAGGAACCAATCACATATTAGTCCGTCTCGCAGTGTTATATGACTTCCTCGACTTGTGTGTGGGTCTCAGGTCTAAGCCCATCTAAAACAATGCTCAAAATATATAGGAGGAAAGAATTCATTTCTTTGGAACTACTTTCAATGGCTGATTAATACACCGTTGGTGTGCAAGTGAGAAGCTGCAGGCCGGTGTATGTGGGATTGAGTACAAATAAACAAGTGTGTGTGATCATGGTAATGAAGGAACATATCACCCACTGCAGCAATGTGTCCAGTTAAAGGTTAAAGCTGGATGATAATGCTGAGAAATGCATTGATATCGATGAAAACTTAATTTAGACAAAGCAAGGGGGTGTAGAGTGTCTGAAGTTTAGGTTCTACGGATCAGTGTTGGGCGGACACTGATTGTGTTGATAGGACTGTGATTTACAGTAAAGCAATTGCTACATTATGATAAACACATGCATTGTCACATTCCCCTTGGTGCTAAATAACGAGGGATAATGAAACGTTGGTGAAAACTGTGGCCTTTTGATCATTGCTTACGGTTCAGTGTCTGTTGGATTGGAAGGAAAATCTGACCTGAAAGAGGAAAAAGTCAACAACCACCAACTAAGCAACCTTGACCAGCCTAATCTAACATTTCTTCAATGAAAAAAGACATACATGTTCTTTTCATTGAACACAAGCCCACTATCACTTGTTTAACATAGGCCTATCACTTATACCATGTGGCCATAACACACAAATTACACAAATGTAATGTGTTAATTTACGTTTTATTACCAAATATATGTATATAAAATCTGAATTAAAGAAGCAATATACGACAATCGGAGCATTAATATACCAGCAAACAACTATTTGTGATGTAAAAATGTAGTGGAGTACCTGAAGCCACTCTCCCTCTGATAGGTAGAGTTACTAGCAGAGATATAACTTTAGTGAAATGCTCGGTATATAATGTTTGATTCCCTAGATGCATGTCGGCTCTTGAATAAATCTATGCATTGAAACAAGAATGTTGTTTTTTTGTTATTTATTGCCAACAATTAGAATATCTTCCTTCCTAGTTTTTATTTGAAATAGTTTGACTTTGTTATGGAAAAAACAAACAAATGCTATTTAACATAACATTCCTTAACAGACCTGGTTCGTGACCTTTCTTATAGTGTGACAGGATCATTCTTTAAAGGAACGAGTCCTATCTCCGGGTTCTTGGCGGCTGCAGACATTGGGATTGCATTGCCAAAGACTATGCACCAGGTGTACTTGTGACAGGTGCACAACAGTGTTAGCAGCAGAGGTAAGTATCTGCTCAACAAGGGTTCAAGGATGCCAGGTAGGCTGGAATCCATCCACCGCTCAGGCCGTTGATCGAGAAGCTTACTTCCCTAATGAGGTCCTGCATTGAATCTCAGACTACTCGCACATAGGTAATGTCCTCCCTGACAATATCTCTACAGCATGCAAGGTTTTAATGAGGAGAGTGTAGGGAATGGGGAGTGAGTGCGTGTCGATGGGGTGAGAACCTATAGCGCTACACGGGTGTGTCTTCTTCTTCTTGCTCCCCCCTTTCATGTTTGAAGGCTACCCTTTCTGAGGGAAAACTCAGATCAATATAAGGTTTGATTTGGTTGAATATGGGACTAAAAAAAGAACAGTTTCTGAGTATGGAATGGGCGCTCTGTTGCCTCTTTTTAGGGTAAAACACCCACAACAACTGTGGCTCTCACTAATCGCATCCGCATGTAGTGGGCGTTTTAGGCCTTAGGGGATCAGTAATGAGCCCATTACGGCACGGTGCACCACAATGAGGTGAAGGAGACACTAGAACACTCTATTTGACAAGCGACGCACATTTGAGAGTCATGCTTTGTAGAAAGTATATTTTACATTGTATTTTTCCGTTTTATCAGAGAAATTACTTCTAGATGAAGGCTGTCTGAAAGTCACCCTGGGACCTCGAGATGGAGCCATCACACTTGTTGGTTGGTACATCTTGGCAACCATAGCCGCACATCTGGAGTTCGACCATCAACACTTATCGGCCAAGTTACTTTGCTCTTCAGCTAATGCACTTTTTTCACAATGATACAATCTTGTTACACCAGCTGTAATCTTTTATCCATTACAACTGACAACTACAGAAGAAGACACTAATACAGAGTTTAGGTTTTAAATTTCCAACCTGTTCATTACCACCCATGGAGTCATGTTAAACTACCTTCACTCGCTTGCATTCTGAACATCTGCTCCTCCAAAGCAGTAATAAAAGCAGCCGGTTTCTCTAGGAAGACGACCCTGTGACAGGAAGAGTCAAAAAGGAGGTCTAGGAGGTCTAATCGTGAGGTAGTATGAGAAGAAACAAGCAAGTATCCATGTCGAGAGTCAGCGGTGACGATGTGTTCAAGGTGCTGTGAGACACAAACGGTGTAGTCGTGTTCTTACTGGAGCAGAGGGCTGGTTAGCCGGCGCTCCATGACATTTGACCTGAATAGTATGAACCACAGTATTCTAATGAAAGGCAAAGCTCTCTGGGGTTTTAATCAGACTTCGCAGAAGTAAAACTGCAGATGATAGTTACGACACATGACGAATGGAACTGATATGTGAAAATAATATTGTGACAGAATTGGGTTGTTTTTTGATCCAAGCCCTCTTAACCTCAGTGGGTGCTGCTAGTACAAACACTCCATCTATCAAGGGAAATATCTGATTTTAGGGTGCAGCATCAGGAGATGGTGTTTCTAAAAGTTGTTTTTCTAGGTTTCAGAGTCACCTAAAAAAATGGTCCACTCGAAGCTGTGGCACATTGCATGTATGTGGTATCTTGTTATATCTTCCGTAATCACATGACATTGTGGTTATGATCAATATTTTCTGTGTTTTCAGGATTTTCTGAGCTCCAGCCAAGAGGCCCTTTGTTGAAGTTGGTGCTCACATGTGCGGTAACATTTCTAAAGAGTATGACAGAAAACCAAGTAAGTTGTGAAGAATAAAATAACTTTGAAATCATACGAATGTTGTAAATGTATTCATGAAATGTGTGCTATTATTTTCCTTTCATATCCTTCACACACGTGCCATTTCTCTTCATCGGGACCTTGTTTTGACAGTTTTTGGAGAAACATTTCTAGCTGTAACACAACTGTTTCTTTCCCTCACCAGTGACATTAGTTTAACCAGGAACTGTGTGTTCACGGATCAAAAAGCTGAATATGGGGATGAAGAGTAACATACGTATGATAGTCTCTCATTGTTTCGTTTGGTTTAACATGTGGTACTTGAAGATAGAGGATAGAGTCTTGGATTCACACCTACAATAATGACTGTACATGTTTGGGGATAATGTATTTACAGTAGATTTAGTAGTAGATTTTTGCATTTAATTGACCACATTAACTAGGATTGCAGCACATTACATAATCACTGCAACGGGCCCTGACTTCCACAATCATTCTGCGAGTAAAAGACAGCTCTGTAGCTGTTACGTTGATGAATTTAATCGCCGAAAGGGAGAACTGGACCAGATGCGGCTCCAATCAGGATCCTCGAGACAAATGCCGTGGCAGCTGGGACCAATCTCACTTAGGGGACCCCACATCTCACTTGGCATGCATTATAAAAATAAAAGGTTAGACACAAGAGCCGGGCGCCGGCTGTAACTGTCGTACTAACATTTTTAATCATATTTTTCCATTGTGAACACACTACATCTGAGAGTGTGGAATCGGGACATGATCTGGTGTGAAAACCAAAGATTATAGTGCTATTTGGCAGGTGTGGGAACCGTGACTGCCAATCCACATCTACATAGATTGATCAATGCCGGGCTCACTACAGGCAGATTCCCATCACTCCCTACGGTGGGCGAGGAAATAAAAAGCAACTTGTCAATAGGCCTACAATACATGTCACTGTGGATTTCTTGATTTTTTTTTTGTTCACGGAAGACGGAGTCAATGTGGATTGCTCACATCTTGCTCACGTCTTGCTTCCAAATGCCAGTGAAGTGGTGCAGCTGGGAAAGATAACCGTGTGACATTACTTTCCGATTCATGAGTAAGTATCTTGATGGCATCAGTTGTAAGGAACGCCAGGCTGTAGCACACTTTAAAGTAACTTGCTTGAAGTTGTTAGTTTAAAAATGTCCAATCAGATTGATGTATTTATTAATCAAAGGTGCCTGAACGCTGTTCTGGGTCGTTCTGGCCCACCTTAACCCCTGTTGACGAGCCTCGCCCTGCAGAACCCTGAGGGTTGTCAGGTAGGCTTTGGCTCACTTGGTTTGGCTGCAAGACTGTAATACTGTATATATTATATTACAGTCTTGCAGCCAAACCATATATTTCAGCTTACTTTGCAAAAATATAGGACAAAACAAACTTGTATTACGCTGCAGCTCATGTGTGGTCTTTATCCAACCTTTGGTCTGGTTTTGACGCTGGAAATAATCAAAATGATCACTTACCGTACATGCAGAGGTATGCATGGTTAGGTCTTCTTTTTTTGACAGACTTAATAAACTGGTGGATCAGCATGGCACACCTCCAGATTAATAAACTATCAAATGTGTTTGAGTTATGAAATCCAAGTGTTTGTCAGTTTCAAGTACATTTGAACGATAACATACAAAAGAAAGATTTAAAAAAGGCAACCTCGCTGAGAGTAGGGTCAGAAGAACGGACACTCAGAGGATCAGTGCTTTAAGTGCATACAGGTGTCGAGGTTACGAGCTCTGAAGAGCTTTGAAGTACTTTCTGAAAGCCACTATGTCGGCGAAGAAAGGACTCACACACTCAGTGGGTCTAATAATAAGTGAGGGTATTTAAGGTTGCATCAGTAGCACTAGTAGCATCTGAATATCTGAAAGATTCAGAGGTGGATTTTTTGGCCGGACGAGTTGGAACAGCCTTCCCGTGCCCGTTCCTCCCAGAGGCTAATCCAGAGGCTAATCCAGAGGCTAATCTTGCGTGATATTGCACAATTATCAGATGAGTTCTTACAAATCTACCACAGATTGAAGCCATTTTTTCATTATTCTAATCATAATTCAGTCAAGACAAAGGACCACACACTTTGGCGTCTATACAGTACTAAACAATGTCAGATCTAACACGACAGCAGAAAACAAACAAACATGGAGGCGGAAAAGCAATGTCGATTTCTGCAAAACACAGCACACACAAGTGCAACCGTCTGACGACGACACACTCGCAATAGGATGATACGTTCAGCATGGTCGGAATCAGCATTGGCATCTGGTAGCTCACTCTCGTTGACTATTGCGGGTTTCTGCCCAATATTCCATCGCTGTTCCTTTCACACTACAGGATTTCAAGTTGTAAATATCATGTTTGAGACAGAAACAGAGATAGGGAATTAATTGTTGCACCTAAAAGTATTTCCATTCCAGATGCACCATCACCTTTCAAGCCCCCACAAGACTAGATGTGTCCCTTTTGATCCATCGCTTCAAGTTATTTTTGGTGCTTTAATTTAAAGTGTATCAATTTGTTCTAAGTCATTTTGAACCAAATGCAAATGACAGCTTGCACCAGTCACACATAAGTCCTGTAAGGACATTAAAGCTGAAGCTTGAACCTAGCTTTAAAGGTGCTAAACTCAAAATTTAAAAATGTATCTATTGCCTCCACATGGCTCTCAACATGGTGATGGCTGAGCCATATGGCGACTCTCAGCTAATGATGCTAACAGCGCAAACAACAGCAACAGTGCTGACAGTGTTTACCTGAGATGGAAGAGGAGGGCAAGCGCTACCGCAACATCCATGGGTCGGCGTTATCACCTGTAACCGCCAAATGAGCGCAGTGGAGAGCGGCGGCCATGACCTAGCCAGTGGGCCTAGGTCATAGGTCACATGCACAAACAATGCAGTAACATGCACTAAAAAGAAACAAAACACATATTACAACCCAATTTACAACACACCACTGAAACTGTAACAGCCACAGCTTCACCACCCTTTCATGATCAACTACTTTGCTTAATTCTCTCCAGACTTCTGTTGGTTAAACTGGTGGATTTGTTGTGTTGGAAGAAGCGTTACGCCCTTGTATGCAGATACACAACTTTACATCTTTTGGTTTGGTACATTTTGATCTAATGAGTAAGCCAGAAATGAAAAACTGAAGAAGCTCAAAGACGATTTTTATAACCGTGAATCCCCTGGCCGATAAGTTATGAAATCCATGTGTTTCCCAAGTTTCAAGTACATTTTGAAAGATATTAAGTGTGTACAGGTGTCGAGGTTACACGTTCAGATCCTGCTTCCCATTTGAAGTACTTTCTGAAAGCCAATGTATCAACAAACGGCTGCAAATAAGCTTCTAAAGCGCTTAACTCTCACACACTGGGGTCTAACAGGTAAAGTATGTAAAGGTGTAAAGGTTACGGCAAAAAGCCTTGATTTCAGGTATTGTGTATCTTCAAATTCACTGGAGGAATGTCTGAAAAGCTCAGAGAAAGCAACATTTGAATAGAAACATTAACAAGTTCAAAAGCTTAAGCGTTTACAGGTGCAGAGGTCTAAGGTTGAAGTCGATTGTTGAAAGCTAGGAGTTTTGAGAGGGAAAACTCATGGCAGCTATAGTTTTTATTCTCGTGTGGCCTTGAGATTTTGAAAATTACAGGGAAGCTAATCAGATCCTCTCTGCTGCTGATGCGAAGCAACATGTGTCTTCGGATGCAGATAACACACTGTCATAACTGATCTCTGCTCCTGTCCGGCTCAGTTGATGTTGACAGTTGGGAGAGTCTGGTGTTGTATTGTTCGCTTTCCGATCCAGTCAATGCCATTTGTTCTCAAAGATTATCTTTACACATGTTGGAACTAGAACACTGAAGGCTTTCAATTTCAACATTACACTTGTGTAAGTTGCATATTGGCTTTTAAACTTGCTGCGATGTCACATACTGAAGCTCTTAAGACTTGAAATGAAATTCAAGGTGAGCAACTTTCCCCCTTTCAGCAGATGCATGTGAACATGTGTGATATAGTATCAAAGCCTGATACATCTCCATAGTTTTCTGAAAACTGTTTAAAACACAAAATTGAGCCACACTCTTGCACTGTATGACTGAAGTTCCTTCATCACCATGAACCCACACACTGTGGTTTATTTTCACTCAATCCCTCATCCACCGCCCTGCTGTCGGTCGCAGTTTTAAACGATTTGAAACAGTTTGAAACAGTTTGGAACATGTGGTTAACGTTGTAAATTGAAACAAAACAAAACCAAAAAAAAAGCAACAACACTACTTTGTTAAGTTTAATGAAAAACATCATGGTCTGGCTTGAAATGACTACAAAATGAAAACAAAACAAAAAACACAACATAAGTACTTAATTAGGTTTGGGCAACAACAGCACTTGGTTATATTTAGACGATAAAAGTACTTGCGTCACAAACAGCAGTCTCCTGGGTGAATGTTGTGTTGTGTTCCAGAGCCTCAACCTCCTCCCTACACACACTTGAGCGTACTCATTTGAAACGTATGTGTGATACGTCAAAAGCAAACGTGATCCACGCCAAAATATGTTTACCTCTACATTTTATTCACAATGCAGTTTCATTGTATGGCGATGTATTTTGTTTTAAGGAATCAGGGCTGGTCTGTCAGGCCTTTACGATACGAGAACCGCTGGCAAGTGACAACAGCCTGGGGAAACGAGCATAATAGCTGCCAATGGTATAAACTATGTGGTTATAACGTAAGCATGCAGCATGGTCAGAACATTTAAATTTTTTTTTCTCCTGGCTTTATGTTGCTATGGAATTGTAAAGTAGACGCCACCGTTACAACAGTGGTGGGCCGTCAGGGCCTTCAAGGCCTTCTCTGCTGGCCTAGACAGAATCACAAAGTTATAGCTGTTTTATAATGCAAACAACCGATATCCCTCCCAGCTCGTCAAATACAGATTGGTTCGTAGGTGCCCATCTGCGTGTGATATACCCTTGCATCACGCTTTCAATTAACTCAAATGTAAACCCACTCGGGTCACTATTAGACGGTAAGAGCAACTGACGTAGTATAAAGAGCCAGAAGGTCCACACAGAGTGAGTGAGAGTTGAGGTGGAGCGGTCAATCAAACACCAAACTTTCGTGCTGGAGATGGGAGCTGTTGGTTTACCGAACAAAACTGAACTTTTGCCACGAGAGTCGATAGTGCCGTTAATCACGTGAGTCGTTAGTGTCATTAGTCACGTGAGTGACTTGAGTTGTGAGGTCAGGTTAACGTCATCCGCACTCTTTTCTTAAACCTAACTAAGTGGTTTTGTTGCCGAAACATAACTTCCTGTAGATTTTGAAAGACACAATGCATGTGACGAGCAGTAACTGACACGCCGTCCCTGACACGTCTAAAGGTAGAGGAGTACTTTTGTTGGAAAGGGTTAGGCGAGATGTGAAGACATTTTCAAGAGCTCAAAAGTAAAAAAAAAAAGAAAGAAAAAGAAACTTGAGAATGAAAACTTCACCAGATATTTCAGTTCACAGTCAGTAATCACGAAAGTTCCAGCCTTTTATTTGGATTATTTACATGTGTTGTAAAGGCCTCTGGCACCCTCTCAGTGCAGACAGAGAAGTCAGCATAATCACTTTCATCACACAGTATACACAAGTCATTAGAAATAACAGCAAAGCCTATTTAACATCAGCATGTAGAAATCAGACAAGAACAACAGGCGAAAGACAGGGAAAAGGCGGAGATAAGAAACAGGAAGATTTGAGGAAGAGAGGAGAGAGAAAGTCTACATCTTCCTCTGAAGGTAAACAAGAGCTCAGATCGATTTTGTTCTTTTAAGCAAATTCCACTGAACTTCTTATTTTGGAGCGAGAAGTAAAGTCAAAGATACATTGTGAACCAAATGTAATCGTCTGCCATATCGTGGTCGATCTATTAAAACACACCATCGTATTTTATTTCTTATTGTAGGATGGAGCTCACCTTTACATAAACCGATGTCTACAAAAATGCATTGATGGGTGATGAGTATTCATGGGATTATAACAAGTATATACAAGGATGTACAATGTTTAGGCTGTGCAAAGGTGAACTTCATTCAGATCTCATTTTGGGTTCGACTAACTTCTTCGTTAGTAGGAACATTCATAGAAGTGAGCACACGAACTGTCATGGTCAAACTTAAGTCAATGAGCCTCCCATTCCAACAAGTCCTCCAACCCATACGACCACATACGTTGTTCCTACCCTTTTATACATTTATTAGCAGCCCGTACCTGTGTCAAGAATTCCTCCTCTTATCGAAACGTAACGGTCGTAGTTTTGAACACGTGGTTAATGTCGTGAAACAACCATTTGGTTAGGTTTAGAAAAAGATCACGGTTTGGGTTAAATAAGTACGTTGATTACGTTACCTGTATACGTAAGTTGATCGGCGTTATGTGATGTAAGTTTACACATACTTTGTAGCTCTTTATACTACGTCAACTGCCTTCCTCCTTTGCTCAATCATAGTTACTAGAGCCAGAAGAGGTAACGGCCTCACAATTAACATAACAATGAGTCGTACGCTGCTGGTAAAGACGACATATGGTGTCGTTTTTTGGGGGGAGGACAGTCTCTCATTCTGTCACAGAGGAAAGGGTGGAAATGGAAAAATGGTGGTGAGAGCAGAAGAGAGAAGAAGAAGAAGAAGAAGAGACCTGTGTGAAGCCCTTCTGATGTTACTTCTTTCTTTCATCTTGAACAGGAGAGGTTCAGGTAGAGGAAGAACAAGAAAGAAAGAAAAAGGGAAGGAAGACAGGAAACAAAACAAAGACAACAGAAGAAAAGAGAAAATAAAAGACCACATGAAATAAAAGTGATAGACAAAATGGAGCAAGGAAGAGGCCGGGATGAAAGGGAAAGGGAATAAGAGATATATGAAAGAAGGGGATAGACAGCAAGTAAAGAAAATAAAAAGGTAAAACCAGATAAACACAAGAATAAATACGTTGGTAAATACGTTTGAAGAAGAGAAAAGGAAGAAGAGAAGGAAGAACTGGGGAGACGGAGTGAAGACCGAAGGAAGGAAGATGAGATCAAAAGGGAACAAGGAAATGCAGTGAGAGGGATTCACATTTCCAACAGCATTGAAGCTCCGTCCATCTGTTCCTTTATTTGGACTGAACTTACAACACAGTGGCAACACACTGACAACTTCCAATATTGCCTTTACCTCCAACTAATAGTAATGAGCTTTCACAGTCATGCACTGTCACCCAATACCTTTTGGATCAAAATGTTGTCATGTTTTGATTTGTTCACTCAAAAGGCCCTGAAAAAAACACTTTCTTGATCAATGTTTTACTGCAAGCAATGGGCTCCAGCATGAACACGACATTCCTGGGCATCAGTTTTTTATTTCACACTGGAGATTCTCTGTATTTTCGTGTGTTTTATCGGTGCAACTCAGTCGCCAGAAAATTGTTAGCATTGTACATTTCTACGAACCACGGAATACGTTGAATGTCAATGTTTCTGAACCAAAAATATGTTTCAGAAATACTCAAATCCGCCACACATCACACATGGAAAAAACGCACATATGCTGCGTGGTTAACGTTGTGAAATGGATGGGTTACGTTAAGGCTACAAAACTTCTTGGTTTAAGGTAAAAGAAAAGATCATGGTTTGTGTTTTAATAATATCGCAATAACGTAATAATGTGATGACGTGATAACTTGACGTCACAATGTTAAAAGCTTACCAGTGTAAAATAAATAACCCAGTTAGCGAACTTTCTTACATTAAGTTATGTAAGAAGCGTAAAGGACAACAGCGGTCTCCTGGGTGAAAGTCCTGTGTTGTTTGACTAATCCAGTTTTAACTTACTAAAAAGGGACAAATTAATATTCATGCAACTGTGGCATGGAACTTGTGAGTGGGTGATCGATCCGTGCAGCCCAAGTCAGACCATCAGCTCCGGGCTGGGAGAGCAAGTACCGGGTTGAATAAAGTGTTTGCTTTTCTCACAGCATGAGGACTTGTGACTTGTGAGTTCACTCATGACTCGCACATCGCTACTCGTACTTCATCATTTGCTCTGACCGATTGTAAAAAAAACATATACATTGAACGTATCCGTGGTTTAATGTACAATGACAACATCTTTCATCCTGGCAACTGGGCTGATCTGTGCTGTTGTCCCTGCTTTGTATCAAGGGTATTGTGACGCATTTCCAATCAGGATTTTGCAATATTTCATTCAACATATTATGGCAGCTGTGGGATTGTTTGCTTATGTTTCCAGGCCGTACAACACTGCCCTGATGAAGCAGATTGACTGAGTTTTTGAGCTTTCAACTCATAATTAATAATACCGGACAATGATTTTTCTACACTTTAACTTTGATTGTTGCTTATGTAATAATACCTGTTTCAGGTTATATTAAAATACCATATTTTCAGGGACTTTAAGCGAGGCCATTTAGGGAGTAGGGAAACTTAAATACACAAAAAAAGAACAACTTCACATTTTCAGAATACCCATGTTTGCTGGTTGTTTGCTGCCAATCAATGTAATGCTCTTCAGCAGATTTCAGATGTATCAGCGCTCTAATGAGACAAAATCAAAAAACTTTATTAGACTATTTTTTTTCCAGAGCTTGAGCCACATTTTACAATCTTCACCTAGAAAACCTCATATTCAACCTGAATGTAAAACAATAGGGGTTTTGTTATAATTGTATAAAAGCCTAATTTTTGCAAGTTTGATATGTATTCATGGTTGATTTGAATCCTTTTATAACCCCATTATGTTATTTATTCATAACTCATAATTAAATCAAATGGATAAGTAATCATTTGAGAGACAAATGAACACTTTAACAACTGATAATACAACTTTAAGACAATAAACATGTGTTCTTAATTTTTAAAAACCAAAACATGACTCCATGTTGAGTTCCCAAACTTTTGACAATAGTTAAAGTTAACGTATTGCTTGATAAGGGGTGTACAGTGACTTACATCTGATAACCAGCGTTTATATCATCTGAACAATGCAACAAAGACAGGTCGTATGAATATTTCCAACCACATTATCCTGCTGCTTAAGAGGTGTGACTGGTTGATCCACTGAAAAAAGACCAATACACTCTCAGTGATATTCTGATGCGAGGGTTTATGGGACAGAGGATGTCGTAGGTTGTAAAGATTGTAGAGCCCTCTGAGGCAAATTTGTGATTTTGGGCTATACAAAATTAGTTGAATTGAATTCAGCATTTGGAAATATTCATCCTACCTCTTTGTCACCTTCATTTTCTCCTCTTAAGCCTCTTAGAATTCCTCCTCCCTACTCCCAACACATTTCTATCCTAAGAGTTCTCTTAAGGGTTTAGATGCTTTGTGAAGAACTTTTCAAAGGATTCGCACCAACAAGGTCTCCAGTCGACAACCGGCTCTGCCTCCACGTGTCGCCCGTTCAGTCGCGTTGTCCTGCAGGATGTTCTGATGAGCTCCAAGCTTTCCCAATCGGCTGTCAACTGCAGAGCTCCTCTGTGTGTGTGTGTGTGTGTGTGTGTAAAACATGTTGCTGTAAGACGTGTCGACAGCGGCCTGCTGTTTTACTATCTCCCTGTGGCTCTGACAAAGCGTTGAGTCTGTCTCCGTCACTGTGTTTTCTCTTCTATGTGTATACTACTGTGTGTAACTCATCAGTTTATGGTGTGCGCTGGCAGTACCCTGCTGTTTTAGTATTTTCATGTGGCTCTGACAAAGTGTCAAGTCTGTCTCACTACTGTGTGTTTCTACAGTGTGTGTGTGTGTGTGTGCCAGGTTCCCTGCTGTTTGATGGCCTCCTGTGCTGTTATCCAGTTCTCTGTCTGTCCTTGGCTCTCTCTCTCTCTCTTCCTCTTTTTGTCTCTTCCTCCTCAGTCCACACTACCTGAAACACAGAGGACAAATCATTAACAGCAGAAGTAGAGAAACAAGTGCGAATAAGCGTTTGCAGCCACAATCACAAATCAAGATTACAGAGACAGATGTGTAAAGCACAAGACTGCGAGGCCGCACTACCACACACACGGTGGTGCTTTGAGCTGGATGTCAGAATGCTAACGCGCTCACAAGGACACTGTAAACATGCCGGTGTTTAGAAGGCATGACGTTTGCCATATTCACCACCGGAATCCGATGGGAATGCTATCGGCTTTGCAGGTATTTGGTCGGAAACATTACAATTCCTCATTTAAAGTAACTTGAATGCGTGCACCAGATTTCATGGCAATCCATCCAATAGGCCTAGTCGTGGAGACATTTCACTCTGTGCACAACGGTGCAAAAACTATGACAACAGTGTCGACAGGGCTGAGGGGGAGCCGGGAGAACTGGCGCTACACTTCTCGGACGACGCTATCTGTCGGGACGACTCGGTGTAGAGCGGAGGCCGTGAGCTGACCAGCGGGGCACGCTCACATGCACTAAAGTCATACCTTATAGCTTTTACCCACATCCGGTGAGTCAGACTAGTGTGTGTCCATCTGTCTGTGATGCCCCTCCCCCCTGTGTGCATGTGACCTCTTCGAGGTGATAGATAATTACATCTTTTTGCAAATGTGACAATTTATTCTTTTTTTCTTGTTGTTGACTTATTTGCAAGTGTTTAATTGTTGTTCTCGAGTGTGTGTGAGATACTCTCGAACAGTTAAATCATTTAGGCCTCTAGGATTTTATTTTATATTTGTAAAGGGCCCCAGTGAACGTTAGTTTCTAGTTATGAAGCATGCACACACACACACACACACACCATTAGATGTATATATATTTTACCAACAATGCAGCCTGGTCTCCAAAGAAAATGACCTTCCCGTACAACAAAACCGCATTCATGTTCACTTTCATGTCATTAAGTTTCTATGGAAACATATTTTCTGTGTGATATGTATCACAATTATGTTTCTAATCAGAGTCTGCGGAAATCTGCTCGGAGAGGAGATCGGAGTGGATTGACATATCAAACAAACACAGGACTGTCACCCAGGAGACAGCTATTTGAAACCAAAAGTGAGTGTATATTTGAACCCAAACCATGATATTTAAGTCTAAACAAGTAGTTTTGTTTTGTTAACAATGTGTTTCAAACTGTGACCTTAACTTGGGAGAGAATACGTTTCCATCGGAACATTATTGAGAATGCAGTTAAGTTGTATGGGAACGTCATTTTGTCGGAAAGTCGAACAATGTGTTGTATTTGACAGTTGAATGGGTGATTGAGGCGTATCGTACGACAGCTCTGTTGCCTGCATTATATTAACACATGTTGAAATACTTCAACATGCTTCAACGAGGTTTCTTTTTGAGAGAATAATAGCAGCATGTCACTACTTCAGTCACAAACAAGACACAACATAATGATTTATTTTAGACTTTATAGGTGCTGGTAGGTGTATTTCTTTGACTTTGGCTGCTTCCAGTCTTTTGCGATGCAAAGCTAGACTAACCATCTCCTCATTCAGATGCATGAGATTGATATCAATCTCTTCTACTCGCTCTCTGGAGGAAAGAAAACAAGTGTATTTACTAAAATGTTGAGCTGTCCCTTTAACATGTCACACTTTAAGAGGTGAGGGGGGAAGGGAGAGGGGAACAAAGAGACGTCCTGGAGGAACGCTTGAAAAAGCAGAGCTGAACCATTTTCAAATATTTGAAGTTTACGATTTACAGATTTACTGTTGTAACTTTTGGAGATGATAAATCGTGGAAACATCATCTGTGTGTAAAATGAAGCCCGCTGGGATTAAAACATTTGAATCACTTTCTGATGGATTTACTCACTTCCACATATTTCTCCAGAGACTGTTGTAACTGTAAAATGAAAAAAGATTGTTCACGCTTGGATCCACAGCTTCAAATCAAACCAAAGCGCTCTTTAAAGAGTCCATTTAACGAGACCCAAACAGAGCTGTGTTTGTCTCTAAGAGGGGGGCGGGATCTTTAGGGGGACATATCAGGTCAACAGTAGATGCCAAAGAGAAGTGACGATGCAGCACTTTGTGTCAAGTTGTTTTGGTCATAAATACAAAAATTAAAATAAACAAATGAATGAATGAATTAAAATAAAATGTTGAGAGTGTAAAAGGAACAATTACATCTCATGTGTTGTTGTCAATTTTTGGGTTGATAATTTTATTACTTAGAAAAGATAATAAAATTAATCTTTATAAAATGCCAAATTAAGAAACCAAGACCTCGAGGAACACCATGGAAAATGTAGTGGACATCCGCAGAAAGATGACCAAACCGAGAAGCATCCAATTGTAATAAACCACTTAAAGAAACCTTTACTTGATGTTCTACCCCTAGTCGTAGTAAGTCCCTGTATTTAAAATATTCAAATAGAACAGGTGGAAATAACACATACTACAAACTTATACTGCATGCAAAAAAAAAGCACATTGTTTTTGCACAAAACTGCACGAGATTAGCATAAAGTGGGCCTGGAACCAATTCATATGCACATACCTTAGAGGTTAGAGGTCAAGGGACCTTCAAAAACCGCATGCCAGTTTTTCCTTGCCAAAATTTAGCATAAAGTTAGAGCGTTATTCAGTTAAATTCCCCAAAACCTCGTATGACATAGTTGGTACCAATGGTACTATGTATAAACACTATATCAACAATGAAAAAACAATACATTTGTCCTTTGACCAGTGGTGGAAGGTACCCGAGTATTACTCAAGTACTACACTTAAATAAAGAACTTTCACATTGTACTTCAGTATTATGGTATTTGATACATTTTACTTCATCTCAGAAAGTAAAAAGTTGAATATTTCCCTTTTAGATTCATCTAACAGTTGCTTTGATTTGACATAAAAAGCTTATGCTGATTAAATATGATGCACTGTTATAGATTAAAGGCCCTCCACGTGCTCTCAGTTAAGCAGCGGACTAGACCTCAGTTTAGAGCTGTGGACGCTACTGTTTGCTGGGATTTATGTGAGGTCAACATGGACTGATGAAGTTGTAAATTGGCCCAACACAAAACTAACAGGAGTGTATATAACTCATAATAACTTGTGTGTACAAATTCTTTTCTTGTGGGCAGACATAAACAAATCCCCCTAAAAAGAGGTTTAATACCTAAAGTACATTTTCCTTATGAAGGATTTTTGAATGCAGGACTTTTGGAACGGAGTAATTTTACACTGTGGTATTGTAACGTTTACTGCAAAAAGGACGAGTACCTCTTACAACACTGACTGTGAACACAGCACTGTTTTTAATTGCTGTACCACAACCGCATTAATTAACAAAAAAGATCTGACCTCCTTCCAGCTTTTGTCCTCTGGGAGGCGCTGCAGGTCTCGTCCCAACAACGAGTTCATGTCACACTTCACTGTTCAGTCTGAACTTCATCACAGACCCACACACTTGTACAGAAGGACAACAATCAGGGCTCTGTTAAAGATTCCTCTTTAGGTCTGAACACCTGGACACAGCTCACTAAATTGTGTCTGTTAGAAAGGCGATTTATAGACCGTTCCAACAACCCCCCCCCCCCCCCCCCCCCCCTGTAGTCTAGAGAATATTAACCTTTTCCTACCTAGCCCTATTTTTAGGCTTCTGCTCGAAAATACTATACCCATACTCAAAGGGGCCTTACTCTCTAACTACATGGTCTATTTGAATAATTTCAATGGAGTAATAACACTAAGAAGGGGTTGCTCGTATGAATTGTGTAAATATTGTGTATATGTTACTGGTTAAGAGGAAAGGAAGATGGCACACAGCTCAAATTGAAAAGTGTCAAGTTCGCCTGAAGACAAAGCACTTTTTGACATAATTTCTTTGAAATAATGGCAGCTGACACTTCTAACACCTCTCCCAAATCATAGCACAACATGTCAGCAGTGCACTCTCTGCAAAGTTTGACTTTGATAAAGTGAAGCAGAACAAAATTAGAGGTTTTAGTACAGAGAGTTTAGGCGAGGTTTCCAAAATGTGCATTTGGGCACCATGTGTGCCATGTGTGCCATGTGTGCCATTTGAATTTTCTCATGTACCAAACTACATATTTCACTTGTATATTACTAATGGTGTTCAATACATCCTAATACAGCAGTTTTGGGCATTTTTATTTTTTTTTTTTTATTTTATTTTGAAAATTCAACCAGACATAAAAAAACGATAATGTGATTTGTGTTGCTGGTGTCTGTTTGCTCATATCTCAGTGATAGTATGACTTAGAGAGATGTTACAGATATGTCCCTCATCTGTGTGCTGTTGGCATGTTTACTGCAATCTCGGTTTCTTTGTTAGCATCGAGCTTCGATTGCTAGGTCCGGATATGTGGGTGTGCACACTCCTGGCGAAATATGAATATGGTACTGTAGTAATTATAATAGGCTTTGAGTGAGTTGTGTTTGGAGCATGTACAAATGGCATCAATAGTCTTTTAACCGAGGTTCTGAAGTTTCACGTGGTATGCAACATCATTTTTTTTTTTTTTTTTTTTTTTTTTTTTTATTATTTTTATCAAACCATATAGGAGCTTCCCTTAAGGGACCCTTAAGGGACCCTCTCGGTAGGAAAAGGTTAAAGATCCAAGATAAAACTGAAACAGAGGGGCACGGCAAAGTGAATAAAAAAAAATAAAGACACGGATGGCTTTAAATTGTAGTTACTTGATAGAGTAACTATCTAGGATGCCTTGTGTGTATCAGACGTGACAAACAATCGATAATTGACGCCCTGGGGATGAGGACATGCTGGGACAGCGCCATGGATTTATCAATACACAACACAGTTAAGCTACTGATATTTCAGAGCCATGGTCGGGGCCATAGATCCTAACTGGCACACATTCTAAAGGATTAATGAGTCAGGCAGACTAGACTGACACATTCAACTTAACAACCCCACTTCCCCTGCAGGGGCTGAAGAGGAGGGATGACAAGGGGGATGCATTTTGGTCATTTTGCTGACAAGGGGAATGGCATCCCCCCCCCCCCACTAATGTTATGTAACTGTGACACTGACATATGCTTTACATGACCGCCATGCCCTGTTTCCTTCCCTTTGTTTAACCTACATGAAGCTCCAGTTTCTCTCACCTCATCAGCAAAATTCTAACCTTTGACCCGGCTGGAGTGCTCCAGAAGAAGTCATCAGAATACACTTGAGTAAGAGGACAAAGTATTTACTGGGAAAATAAAACAATAAGAAACACACCGGCACACTGCTGTATTTACTGGAATCATTTCAGCCTCAGACGGTCTTCCACAGGTCAAGTTAAAGAAGTGAACAAACGACTGTATTTATTTGTAACGACATGAACAGCCATCATTTCTTGAGAAGATAACCTGCCAAATAAACACCAGACGACATTCCCAGTCTTTATCTCTCAAGTGTGATCACGATAAATGAGCAAATCATGTGAATGCGCATAATAGACCGTGTCTGTTATGTCAAAACGTGAATATATACAAGTATATGTTAGTGTGCTTAAACTTTGATCAAAGTCCCAGCTCCCATAATAGACGGCCACGGATCACATCCAGCATTCAGGTCTCTCTAATTACATACAATAAGATTACAAATCACTGTTTTATTAAGATTACAAATCACTGTTTTATCTCTCTGAAAATGTTCCTGGCTCTCCCTCCTCCCTGCTGGGAGCACTGGAGGCTGATGATGAGGGATAAAGGAGCCCCGCGAGTGATGGTTTTTCTCCATCTGCACCTCGGCCGGGAGCCTCGCAGCGGCGTCTTTTTTTATTTTCACTCGCTCAGGACCTGCCAGGCAACATAACAATGGTGGCAGATCCGAGAGGCATTTTGGTACAACCCTGCACCTGCACACGGCCTCTCAGACGTCTACCAGCAAGAGCTGCTGGTCAGACTTCCTCCGCTGTGGCCTTGCTTTGGATCCCTTCAACGTAGGCGGCTTTTTTCCAACCCTGGAAAACGACACCCCCGTCTCATCGGGACCAGGTTATTATTGCATCTCCGACTGCTTTGCACCAGTGTGCTGCTTAGGACGCTGCAGCACAAAACAACATCTCGCTGCTCTCTCTCTCTCTCTCTCTCTCTCTTTCTGGAGGTAGCCACTAACATCAGGGAGGCTGTGATGGCAGTCCTTACCCTCACCTTGCCTTCTACAGTGGTGTTGTTTAGAATTATGGCATAGCACACAATGATGCAGCGAAACAGCCGGCTCCACATGTCGCAGCTTCACCCTCTGGAGCCATGTGAGAAAAATAAAGTTTTCTTCAAGAATTCAAGGTAACACGGGGTGAGTTACTGATAAAGTATTCCTTTAAGTTATTCTCCAAGTCATATGGCATGCCTCGCCAAAACATGAAGGCGTGAAAGAGTGAAACCTGTGGACCTCAGAACAAACAGAACACAAATCTAAGTGACTGTGTTTAGTTTTTACATGAAACTACTTTTTCCAATTCTTAGCTTTACCTAAACAATACTCTCATGGCAGAGACGTGTATCCTGAACATAATATTTGTTCGCGATACTCTGTCCGAGGGAGTGCGTGCGCACTTCATTAACTGCTGTGGGGCCTCTGTTCCTGGTAAGACCTTGAATTAAAAGCAGACAGTCTGCTCAGTGAAGATCGGGTGGAATGCATTTTTCCATCCACAAAAGAGGGAAATTCGGAGAAGAAAGGGAAGATTGAGGGAGTGTGTACGAGGTTTGCGAAAGAGCACGGAATAACATGGCATTCCTGTTTTTCAAATGCAATCTCTAAAGATAAAACCAGTTCCTTTGAAAGCTTAAGACCACAATGGCAAACGCTTCTTTAAAAGTAGTGTTAGTATTTGCTTTGTTTACATTTTTGATCTTTGTTTTTGTAAATTGTCCAAAAAGATTGTCTTATATACAATACACAGAAACACGGAAATAAATATGAGGACACCTCTACTTCTTTAAGCTGATGCCTCCGGGTAAGCCTCTGTTCCACTAGCTTCTGTAACTCAAAAGCAATTAATTCAACATTTCTTTCCTCGGCCTCTGTTGAACCCGAGGTTTACTTTCCCTTTTCAAAGACAAATTAGCATCCACTGCAGCGCTCGTCATAACAAAGTTAAAAAAACCATTCATTTGTCAGCATGCAAAAAAACTACAGCTCCCATGACAATTTACTAGCGCAGCTAAGCAGGCACTCACATCATGGCACCTTAGTTTCTTTCACCATATCCACCATCACTCTCTTGTTATATCATTTGAACTTTTTAGCTGTAATCTCTGCTGTGCAACAACTTCAACAGGCCTCATGGGGAACAACATATTATGTTCCAAGGCTACATTAATAGCAATTTGCTTTATTACAAATGTCAACGGAATGACAATGACAATGTAATGGAGTTGTCGGTAACAATGCTGCTTCAGATTCTTGACTTGGAAGCTGTGTCTTGCTCTTGAGAGATTTAATCACTTAAAATATTTCTTAACACAAGCTCATTACTGAATCAATAAAAATCATAACATCACTTTTAATGCCAGAGAAAACACTTCATGAAACAATACATTTTGAACAACAAACTAGGCCTCATAAACACACATAAAGCACAGGAGCGCAGTTTTTAAGTAGTGTAATGCTGTAAGACATGACGCCGTGTTCAATAAAAGCAGCAGGACTGCTCAGAACGGGCTCGACCTTGGAGAAGAAAAGACATATTTCACTCTAGGGAGCAAAATGAAAACATTTGTTTTAATTTTGTGTGCTGTAATCAAGTTCATGAGCTAGACTTATGTTAAGATCAAAAGTTTCTTTCTTCCATCAGCAAGCAGGGCCGAATCAGCTGGTTGAAGTTTAAATCAAAAGGAATTTAATATACTAATAAAAGCAAATGCAGTTACAAACAGTTACAAACCAAATCACACTATTAATAACAAAACAAACATAATATTCCATGAAATGTGAGGCCCCGTTCACACCACAGGACAGAATGGTCCGTCTGTCCCATGGTGCGGAGGAAGTCTAAAGCTCTCCTGCCATTCGAAGATCCTTTGTCCCTCCGAAGTCACATCTCTCAGCTCATCGATCAGCTCAATGATTGGCTGAAGTCCAACAAGCCCCTCCTTGGCTGTTGACCTCTCTAACACGTCACCCAGCCACTTCTTCCAACCCCCGCTCTCAGCACATTCCTCAAACCTGATCACACAGACACTCAAACACACTCCTACAAGTAAATACACTGTATCACATAATATCCCTAATTTGGAATGCTTTAAAACTTAAATTCCTCACACTTTTATGGAAACACTTGGTATGTTGTGCGGCAACGCAGAGGCCACGTTTTTGTTCAGTTCCAAAGCAATGCCTCTTTGTTTAGGTTAATCAGGTAAAGACATACTGATGATGTTCTGGTTCATAAACACAGAGGGCCTTCTTCACCGACATCTGCGTACATTATTATTATCAGTAATAACACATGAGCAACCATGTTGTCAAGAAAATACATTATTAGTCATGAAAATGAGAGCACCAAAACATGCATCTTCCAAACTCAATGTTAAGTAAAAAGAGCAATGTAACCAGCTTGTTCCTCAGCCTGACACACAGCAAATGAATCTTGAGTAATATTTAAACATGACACGAAGAGGAACTCATATAATGTCAGTTGGAGAAACTGAAGAATACATAATGTATTCCTTCAATGACATGAAGAGAATCTGAGCTCCATCTTCAACAATTACGGTCCCAGAAAACCAAACTGTACTCTTACAGTATATTTCGAGGGAAACCTACTTCCTCCCAGGGTATGGTTGCAGTTTCAAACAGTTTCAAACAGTTTCAAACGTGGGATTAACTCTGTAAATTGAAACAAAACCAAAACAAACGAAGAAATGCTACAAGTTGGTTTGGTTTAGTTAAAACAGTTGTTTAGCCTTAAATGACTGAAGAAAACAGAAAACGCAACAAAAGAACTTGGTTATGTTTAGGCTACAAATGTACTTAGACAGGAACCGCAGTGTCCTTGGTGAAAGCCCAACATCCTCCCAATGCTGACTTTTGCAAACTCATTTGAAACGCTTTTGTGATACTTTCCCTCGAAACATAACTCACAATGTTTCCTTGTATGGGAAGGTCATTTTGGGGGGTCAGGGATGTTGACTTTGTGTTGTTAAAGCTGTGGATGTTTTTGTGTGTGTGTGCTATTTTCATAACTTTTTTAACTCAGCCCTGATAAATTGCAAATTTCCTTCAAGTAGTTCCACATGGTTTGACTCTTCTCATATGAAGATTTAATTGAATCAGTAAAACCTTTCGCTCTCCTTTGATTATGATCAGCATATAGAAAATGATTTGTTTCACAATATTTACTTTTGAAATTAAAACCACACTGGCTCTTTCCAACACGTGTCGAAATGTTTTGACATGTTCAGATTGTATCTACACGTTCTGGAAATTGGTTGTTTGTCAAGGATTTGTACCAAAATGAAGTGCAGGTGGACGAAAAGCTCTAGAAACAGACTACTGTATGGTTGCCGGTTCGATCTCCGGACCGGCAGAATACATGCGGATGGGGGAAAGTGAAAGAGCAGCTATAGTTACCACCACTGAGGTGCCCTCGAGCAAGAACCTTCATTCCCCAACTGCTCCGGTGGAGCTGCTCAGTGGCCAGCAGGTTGGTGGTTGTAATGGACAGCTGTGTGTGTGATCTGTTCAAGGGGATCCTTGAAAATTAAGCCTATTATTTTCGCAATACATCCCTGGTTAAAAAAAAATCCCAGTTTGATCTGCTGCTCTATCAAAGTTTTGAAATATTGATCATAACTGATAGAAAGCGTTTGTTTTGATATTTGTCCATCTGTGTGAAAATGATAAGAAGTCTCAGTCTTCATAGCATGACAGATCATCTTCCCTTTATTTTGCTGGCACATTTCTGAGAAGTGTCTCCTTCTACACTGGCAAAAAAGACATTTTAAATGGCAGCTGCTTGAACGTGCATGTCAGAGACTTGTGGGTTTTGAGTGTGTTCGAAAGCAACCCAATTCCATAAAGAAACACTCACCTCTCATGGGTGAATGGAGTCCATCTCTGATGATATGCGACTGTTCTCCTGAACAAAACAACAAAAGAAAAGACCAGAGTCTGAAAAGTATCCAAAATATATAATTCCGTGAAATTGGCCTCAAACTACGATAGAACATTGTTGCTCACATAAAGGCAACATAAGAAGCCTGGGATTTTCATACAGTTTATATTACTAAATATTTACTGCAAATCTCTTGAGAGTCAAATCAAGGTTATCTATTAAAGATGATACTGATGATACACTCCATATACTACAGGCAACAAATACAACAGTGCATCAAATACATTGGAAGATTAAGTATTATGACGGGAAGGTATTATGAGCATTCAAGCACGACAATTTAAAAAGCATTATGAAATGCAATCAAGTGGACGGTTAGAAGTGACTTTTTGACCTGATTTTCATACCTAACTCGTCACATTAGGAGGCTTGGTCAGGATTTGTTGGCATCACTTTAGGCAATAAAACTACTCGGTTAGGTTCAGGAAAAGATTAAAGGTTAAAATAAGTATTTTTTTACGTCACTTAAGTTATGTGCATAAGTTATGCTATTTTAGTAAGCTGCTATTTTGTTACGTTGCTTGAATATGTTAGTTTAGTGTGTCATGTATGCAATGTAAACTATTAGGTCAAAGTAACATAGATATGTAACTTAAAATAAGTACCTTTGTTACGTAACATAAGTACAACAAGTTATGTGTTATGTACATGATGTAAGTTACGTATGTAACTTAAAATTTGTATGTTTGTTGCAAAGCTTAAGTTACATCCGTAAGTTAAGTACGTTTTGTAACTTAGGTAACTTAATGGATGAAAGTCCTGTTTGTTTGATCTTTCCTTCAACACCGACCTGCTCCTGATGCGGACCTTGATACGCTCATGCGTAACAGTATCAGACGCAGAGGGACGTGACAGAGCATTGGTATTTGATGATCTGGGAATGACACCTGGCTGTAACAACATAGTGCCTGTTATATACTCCTATCCATTAAAGAAGATAATAAAGATAACGGAGTGTTTTTGTGTCTCGCTGTGCAGCTGCTGTGGGATTTAACTTCCTTGTAAAGGAAATAAGATAATGCTGGGAAATTGAAAAATTTGATAAATATATCCGAGGATACACCCACGTGTTATTTTAGAATGATTCTTTTCTCTGGTCTTTTGACAAGACTAAATGTGCTTTCAATCAGCAAGCAGTTGCGACTATTATTTTTGATGTAAACACAGCAGGCGAGGTCAGCGGTAGCAGGAAGGAGAGGGATTAGATTACAGTAGTTGGGGAGCAGCAGCCTGTGGTGTACCGCTGATAGGTGCGGAGGTAGCCCACTGCGGTGTTGCCCCTGCTGCTTATTCAGGAGTCCACAGATATGCTAGCTGCCCTATGAGACTGTCCGTGCAGTGCATGGACAAAAAGAATACATAGTCAAGTCAACGTACATAAGAAGACAGCGCACATCTTGTAATAGAATCAAATGACAATCTAAATATGAGGAAAAATAAGGTAAAGGCAATTAATATGAAACGCTAGGAGGGATTTTGTGTTACCATCAACAGCCATGGTTAACATTCTCAATGTGCTTATTTCAGTAACATACATCCTATTTAAGCACTAACATATTAGGCAGTGTTGATGTTGGCTCTTGGCACTCAGGATCACCTTCCTCCCTCTCTGCTGTCATGTTATACAGCTTCTCTTGACGGACTTGTTATGATAGCTGTTTCATTTAATCTATATGGTTTTCTTTTTTTAAAGGGACAAATACAGTATACATAGAAAATTGCACAGAAATTGTCCGATGCAACGTATCACAGCATTTGTAGCCACTGCTAATTTCCAATACCCGTCCTTTGAAGGGCCTTTACAATAACAATCATTTAAAACATGTTTACAGACAATAAATATAAACTTTGATACATTGTGTTGTCGTCATAGGAACATATGCTTATATATATATATATATATATATATACACATATGTGCTGCATACAGTACAAATACATGCCTCCCTAAAATATTATGGATATTATTACATATACCATGCCAGTGAAAATTAAAATAAGATCACTGGAATGTGCACATTTCTATATTAATTGATCATTAAAATGTAAGAAGGTGACATCTTCAAACAGCTTGTTTTTAAAGTCCAACTCTCCGAAAGCCAATGACATTAAATGAATCATCATAATGTTGAAAAATGACTTATCGAGTTGCTGATTATTTGTCTTTCGAGTGACCAATCATAACACGATTCATGATTTCAGGCTATACAGCCTTTAAGCTTTTATGAATGCCAGGAATATTGATTGATTTTCCTTCAGGGACGTTAATGGAACGGCGGCGTGCGGTTCGCCACTGTGGCAGATTGTGTTTGTGTTTGAGTCACTCCAACTGCTCTGTGTGAGCCAGTGCCTACGTTGGATTGGGCCGACTGGGCTGGTTCCCACAGATCTCAAGCCAGTGAGCCTCCAGCTGTTTTCAGAGAAAACAGCTGGAGGCTTTGATATTTCCTTTTTTTTCTTCAAATATTTACTGGTGTTCATATGTTGTTGATTCTACTATTCCCCTGCAGCTGATAATGAGGCTAGTTAGATTGAAACTTTGTCTATAAAATGTTAGAATTATGTGTATTTTGTTTATTATTGGCTGTATGGAAAATTGTATAATGCAGGAATTAAGTTATGAGTCTTGGGGGGGGCGTTCTTAATCTGGGTTTGTTGTGTTATTAGTCAGGTTGAGTGATGTTTTTTGTATGAACACAGTACAAATTAGTTCAGCAAGAAAGAAACATCTCGGGATCATGGTGCAGCAGACGCAGCAGTCCCTCACACCATGTGAGCCAGTTAAAACATTATGTTATGAATGCTTAAGCCTTAAATTAATATTAAAAATAAATACATAAATATGCTATCTTTCGGGAACAAAATGTTGACGAAAATAAATTGCTTGATCTTGACTCTGATCTTGACAAGAACTTAAATGATTTATGGATTATCATCAGCTCATTTTATTTCATCGCTTCATGGTTCTACAAGAGGAGATTTAAGATATTAAAAGCTTGTAAGCAACACACTCATTATGTTGTATCAAAGTATTAAACCAGGAAAGCAGAAGTTGAGGAGGAATATAAGGACTATTAGTCTTCACACTGTTCATTGCCGTTTCCGACATCTGTCTTTTACTGCGAGGACGTCCAAAGGTCCTCACAAAACTGTAAACTTACAGGAGTCCCCATTATGTCTGTCACATACACACAGGTGTAAATACCAGCATGTGGTCATGGGTGTCGTCCTGCGTGTGCTCTCCCTCCTCTTCTTCCTCCTCGTCTTCTTCTTCCTCTTCTTCAGCTTCGCTGTTCTGTCTGTGCTCCTCCTCGTCCTCCAGCTCTGAGCTCGACTCCTCCCCTTCCTGCCACGCCTCCTCGCTCTTACACTCCCCCGCCTTCCTCAGCTCTGCACCAACACACACACACACACACACACACATAAATAAATATTAGAAAACTGTGGAAAGTACAACTTGTATAATACACGTATCGGCCATAAAAACAGCTGGTCGATTTCTCCCAGGTCCCATGAGAGGAGCTTCATTGTTTCCTCTCCTGTCTCTTTAAGCAGAGACAACACAGAGACGTCCTTTGTGATTGAAAAGAAGAGACTGATTTGAAGCATTGATTGAGAGTTGATTCTTGTGATACAATGATAAAGAAACAATGGAAAAACAAAACGTCACACAATAGTCTGCTCTGAAATATCCCAGGTAAGTGTGTGTGTGTGTGTGTGTGTGTGTGTGTGTGTGTGTGTGTGTGTGTGTGTGTGTGTGTGTGCACATATGTGTGTGAGAGACTAAGGTTGAACAGTTTAGATGACACATGATTCAAAACCTGCCTAAGTTTGTTTCTAACAAGAAAATATGAATATATTTATAATAAAGACTAGATAAAGTACATTTCAGTCCTTGATATTAGTGCACGCAGCCAAGTTACTTCTGAGTTGCAGGTAAAACATTATTTATTCTCAATTGAAGTGGCCATGATTATTTTTATAGTAGTTTATAGTTCTTTGGCTCATGAAAGAAAATGTAGAAGCTCTAATGTACAAGACATGAAAAATCAAACGACTCAAATATGCAGTCTATTTGTAGCGTTTTGTAAATGTGTTAGCCAGCTCGTTCTCTGCTGCTCTGCCATCTGGGAAACACGGCCAAAGAATCCGTCTCTCTTCTTCCCACAGCTCACTTACATGTCATTGCACAGGCACCTTTATATGCAGATTTATGTAGCGCTTTATTTAATTAACTGAGATTGCATCATGCATATTGTACCATATCATCTGTTTGCATGTCAGTCACATCTTCAGATTCTTTTATATTTTATAAGTTTGGACAGTTTAACTTCATCACATCGTACGGCGTCCTTGTGAAGAGCTTGACCTTACTCCCATGAAAGTACTTTTTTTTGTTCGGTTCTCTCTTTTTCTTTTATTTATACTGCGGCATACTTTCATACATGATTTATTTATTTTTCTTCAGCATTTTTTCCATTGGCAGAATTACTTTATTTTAGCAGGTATTTCATCACGGGCTGGGTTTGGTTTATAATGAACAAAAAGAAGATGTGCATGGCCTCGTGTCTTTTTCATTGAAACATCAAATGAAGCCACGTATGTCTTCAGAAGACAGCGCAGGGAGTAACATCAATGAGGAAGTCATATTTCATGTTTTTTCCTGCTTATTTTCTCTTGATGTGACAATTCCATTTTTGTCTCCAGGAAGCTGAAAAGCACACGTGGCTCCCAGAGACTTTCTAATAAGGAAGTGAACTGTTGAAGCCCCCCCCCCGACAAACCCGGCTCTAAATCTGAAGTACAACATAAAAATGTGCAAGAACATGTGTTACATAATACGCCTAGAGCAGTTATGGCAGAGCAGTATTTTATGCATTACATATCAATACCACAAAAAGAATACATATCTTGGTTTAGGCGAACTAAAGCTCTAAATCGATGTTGAATTTACGTTAAAACCACTACAATATTTAGTTTGACTGAGTCCAACATGGCTACTGATTTTACTGTACTGCAGTAACTCTACTGTAGTTTTGCTTCAACATTGTAGATCATATGGAAAATAAACTGCACAAATATATCATGAATAAATTACCAATAATGGAAGAAAATCAGTTTGGCATGCATTTGAATCAAACAGCTGGATAAGAGAGTCAGAGTTGTGTTCAGAGGTGGAGTTCCCGACTGTGATCATGTGTCTGTGAGCTATGAGCATAGTCACATTAACATAATCCCAGCACATTGTTGTTCTCTTCATTCCTAATATGATTGTTTTATTTGCGTGCATGTGCATGTGTGTGTGTGTGTGTGTGTGTGTGTCACCTGAGGAGGTGATGTGTGTGTCTTCTGTGATCTGCTCCAGTCTGCCCAGCAAAGCTTCGATGTTGGCTTTAATCTGAGTCAACTCTGACTTGATCGCCTGAAGCTCTGCACCTTTCACTGCTGGTCGAGAGATATAGACAGAGACAGAAATGGTGCAGAGAGAGAGAGAGAGAGAGAGAGACATATAGGGGTGGGGAGAGTGTGAGAGTGAGACAGAGAGGGAGACGTTAGCGCCCATCGTCTGATCAACAAGTCTGCAGAGGGCGAAGCAGACCTTTGCCTTGTAAAAGGTCAGAATCTTTCAAACATTGTTATGTTTCTGGAATTTTCTTGAGGTGATGATAGATTATTACGTCCATTTTTATTAGACAAGGGCTTGAAAATCAGACTGCATGAAGTCCTTTCCTTCATGGTAAAGTGTGGTCCAGTGTTCCCCATGCTAAAGGAGATAAGAGAGGAAGCACCGAAGCACTTTTCTGTAGCGTTTCAGAGAATTTGACGAGCTCCCCTCATGGCAGACACATTCATACTTTGGAACTTTCCTAAGCTAAAAAGATCTGTTCTGCCGCAGCCATGGACTCAGGCGGTGTGTTTGAAATCGGATAACGTACCACATACTACTTACTCAATCAGTATGTACCGCATACTGCCTGGTGAATGGACGGTGAAGTATGATCTCACAAGCGATCGCAGCAAAATTACAAACAGGCTTTACTTGGACGAAGTGACTGCTTATTATGAATCTCAACGGTTACTTTCTCGCCTGAAAACAAATGAACAGCTTTTTAATCTGTCTTGAAATCTCACAAGACTGACAGCCGGTCTCAAGGCCACCCAGACGCAATGCATTGTGGGGCAGTTGAAAAAGTGCTCACGTCTTCAACTCTTGCTCGTGGATTATAAACTCAGGCACAAAATGCACATACTACTACGCAGGGCGAACACACTACATACCAGATTGTACATCAACAGTGTAAACAGTATGTTAGCATGCGTTATTGAACACAGCCTGGATCTTCCTTCCAAGATGGAAAAGGTTCATCGCTACGTCCCGCCCTGCTCCTCAGATACCTCACGTCTCGCCCTTGGGCGTTTTCCTGCCTTTGCGTCCGCCTGTCCCACCTTGATTGGTTTCACCTGTCCCTCGTTATCCCCCCCCTCTCCTGTGATTCGAGCCTTCCAGCCTTGGTTTTTCTTGCGTCTAATATTCCCTGTTTGTTTATTTGGACTTTGCCTTAGCTCATCTTGGTCATCTTCCTGCCGGAGTTCTTTGCCTCGTCTGTTGTTCACTTTGCCTGTGGTTTCACATCTTCAAGTCAGTGTTTTACGGATAACTGTCGATTACATTTTAGTTGTGCACAAGTAGAAAACTCCAAATGACAGCAACGAAGGCCAGGGAATCACTAAAATATCCATCAGGAATCATCTGGGAACCATGAATATTTATACCAGATTCCACAACAGTCTTGCCAACACAGACTGTGTTAACCTGCTGTGGGTCAAAGTGATGGATGAACTGTTTTGTACTGTATCTGTTAGACAACTTATTCATCTTTTCTATAACCGTAGCTCTGTTGAATTCCTTTGGAATTTATACTTTCTTTTGCCAAAAATCTGGCTTGTCTACGTGAGGAGGGATCACCATTTGTTCCTATTCATTTATAAACCTCAAAAGCCCTCTCTCTATTTATTTTTGAAGCGCTAATGTTTCTGACACAATCTATGTGATACAGTGGAAACACACAAAACAAGGTGTGGATAATAGTTTTTGAATATTTTTAATTTACTATTTACTAATTGCTTTATCATCCATATGTTGGACATCTGATTTACCCGTATAATGCATCCATGTTATGTGTTTTGACGCATTTTGTTTGTTCAGCAATTTAAAAAAGAAAAGGAAAACATATTGAGATGTCTCTGGTAAACCACTGAGAGAGAAGAAGGTGATTAAGGAAAGACAGACCAAGTGATGAGTACATTAGTGGCAATAGCGAACAACTGAAGCCATGAAACACATCTGGTGGTTGTTTTTGTTTCACTACAATGAACTCAAATTACTACCATATTTCCCAACTGTGTGTGTGTGTGTGTGTGTGTGGTTGTTGTTGCTCAATACACATTCACATCTCTGTCTCTCTCTGTCCTCCTCCTTTCTTTCCCTTCCCCCTCTTCTCCAGCTGTGCTTCTACCAGAGTTTCTTCTGCCGTCTTGCTGCTCTTGTCCACTTTTCTCTCTCCTATGACTCCTCTCTCTCCCCCTTCTCTTTTCTGCCTCATCTGATTTATTTCACCTTCTTCTCTCTATCAGTGTCTCGTCTTTATGTTCACTTATTCCCTCACTCTTTTCTTTTTCTCCACCTGCCTACCCACTTGTCCTCGTCCCTTTCTAGGTCCTGTCATCGTACATGTTGTCATTTCATCTGTCCTTCCTTCTCTTGCTGTCTACTCTCCTTCCCAGCGTCACCTTTTGTTGCATTCTTGTCATCCATTATCATTACTTCCTCCCTCTTTTCTTTCTCTGTTTCCACATCTCTCTTAGCTTTGTCAAAAAAAGAATTCCCTACAAAAACCAAACGAGCTGTCGGTGGAGTTATTCAATCGCACACACACACACACACACACACACACACACACACACACACACACACACACACACACGGGTTTCTGGATACCACATTGAGTACCCAAGGTGAAATACACAATAAAACCCAAAACATTTTTGATCCACAGAGGAGCAAGTGGTCCCAGTTCAAACACAAGGAGGCACTATTGCCTTCTTCAGGACACATTAATCTGAGTCATATACTGTGTCTAGCAGCTGTATCATCTCAAGAGTTCATCTACCTTCATATATGCACTGTTGGAAGACTTTGGTAAATACTAAAATGTGTATGATCGAGATGTAAGAAAACTTTAAGAAGGTGTAGGAAAATGATTGGTGTCAACGGCTAATGTGGAAAAGAGCTTATGACTTAAAGAGAAGTCCACAGCCAAGGTGGCCACTTGATATTAAAGTTCTGGATTTCCACTCGCAAAATTAGTTTTCCTGAAATAAAACAAACCGAATCCAACAAAAACTCACTCCCAACTTGTCAAACACAGATGCTTGTCCAGTGGCCCCAAGCTTCACAATATGACGCACTAGGTGCCCCTCTAGCATCAGCTTTGGACTTGTCCTGCACGGAGTATCAGTTTTACATGCATAGTGTCTTTCAAAACAAGCTTTCGTCTTCACAGGAAGTTAGGTTTTAACAAAACCACTTAGGTAAGGAAAAGAGTGTGGGTCGCACAGTCTCATTGTATCATGTTAGCATGGAAGTAACTTGAATGGCATATTGGCGTTTCTTGATCAAGGCAAATGACTCATTTTTCTTGGTTGTGTAAAGTAAAGAAACAAATCATCTGCATATAGGTTTACCCTTTTAAAATGTATTTATTTCCCTAATGAATCAATCATTGACAAATGTAAATCTGTGCAGGTCTCAAACATCTGGCTGGCAAGGTCTGATGTGCATCAGGATATAAATCAGGGCTCTACAGGACGAGTGTTCCCACAGTGTGGGTATGTGTTGTAACGCATTTGGGGTAAAATGTAATTCTCCCTGAAATTCGAAACATTTTAGAAGACAAGAGGAGCTAAAGGCTTAAGGGAATGATTTAAATGTTGACGTAACTTGAACTCCACTCAAAGTGTGGCTGCTTGGATCTCTCTGACAGGATTTTTGGTGTGCAGGGAGTCAATGAAAACAGTCTGAGAGGCCTTATATCTGAAAGCGATACATTAGTTTAGAGGTTAACGTACAGTACAACTTTGTCTTAACGGGTTCTTTATGAATCTAATGAGCTAATCTTGAGAGTTACTAAGCGGCAGTGGTACATGGCACCACTTTAAACCCTAGCCCTATTTTTAGGCCTCTGCTCGAAAATTGCATACCCATACTAAAAAGACTGTCATTCTGTAACTACAAGGTCTATTGTAATAATTCTGCCACCACTATTATTAATGTCCAGTAAAGTTTAAGCAACTAAAAGTCATTGGTTAAGGTTTAAGGTTAGTCATGGTTTAAAATAAAAATGTTGACAACGTTGACTGTTGGTTGAAACGGAATGCAATCTCTCATGATCTGACAAGTCAAAGAGGAACTCCTCCTTAGAACGTTTTGTGTTGCTGAATCAGCGTTACTGCTGTCTTAGATTCTGATCGAAGAAATGATTTGCTTTGGACAAACAATACATTCTGTCATTGTTTTCTGGTGAAGACAGGCTTGGTTAAAACATGAAAGGAAAAAAAAAAAGAGCTGACAGGCGACATCAGGATGGAGCTGCATTCATTCAAAGTCCGGCACCTTCCCACAGGTTTGTGAGGAGGTGTGGAAGCGTTCATTTGTGCTTTAGAACGTAAGTGCTGTGAAACAAACAAATCTCTGCAAAATACATTATGTAACTGCAGAGTCAGGCAGGGGGAAACGTTAACACAGTCTGACCAAGGGAAGTTACTTCAGTTTTCAATCAACAAGTTGAAACTCTGCAGAAATCAAAAACTGCTGTTTGGAAAGAAATAACAAAAAAAGGAGCTAACGGGAGTCAGCTTTTCTTTTCAGATCCACGTTATGGACATGATGTGAAATGAAGGTTTGATGAGCAGAATCCTAAAATAATGTGACAACAGTCGCAGTGATGCTTGAACCTTCCGCTGTAAAACATAGACTTGAATGATGGTTGACGGGAAGGTTTGGATCACAAGGGTGGAGTTTGTCAGGAGGGCAAGTGAGAAAAGGAAGAGGGACATACGGGCAGAGAGAACGAGAGAGTTTGATGTCATGTGGCGGTTTAAGAATACGGGATACCAACACGATGATTACACTCATATTTACATTCAGAATCCTACAATTTGACTCTTTCGCTGTTGACTGAAGCTGCTAACGCAACAACTGCATTTCAACAGCATTTACTGCAATTTCTAGTTTTACCAAAACAATTAGCCTACTGTTGCTACTTTAGCTAATGCTATTGTTTAACAACTACTTAAACCGATATAAGCTTTACCAATATCATTGCATTTATTGTTGCATGCCCAAACTGACCCTTACATACAGTGTGTACAGGTGACCGACATTTAGAATATTTGTTTAACTTTAATGTGTTGAAGTTGGACTTCTCTGGTATCATATCATCTTCATCTGCTTCACAAAATGAGAAGGGAAATCACGTTATCTACAGCTACGATCGATGTCAGCATTAGTAAGTAGAGTAGCAGACTTACATCTCTGTTTGTTGCCGTTGCTGGTGGGGAGGACGGAGGCGTTACGCGCCAGCAGTTTGACAGGCAAGGATTTGACCCGTCGTACCAGAGGCACTGCTACCCGCGGGCGTTTGACGGGCACCACCCGAGGGACCGGAGACACCCTGCCATGGTACTCAAACAACCTGAAGAGAGCGAGAGGAGCAAAGAAAGAAAAGAAAGAAAGGAGGAGAGAGTTGAAAAGGAGGAAAGTTGAAAGAGGAGAGGTCGGATGATGAGGAGAGGGTGTTTGGTACGTTGTAAAGCACTTTTGTAGTCTTCTGACCACTCAAAGCTCTATAATACTACATGTCATCATTCACCCATTCACAACCAATCATACACTGATGGCAGGGGCTACCATGCAAGGTGCCACATCAGGATTATCTCTGCGTTAATACAATACTGGGGTCTGGATATTTTGGTGGTTGTGTATTTTTAATATAATATAGTGTTTGCCTTTGCAAAAAGGTTTGCTTGCGAGCTAGTCTTAGTTAACTTAGTAGTTACCTAAGTATCACTTATCTCCTCCACTCTCTCCCTCTCTCTCTCTCTACACCAACACCTCAGCCGATTGCTCTCTATCTGGCACCACTTTAAAAAAAACAACAACAAGTGGACACTAAAGATGAAGCTAAAAACGAGAGGCTCGGTCTGCACTTCCTCTGAGGCCTTGGGCTGCATGTGCGAAGAATCCAAACAGGTTATTGTGTTGAAAATAAATACGTTTGTTATAGAATAATTCATCCCACTATTTCCATGTGTCATAATCATTTTCATCTGTACGCGCTACCCCTCTGCTCTTTTTATCCCCTCTCTCTTTGCCCCTCATCTGGGCCGTTTGTGTCTGTTTCAGATAAACCATAACAGAGGTCAGTAGAAGTCAGGGCAGTCTGCTGCAGTTATTCCTGTATGGACTCGGGTCCTCTGTGTCTCCTAGAGCTGTACACTAAAATAAGGATTTCTACTACAGTTTAAGTATTGCATTCACTTACTCTTAGTCTGTAATTGTGCATCAAACACAAACCAGAGCAGAAGAACAGCTGCCCTGCTTGGTCTTCTGCGTGTCTTTACAGAGGATTCTTTTGAGATAATAAGATACTGATCAAAGTCGTTTGGCACTACTCCTCCAAGACCCGTTTGACAGGAGAACTTTGGCGGAGATTCTGCAGTTAAAGAGCTGATCCCAGATCAGCCTGACCTCACAATCAGACAGCAGACTAGCGGGAAAGAGAAGCAGTACATGAAGCTTCTCTAGTAGCTGTACACCAGACAGGTTTGACTCGCTGGATGACGTCATGCTAATAACTTATTTAGCTTTTTAAAACAACGAGGACAGATCCAGCACGGACAGTTAGGGAGTGAGGGATGAGGAGGTAAGGAGACATGAGAACACCAGGGCACACATGGAGAACTCTGTCAAGATACATATTAGGCAAAGTGAACATCTGTTCTTCTACATAGTTGTCCTCAGTCTCATCTGCTTCACTTGGTCATGGAGGCATCAACATTTAATTGAGATGGTAAATCAACAGTGAAAACTCATCATAGCTTAATTTAACATCAGTATTCATAATTACACTTCATGTTTACTTCTCCTGATCTTTACCTCCTATAACAAGGTCCATAGGAGCATCTCAATAAATACACATCTTCTATTATATTCTATTCTATTTTACATATAGAGGTATATACTGTGTATATATCTCTATATGTATGTGTGTGTTTTATATTATACTGAATATTATTATATGATATATATATATATACTGTATATATATATTATACTGAATTCCCTGTGAGGGTGACATTAATAAGATGTCCTGACGTGTTCATCAAAGTGTTATTTAATGCTTTTTTTCGTGTTGGAATAAATGTTAAATATTTAACTGCAAAGTAGTAATGCGTGTTTGATACTTTAATTTATTTTGCATTAAATCATTCTGGGATGTTTGCTGAAATTGATTGGATGGCCCTACCTAGCCGCCACTGGATACCATATATATCATACCATTACATTCATGGGCTAAGAATGGGAGGGAGTGAGACTGCCAGATCACAGTTATGGGTGTAAATCAGTCCTGAGGTCTGCAACCCAGCTGTTCAGCATGTTTCAACATCTGTTAAGACAGATGTTTATCCAGTAAAGCTCAGCAGGATTTCTCAAATTCTGGTATAGGGGTTGATTTGGTGGGATGGATGTAAAGAGGTTAATTAAGCCAGCTTGTTCTATTTTGTGTCTTTCACAGGGTTGCTGGGCTGACCCTGAGCGATGGGATGAGGCGCTCACATATCTGGGAGGAGGGCTGAGTAGCAAATCCTTTCCTTTAGACTGAATAGAGCTAGTAGAGGTGGTGATTAGGATGTCCTCCCTGTGGAGGTATTCCAGGTACGTCAAACAAGACGGGGACCCCAAGGTAGCACCAGAATGTGCTGGAGGGGTTTATATATCTCACAAAAAGTAACTTCCGGTGCTGAAAAGTCAAGCCAACGTGGAAGTGGCAAAAACATGCATTTCCTCAAAAGGCCACTTGAGGCTGGCTCCAAAAGAGTCAGTCCTTATAGACTCCCATGTGAAAATGCCCAACTTTATAGCTGATATAAACATGTTTACAGTCGGGTACAAAAAACAGTTTTGGTCTCTAAAGCTAATATCCCCTTTCATGTGAACTGTGTGTGTGTGTGTGGGGGGGGGGGGGGGGGGGGATACGTTGTTCTGCCTGCTACTCAGATTCGAATAATGAGAAATGAGAAAATAAATGGATAGATTGAGCATATAATCAAATTTACTTCAGTAAAACTACACAACAATGCTTCATTTGTACATGTTCAGTTCAATGTGATCATTGAATGACGGAATGTAATTGGTCAATTTACTATTTGCTGTCAAATACTAAACATGCCCCCCCCCCCCATCGTCATGGCTCTTTGAAAAATGAAGGGAAATCTTGATGCTAAGGCATGAAATTATATTGTAGACAATGATGTGCTTCGAACTTTGTAGCAACATTTCTGGTAAGGCCTCTGAGGAATTTTGTCTTGGAAGAACTTGAGTGGAGCCCTGTCCTAAACGCCATCCAACGCTGTTGTGATGAACTGGAACGGCGACTGGGAGCCAGACTGTTAGAAAGCCAACATTGCTGTGTAAAAAGTGTGTCTGTCCTGCATTAAAGTTGTGTTATCTTCGTTCCGATAGTAATTTACTTCCCCTCACCTAAGTGGCATCATCTGCACTGTCCAACCAATGATCTGACGGCTGAATGGGAGCACAGTTCTGCAGCCAGGTTAAAAACAATCTTGTCTAAAGCCTTCCTGGAAGACTGAAGGTTGTTATAATAGAAGATCAATGCCCATAGTTTTAGATGGTATGGTTGGTTTGGGGTGTTGACATGCTTTTGGCCATATATCTCTGCTGATGCTCTGTCAGGCCTGGTTAACAGCTGTCTTCACTTCTGCTGGTTTCAGGGTACTTTGTCTTTTGGTCTTTTTAGGTGGGTGGTGTATCACAACGCAGTGTACCGGGTGAACATATTCAGAATAAGTCCAGCGACAGTTTTCTACAGTTAAAGCTTTTAACAGTCACCACCCCACCTCGTCCAGTAATCCGTGGGGAATTAAAAATGGTACAATCCAGTGGTAAGACTTCTGAAAAAGAGCTAACCTCACCTGACACTCAGACAGTTTTTAGTCACACACAAAAAAAATCCAATCCCCGAGAATTGAAGAAATCATTTAGAATAAATGTCTTATTTGCTAGTAATAAAGCATTTACTAAGGCTATTCTGGTTGGAGCCGGGCAGTTTGCAGTCTGAGGGACCCGGCCCAGCGGCCTAAAGCTTCAAAGGGTTCACCACCTCTGCGGAGATGAGATGAGCGCATCCAATCCGTGAATACTCCTCTGAGCTTTTGTTAAATTTTGTTAAATCTTTCTGTGACTGCCTGTTGCTGATCCTGACAGGGATGTGCCAAATTACATTACTAGGTATCACAGTGGTTACACGAAGCATCCCAGGACTGGGAAGTCTCATGAAAGATGCAGAAGATAATAGTCTCACTCACCGGTTGTAGACTGCAGGTTTAATTGTCCATTGCCCGCCTATAGCTAGCATTCTCCTCCTCTTTCGCTATCTACGCTTTCTATTTTGCAAGGTCACCGTCGGTGCATCCTGGGCTGACATTGCCAAAGACGATCGTGATTAGTTTAAAGGAATACAAACAAGCCAGAGTGTTTGTTTTTTCACCCAACAGCAGAATGATAAAGTTTCGAGCCAGACCTTTCCTTAGCGCTGACACAGCACTGTGGAGATAGGTCTGGCCGTGGGTTGTGTAAACTCAACAACTCCCACGAGAGTTAAACTCTCTGGCTGAACCTTTTGCTGTGTGTGAGCACAGGCAATGTGGTTGTTGGTGATTCAGAGAATTGACAGACCACAGCTCTCCCTCATCCAGGGAGATGAAGAAACCTTGATTACCCTTTTTCACTGTTAGGCAGCTTCATTTCACACAGACAAAGCTTAGTGTGTTTTGACAGGAGTCAAAAAAGGTTTTGGGAGAGTTGCTTTTCTCTCAGAAGCATGACTGTCTTTTGCAAAACACAAAACCTCTGTACCTCATCAGTTTCAAAAACCTCTGCATATAATGACACTGAATAACCCTGGGTTTTTTTTCTCGGGGGGTGAAATGCAAAAATCCCATCTTGAGATCGGAAGCATGTGTTGGTTTTGACGTTTGGGATCATCTGGATGAATCTGGACATCTCTACTTTCTGTCCTGCTCAGTATACACACTGATCAAAAAAAATAAAAAAGTGTGTTACAAAAGTGAAGATTCAGTTTCAAAGTCCTGAACTCTCATGAAAAGCAGTGGAGACATGCGGCACATGACGGGGTCCAGGGATTAGTTTCACTTTAAGCAACGGGCAGACAGATGCAGTTCTTTTTACCCTCGTACCCTTTGCTTTGATGGTGACTTTCACCTGGTCTTGGCGGAACATTAATAGTTCTCACACTGTGACATAGCAGCAGAGGTCAAGGTAAATGGATTTAATTTGGCCAGATGTTTCTCAGATTGGCAGGTACAGGGAGAACCCCCCCCCCCCCCCCCGTAAAGCAGATAATCCCTTGCTCATGTCCTGGTCATGTAATCCGTGGAGAATAGTCCTGCTGCCGGCGTTGGTGTTCTGTCTCTGTTCGTGTCTTACTGTTCTTGGATGCCATTTAAATCAGTTATTTTTTTTGTTTGATAATTAAATGATGTGACTTGAGGGGCGAATTCACAAAAGGGTTGCTCGGTTTCTGCGGCTGCTAAACCTGCACAAGCAAGACAAAAAGAAAAAAAAGAGGCTGAAATGCACCCCTGACTGCACTGCCAAGCAAATAAAGTCTCTGTGCTCCTGTGCTCTGGTATGCACGTATTAAAATTAGGTAATGTGCAGACATTTGGCGTAAAATTGGCCCCATATATGCAAATAGTCCAATTCGCAAAGTTCAGTGCAAATAGCCACACACAGTTAGAGTGAAATTGAGAGTGTCTTCAGAGAGTTGGTGGTAACTTACTGACAGACTGGGATATTAAATGCCAGTCTGTGTAAATTCCTTGCCTGAAGTATTGAGGAATGCCTCTGCACCTTGGCAGTCAAGACCTGTAGCTTGTGGTCTGTGGGTGTAATTTTCTTTTTTTTCTCTCTGCCATTGTTCTGCCTACGAGGTTCTCGGTGCAAAGGCAACATTTACATCAGGCACAAAGAAAAAGGGCAAATTGCACTTTTCAGCTACAATACTTCTTGAATTTGAGTTTTCCAGATCACTTCAAGAACACTTCTATTTTCCACTTAATTGTGGATGAGACACATTTTTAGTCAAAGGCCAAAATCAAACTATCCCTTCCAAGAAGAATGACAGCATCAGCTGTTTCAGCAAATGCCCCCAAAACAACATATGTTTATGTTCAAGTGACAGAGCCCTCAAACAGGGCACACACACACACATACACACACACACACACACACACACACACACACCTGCAAAAATGTAGCTGGTGCCCCATTCCCATTCCATGCGACTCCACAGCGTTTCCCAGAAGAACCATTCATCTATTTCCTTGATCTTCTTCCGCCTTCTGTTCTTTCTTTAATAAGATGAATTGTTTTATAGAGCAGCAAAAAGAACGAGTGTGGGGGTTGGGATGATGGGTGGATTGCGTTTTAAAGTAAGAATTTAATTTTAATAAAAAGATTTTCATTTAAAACAATGTCTTTTAAGTCGCTATCCATTGCTAAGTCAGTCAACACAATAGAGATTGAGCCTATGGCCCTGAGACGAAAGCAATATTTAGATATTTGCAGTATTACGAACTGGGTATCTGAAAACGATATTCCCAGAAATAAATACTGTGTTAACCTCACTGCTTATGCAAAACGTACATTTTGTGCTGCTGCAGCTTCACATTAAAAGTGGTAGAACAAGACAACGGTCATCTCCTGCAGTTTTTGACAGCGGATTAGTTTAAAATATTGCTGGGAGTAAAGGAGCAGTCATGAGCAGCAACAGTGAGCTGTTGGATGAAGATCTGCAGGTGACAGGCTGCACAGAAGAGTGAAGCTATATTGATGATCTGAATGTCAAATTTAGCACTTTGCATCTTGTCCAATTAGACACACAAGGCTCATCTTCCACAGTTCATCAGATTCTGGATTTACTTGCTGTGTGTGGTCAGTTTGAGTCGCTGTTTCTTAACTTTTATTCCTTTCTCTAACCTGAATTCTAAAATGTGCTCGCATCAGATCAATCATGTGTGGTTATTGCCTGCTGGCACTGAAACGGAGAAGAATGCTGGAAGAACCCCAAGAACCATCCTTTCTCTCTTACCTGTCATAGAAGTCTTCTCTGTAGTAGTCATAGTCAAACTCGTAGCCACTGGGGAAGAAGCACAATAGCACACAGTACGTTCTGTAACACGAGCATGAAACCACATTTAAAACAACATGTGGGAGCAGAAAACGTTCTGGGGTTTATGGTTGCACGTACGATTTAAAAACGCATAAAAAAAGGCAGTAATTACAAACTGTGGGAGACAAAAAAGAAACCACTTCATCTTACCCCGAGAGACAGAAAGAGAGACAGAAATATGAACAAAAAGAGAAACTGTATTTATCACTTATATGATGAACAGTATTTATCATTTAATGTCTCTGTCCGTCCCAGTCTCAAGAACGCAATATATAAGGAACACTTTGTCCCATTCATGTCACCGTTATCTCAGGAATGCCTTGAGGGAATTTACACAAACATGGATGTAGACTGCAACCTGACTGATTGACAGATGCGTGCACGTTTTATTTTAAAATAGAACAAATTGAATCAAATTACTTTGCAATGCATATGCGATCGCTCAGATTGACAAACCCTGAAGGAATTCTACAGATCTTTTATCGTTTTGTTTTAACAGCCCGCAACTTTCTCTCTGCTGGAGATTTAAATATGCGACTGCTGGCTAACATATAAACTATGACAGTTATACAATCTTAGGAAGGCTGTCAGCGGTCTTTCATGTCTTTCTGCCTCCTAGATTATTGCAGCTTTAAAATATTCAGGGAATTTTTTGTTCCTTTTTTATATTAAAAAGGTTTTGAGCCATCAACCTTTGTCAGGCCCAATGCAGATGTTTTAAACAATGGCGCCAAAAAGTGGGATTTTGCACAATAATATTACCTTTGTCAAATCTTCTGAAAGAGTACGCAAACCATCAAAGGAGACAAACTCTAAGTCTGAGACTGGATCATTTGTGTTCAGGTTTAGCAGCTGTTTTAAGCAGCGCGACACATCGCACCTCTTTAATACATGGGGAACTCTGAAACTGATTACTACCTTAACAATAACCAATTCAAAGGATTAAAGAGTCTACGTAAAAAGAAATCCGCAAAAATCTGACATACTGTCCCTCTACAATAAAACCCTTCAAGTCTAAATACTCGTGACAGCCGTTGTTCTTGGAGGGCTGAGATGATAAAAATAGAAGCCTGAGACTTCTTCAGGGTGTCGTTTCACACCTCCAGGTCTCGGCCTTCTCCTTCTTTAGGGTGTTGTTATCCAGTGTAGGCGGTTTTAAAACCTCGGCTCTCTTCAATTAAAGTGGTTTGTATCTCAGTCCCACAAGATCAGCTGCGTTTGTTTTTTTTGGTGGTATACACATCTGTGGGTAAAATATTCTCTTGTTGGCCTTCTAGTACAAGCTTTGAAAAAGCACCTGAGCTTGTTTAGAAGGGTCCGGAAACACCGACCTATCAAACAATCCGCCAAATTAAACGGCAGTGTGTACCTGTAGAGAGAAGCGGCTGATCGCTTCAGGATTTTGGGTCTGTTCGGCCTCGGCTCTCCAGCCATGTTGACATCTGGAAAAAAAATAGCAGAGGGAAACAGAAGAGCAGCGTTTCATTTTCGACCCAACATGTTGTTAACCACTCAATAAAAGAGATCAAAAGGTTTAACATTTAGTGAAATATATGTTTGAGCACTGAAAAAAAGAAAGCAGTGGTAAAGTAAATAAGTGGAGAGAGGATAACTTTTTAAAGGATAATCTAGTGGATGGTGTGTCGCCTTGTAATCTCCAGTAGAGGGCGCCGTTGAGCCATTTTACAACATCTTCTCCACAGTCAGTCAGTGCAGCTCCCAATAAGCCCATATTGGCCTGACAACTTTCCATTTATAAGTAATGGGACGGAAAGTAAGAAATCTGATTTCCAGCTCTTCTGTTTGAGACTTTAATCTGTTAATTGTGGTCAAAAAAACATTAAAAAAAATCCTGCACTCGAGTAAATAAGAGATACCACATTAACTGTGAATGCTCTGCATTTCTTACAGAGATGTGGTGGTAACATGAATTCATTGATCATGTTGCTGCAAGTTAAATAAGAGACTTGAAAAAAAACTTAGTTGTGATGGTTACGGTTAGGATAAGGTGCTGGGAATATGCTTTATGTTAATAAGTGTCCTCACAAAGATGGATGTACAGAGAAGTGCACACACACACACACACACACACACATTTTCTATGTGGCACAAATCTGTGTTCAATCAGTCGTGTTTCCATCACACTTAACAACTCCAGTCATAAAACTAACCCTGACCCTAACCTTAACATACAACTATACCTAACCTTTACCCGAGCCTTAACCTAACCTTCAACTAAGTGTTCACCCTAAAATATAATGATTTATGTGCATTGCGAGTCCCCACAATGTTACTGTGTGAACAGTGTCCCCACAATGTTGCTGTGTGAACAGTGTCCCCACAATGTTGCTGCGTGAACAGTGTCCCCACAATGTTGCTGCGTGAACAGTGTCCCCACAATGTTGCTGTGTGAACAGTGTCCCCACAATGTTGCTGTGTGAACAGTGTCCCCACAACATGAGGAATACATGCACACACATACACACACAGAGTAATACAGGGGACATTTCCCACAAGGCTCAGTGTGTGTGTGTGTGTGTGTGTGTGTGTGTGTGTGTGTAGTGTAGGATAAAGCTATGACAGCTAAGGGGCTGCTAAGTGATGCTCTCTGCCCCACTGCAGTTTGTGTGGGTTTTGCTTTGGGGATCATATTAAATCTGTCTTTTCTTTCTGTGCCACTTAACTACCCAACTCTTTTTGTCTCACTGCCATACTCCCATACGGGTAATATCAAACCCATGTGTGTTTCTCTTTACTGGAATGACTTCCAGTTGAACTACCTTTTGTGTTTTTGGTTGGCAAGCAAAACATGACAAACAATAAAAGTAATATGATAATGATGATTGTTTGGCACTTCACAAAACCAGAAGTTCCAACAAAGTGCTTCACATAAAAGAGGTGATAAAAAGCTAAATACTGAAGTGCAACATAGTAAATGTGTTATCCCCAGGACCGTCGTAACAATCCAAGACGTACAAAGCGATGGATGAATTGGATCTTTGGAGCAGCGAGTAGCTTCCTGTCCGAGGACATTGGGCTAACTCAGATTGGTCTCAAGTCAGGACATAAAATGCCTTAAACATCATCAAAAACATCTCTAAATCAGTCTGTAACAGTTACATGGTGCCCTGTGGAGGCAGGCATGGAGTTATCTTTACATTCACATTGACTTCATTTACTTTCATGTGAAACATTTGCAAAGATAAATTTTGTTTTAAATATTTTAAAGTCCTTTGTGCGATTGTAGCTGCATCACAGCCACCAATTATCGATCAACTTCGACTGTCACTGCCCTTTGCATCTGATACGACGCACAAGGCATCATCTAGCGTTTGTAAGAGACGCATCTGGCTTTCAAGTAACTACAATGGAAACCCAGACGCTCAGAGTGTACAAGTTACAAAGGACTTGACTTACGTCATGTACGTAACGTAGGGCTACGCTAATGATGTTACACAGCAATCATACTTATTTTAACCCAAATCAGAATCTTTTACTAAACCTAATTTTTTTCATCAGCAAAAGAACGTGAATGGTTTTTGGAAATATTGAAATTACTTTTTGCTCAGAGAGGCATTGGGTCGATAAAGTATGTTTGTGTTGTGTTCAGGGACTTCCACTTTGAAAAACAAGACCCTGCAGGAGACGGAATAAAAAGCACTGAGGCATATGGATTGGCAGGTGGTCTCTGTGTGTGTGTGTGTGTGTGTGTGTGTGTGTGTCTATGTGTGCGTTTGCATTTTTTGCCTAGGTCATAAAGGGGAGGTCAATAACAGTTTGGGTTGGATGAAGATGCGTTTGTGTGTATGTGTGTGTGTGTCCTTGCAAACAACTGGATGTTTGCCATTTCCACACCTGGCTGCGGTCAGGGTTCTGGATCACTGCCTCAAACACACACACACACGTACACACACACACACACACACACACACACACACACACACACACACACACACACACACAAACACATTCCCCTTCACGGTGAAGTTAACAGGCTTGAATCTTCAGCCTCTGGCTGCTGAAAACTCACTTTTCCCTGCTCATCCGTCCATCCATCCATCCTTTTATCATCTCCACTCGTTCCTTCCCTTGATCTTCCGACACATTTCAAACACATGAAGTTCCATCATCCTGCTTTATGTTTTAAGGAATTTCAGGAGGTACAGACATTTGTAAGATTTATATTCTCCCTATGTCTGCATGGGTTCCTTGCAGGTGCTCCAGTTTCCTCCCAAAATGCGAAAGCATGCACTTTAGGTGAAGTGGAAACACTAGATTTCCCAATGATGGACAATTGAGCTGTCATGGTGTTCCCCTCCTCTCACCCAATGCATGCTGGGATAGGCTCCAGCCCCCAGAGATCCTAACAGGATGATGGGGTTAAAGGAATGGGTGGGTATGGATGGTTGTTTCTTTGTGTGGGCACAGAGCGGTTTGAACGTCCCACCCACATGTGCTGGGTGGAAACAACACAATTGAACCCTAATAGTGTGTTGAACAAAAAAAAAAACCACAGGGCAGTAATCAGCTGAAGAGAAGAGGCCAGAGAACCGACCCTTGGGAGATTCCACATGTTACTTGTTTCACAAACGGATACGTAATTACCGATCAACTCAGTGTGGTCCCTGTCCTTCAAAAACTGTTCAAACCAGTTTTGCACTTTGCCAGAAAGTCCAACTGCGCATTCAAGTCTGTCTATTATATTGTGGTTGACCATGTTGAAAGCAGCATTAAAAATGTACTGAAGCTTCAGTCACGATGCTGTGGTGTGGACGAAAACCCTGCCAGGAAAACATCCAAAACATTGTTTAACAGAAACACAAAGAGTTTTAGAAATGATCCTAAATCCTAAAGATCGTGTTGACATTGACTTGAGTGACTATCAAGTCACGTGACTAGCGTATGACAAACAAGTCACAAACAACGCTATTGGTGGTCTTTACTAGTAGAACATTCAGTACAATGATAAACATCAACCATATACAAGAACCAGCACTGTATTTATTCCCTTTTTGCACAAAATCCACAACTGTCACTCCTTAAACTAGAAGCATTTTCTACAAATTTAAGTTTGTAGAAGCAGTTAAATGCTGTAATTAAGGGTATTGCGTGAAAAAACGCTCACTCCTTGCCTAAATCAGCAAGAGAAAAGCTATGTTAATGTTGGGTGTCAGCTGTTAGCAGCACAGTCTGACAGCATAGCAACATTGGGAACAACTGGGCCTATGATATTGTAATTCAGTCCCATGCACGCTGCTCAGAGTAATAACAGTAACTGGCTCTTCTGCAGACAGCTCCGGGTCTCTACCGAGCACAGTCCTGCTGATAACAGAGCTAACGGCTAAGAAACATTGCATCCACACAGTAAAAAGGAGGATGAAGGTAAATTACAACGTTATCATGATGTGTGTTCAAATGCAATCTTGTAAAATGTAGTTTCTGGCAAGAAACTTGAACGAATACAGTTATTTGAAGGAGGTGTTTTCACATAAAATAGATATTAGAGAGACAATTATGACCTGTTTAACTTCCTAACACTAGCTCTAAGCAGCAGCATTTTAACTACTAAGGCCCCTCAGAACAAGTTTAATTAATGCAATCATTTATTCCCTTATCATTTGAATTGTGTATTTTTATGCAAATAACCACTAAAGATGACAATAAGAAAGTTAAAGAATAACATTTAGAATGTTTGACATCACCTGTGGATTTTTCAGACGAGTCAGTTTAGCTATCGGGCAAGTAGAACATATCTCACTGAGCAAGCTGCGGTATTTGACGCGTTATTTTGGCAGATTCTCATTCATTCAATACACTCAGACTCCCACATGCATGTGTGTTAGAGCGCACACGCTGCACTGAGAGAGATTATGAGAGAAACGTGCTCACAGCTCTGCCGTGATTGAACATAAACCAGTTGAGGTCTTCACAGCTGCTCGCCGACAGCTCGTCTCTTCCCGCTCCGCCGGCGGAAAACACTCCAACAGCGTGAAGGCACACGGCGCTCAACTCTGATTTCCCCTCTGATATCTTATTGCACAGTAACACAGAGGAAAGGTGGGGGAGAGATCGCATAAGTAAACACTCGAGAGGGAAACGGATGTGGTCGCTCAGGGGTCGTCAAAGTTTCTGCGGTCGCAGCAAGTTCACTGAACTTCATTCTGGTTATTGCAAGACTGTGTGCTCTGGAGACTCACAGGAGGCTGATTGGTCCATACCGCTGTGGTTCAGACACAAATTGGCTTGAAGCCTGACAAGTTTGAAATCTCCGCCAGGAGAGGCATGCCATGGTTTACGCGTGTGTGCACCTCCCTGTGTGTCCGCGGCTAATCTTGCATTCTGTGCTGCAAACTGCATACTGGCTCCGTCTTTCATCCCGGATCAAGCTGAACTCGACGTCGAGAGGAGGTGGACTCTGTGTTTGCATGGTGGTGCTTGGTGCTCAGGCACAGTCGAGGTTGATGGGACAGTGGTTTTCCTGACTTTTTGGTGTAAAGATGTCAGATGCAAATTAAAAAAAATGCACTACAGGAATGTACTACTGTTTGTTTGTTGTGCATCCCTGTGTTGCATAATGACAATAAATGATCCTTGAATCCTTGTTTTTGAGTTTGACAGATGTGTATTTTATGACTCCTTACAGCCTATTAGCATCAGGGGGGGTTATCACATTTCGTGTTGTATTCCTTTAATCACACAATAAAGCAGTTGTCGTTGCTGTAACACCTGGAGGAGATCTGCACCCTTTTTCAAGGAATCCAGCTGCCGTGCAAGTTAAACAGATCATGCATGAACCAAAAATAAAAACATAAATGTACTGTATCCTTTCATGTGCTGCCCCTCGGTCTCATCAATTGCGCCTCCTTATTCAGCGTCAAAGTTGAAAAATGTATTCTGATGAAACACCAGAGACATTCTGAGGCTTTTGCTCTCGTGCTTTCAAAATATGACATCTCAACCTGCTAAACCTCGAGGGGACAGTCCTGACAACTTCAAGTGTGAAGAAAGAGGTACAGCTACATCTCTGGGATTCATGTAGCCTGCAGTGTTTGAACACGCAAGTGTGAATAGTGTAACTCAAACACAGTAACCAAGGGTAATGCTGAAATTAGAAGTCAATTGATTAGCATGAAATATTTCAATGGCATTTTTGATTAATTGTTTAAGTCTTTTATAAAAAACAAAATGACGAACATTCGCTCAAATGTCTTTGGGTTTGGACTACAGTCAAATAAAACATGCGATTCAAAGAGGTCAATTGGGCTCTGGGAAGTTGTGATGGATATTTTCCACTATTTTCTGACATTGTATAGACTTATTTGATTTAGTAATTAACAAATTAATTAGTTAACTGATGAATCAATTAATTGAAACTAGAGTGCAAAGGCTATTTCACCATTTCACCACCAGTTACACTCATTTAGAAATTGGCATCTTCGTAAGAAGACATACATAGTTTTGAAAAATGGAGCAAACCACCACTTAAACCATTTGAATGTCAAGCATGATGTGCACTCCAATTTCCATGTTGAAAATAAAACTTTATTATTTCCATCTGCAGGTAGAATAACTTCATCTTAAATGATTTGAGGGTAAATCAGTCAAACTTGAAAAAAGCCCACCCACTTTGGCCATCACACTTTTCTTTTCATGCTTTGTAAGTAGAGCTGTAATTACAATGTATCCTCGTACAACAGTTCATATGACATTGAACAAAAGTTCATTTATATCGTGCATTCTCCTACGAATGTATAGCAAAGCGAGCGATTGTTGCGTCTGTGCAAGCCAGTGCAGCGCAGAACAACAACACTACTTGGTTAAGTTAAATAAAGGATTGTGGTTAATAATATAAGTATGTTTGTTATGTAAAAGTGCATGTTTTACCTCATGCAGGTGGAGTTACGTAAGTTACATAAGAAAAGTAAGGTAAAATAAATCAATGTCAACTTGGTTTCACACGGGACACGATCAACGGTCTCCTGGGTGAAAGTCCTGTGTTTGTTAGACTCGTCCATCAAAACCCAACCTGCGCCTTGTGACAACTTTGTTGCTCTATATACTTTGATCACCTGACTTCCTTAGCGATAGGCCTGTGCTTCCCGGCTTTAACAGTGGATGAGAACAGTCTGATAATTCACAGAGTGTCACGTGGACTCACCCAGCGTCTGTCCGGCCAGCACCCTGCCGTTCTCCCCAATCACGGCCCCCCTGGCGTGCCTCTCGCTGGCGTACTGGATGAAGGCGTAGCCTTTGTGCACGGAGCATCCCAAGACCCGGCCATACTTGGAGAAGATGGTCTCCACGTCCGACTTCTTCACCACCGCTGTGTTGAGATTGCCGATGAACACCCGGGAGTTGATCGACTTTGGATCTGTCTTGTTGGTCACGTTACTGGTCTGGACCTTCAGCGACATGCTGGAGAGACGGGCGAAAGAGGCGACTGACAAATGGATGGATCGGGAGGGAGGGAGAGATTCAGAGAGGTGGGGATCTGAAGAGAATAAAAGAGAACAGATACTTAGGGTTAGCACAGCTGCAAACACTGAGACATTTCAGACTCATAACTGAACAAAAATCACCAAACCAGCTGGGAAAGCACGAGTCAGTAAATTACTGTCAACACAACAAAGACAGTAGATGACTTTCTTTACAGAGCAAACTCATTGTTCATTCATTTTCCACACAGACGGAGAGACCTTGGTGCATACATACAAGCCATGCTTTTGCAAGAATATGATAAGAAATAAGAAGTTGCCGTGTGGGTGCGTGGCCTTCTTGTAAGGCAGCCTTGGAGAGTTTCTTTTACAATTTTCTGACCACGTAAAGTTCACTCAAGAGGTTCTGTTATGTTAAACTGTCTTCCCAATCTACTGCAACAGAATCCTTTCAATATGCACAGGAAGGCACCACAACACAAGTCTGAGTTGTACTCAAGAACTACTCAATCAAGCAGCAGATTTGTTTCGTACACATACAAATATAATCACTGGTACAACCCTGGAACATGTTTTAAACATTCCTGAATGAAGAGCAGACGATGAATTCTATGACTTTTAAAGCAGGTAAGTCTAATAAGTGAGGTAGAGTCTTTACCTTTACTCCAACCTCATTGAAACAGTATTCCCCTTCAATAGGGACTATTCACAATGTCTTCATTACACACAACCGGTGCAACTCTGATCACTAAACTCGTTATAAATAAGCACTTCAATTGAAAGGAAAGCACCAGTCAAATCAAAATATCTCTTTCCATTAAAGCAAGACGGGAAGGAAAAAAAACAACCGACAAGTTTGCTCTGATCAACAAACACCGCTGCTTCATCGCATGAGACGAGCTCAATCGATCACAGCGCAGGATTTGAAAACCAAATGTAGTTTTCATCTCCATCCTCGCTGTGTGCCAATTCCCTCCATCCACCTGCCTAATGAACACAAGCTGAGGAGACAGAGGGAGAAGGTAAGATGGGGGGAGAGGAGAGGAGGAAAGGAAAGGAAAGGTGAAACTAAGGAACGAGACAAGAGGTGAAGAAGGATTGGACAGGAGCAAGAGTGATGAGAGAGGAGTAGGGATCAGGGGACAGGCGTGGGTTTTAAAAGATGTGGAGGGCTTTGAAAGATGACAAAATAGAAAAATAAAAACGAGGGGGGAGATAGTTATATATTTCTATATTATCTCTTAACCCTTAAATAACGCCTTGGGTCTTTAGCGACCCAGGGAACATGTTAAACCCTGTGTTTGTAAGGAATATCATTTTAATATACCCTAAAGATTTGAGGAATGTAGAAATGTTTTGAAAAAACACCCGTCTATTTAAGGGTAAACCCTCTCGTGACCTCTTTCTCTTGGGACCCCTTGAGGGGAAGCGACCCCTAGGTTGGGAACCACTGGCCCACATGACAGTCAGAGAGAGTGTGAACACTGATAGAAGGTTTTTTAATCCCTCAGAGATGAGACGCTTTTGTTCTCCTGCGCTGTTAAATGTGAATAAATCTGGTCTCAGATCCAGGCAGATATGGTCTCTGAGCAAAGGCTAACGGCGTGGCCGGGGAGGGAGGGAGGAGCGAAGTGGTAATGTGAAACCACACCGGTAGATGACATCAAGTCCGACACACTGTATCTTTAACTGTGAATGTCTTTGTCACTACTGACTCCCTGTATGGTCCTCTGGAGGGTGAAGACGTGCAGCGTCGCCCTGAGTCTGACTCGATTCAGACTTAATTCACAAAAATGAGGACTGGAATCATGACTTGGACCAGACTGCTCTGAGACTTCCCTTACTTGAGAGACTTCACTTGAGGCTGCTTTGATTTGAACACATCTGACGTAATAAAAAAATGAATGAGGGTGAAAGTAAGAGTACGTGCAGAAATAACGTTGTTGTAAAACTCACTACTTCACAGCATTGAAAGGAAAAAAGGGTCACATCACCGTAAAACAACCCAAGAGACTTGACTTAACTTGACCTCAGGGACTTGGGACATAAAACATCTTTTGACAGACTGCAGACAGGACTTGGATGGGCTATGGAGAGCTAAAAATATAACAAAGCTATGTTCACATCCTGTGTTGTGTGTGTCTTTGAGGAGACACATTTATTTGTGAGCAGTCTTATTGCAGCATAACTTGGTGTGATACTGCCCCCTGTTGATCAGTGGAATCGGGTAAAAACCACTGGCAGGAAGGACTGCGTATCATCTCTGCCGCGTGACAGTGCGTACACGTGCGCGTGCACAGGACAAACTAAACAACTCATGAATAAAAAAACAGCTCCATGGCGCCACAAGATGTCAGAAACTCCACAGGGAACTTTCAGTTAATTGAAACTGATCACAACACTGGAAAATTTGCTTTTAAGCAAAAAAAAACAACCTCCACCAGTATTAAAAGCAGCTTTAAGAGCAACACAGTTTCATTATGTCACTACATCATGTCAAAACACATGCAACACCACATTTAAAGTAAAATAAAAGCAACAAATGCCACCAGGAAAAATGTGGAAAAAATGAACAAATTCACAAAATCAGCCAAACCTTCATCTCTCTCTCTCTCTCTCTCTCTCTCTCTCTCTCTCTCTCTCTCTCTCTCTCTCTCTCTTGCTATTCTCCAAAAGTATGTGGACAGCCATTTTAGCCATATGATTGATTCGGGTCTCCACTTTTACTTTGCATCTTGGCCAGGACGCTCTTCAAAAGAGATTATCCTGGTTAGATAAAATAAAATAAAACAAATAGAACAAATATGTGACCTCATATGAGTCCTTCCAAAACATTGGGTATCAATCTGCTGTTATAACAGCCTCCACTCCTCTGCTTTCAGGTCTCCCACCAGATGTTGGAACCTTGCTGCAGGGATTTGCTCCCATTCAGCCACAAGAGCATCAGGGTGGTCCAACACTGATGATAGACGATCAGGTCTGGCTCACAGTCAGGGTTCTAGTTCATCCCAGAGGTGTTGGATGGGCTTCGGGGCTCGGTGAAGGCCAGTCACGTTCAGCAACATCAAACTGTGAATGACATTTCTTTTCTGGTGCTGGCTTTGTGCACAGGACCATTGTCATGTTGAAAAGGGAAAGGGCCAAACAGCATGCTGTTGTATCAGATGTCCCTTTATTTGAACTAAAGTGCCCAAAACCATGAAAGAAACTGTATCTGTCCTCATACCTTTGGCGATAAACTGTATCTGTCTTTCCTAAACTATGTTCACATTACGAGCGCCAGACTTGCCCGTATACATTGTCGGCAAGTCGCCATTAAAGTGTTGCTCAAGCGCTCTCTGACGTAGTAATGTCATTAAATGTCATTGAGAACTTTTCTTAGGTGAACCGGAACAGGGCGAAACAAAACGCGTCATTGAAACGCTTAAAACAAGTTGAGAAATTCATAGCAAGTCAAGTGTCGGCCATCATCTTGTAGTTTCATGTCACTGGCTTCTATTGGAAATGACTTGCAGACTTTCGCTGTGTCGACACAGCATTACTGCATTGCTGTGCTTGGCTGCTCTTCTTTCTCTCTCTCTGTCGCCCTCATTAGAAATATCCGAGTCTGGGTTGTAGAGAGTAAATATTTCTGATTCAACACTGCTGTGTGTGTGTGTGTGTGTGTGTGTGTGTGTGTGTGTGTGCGAGAGAAGAGAGTTTTGCTTTCAGACCTGCATCTCAGGGAAAAGTTAAAAGGTTAAAAAGTCAGGCCTGTGTGTGTGATTTGATGATCTCTATCCTTCCTACCTGACCTTCCCAGTGACAGATCCAACCCTAAACCTGATTGGTCAAACACTAATGAATCAAATTAAGCTTGGCCCCCAGGGACCCGTGCGTTTGTTTCAGAGGAACAGAATAGTGTCGATCCAGCAAATCCAAACGTGTGTACAAGTTTCGGCATAAGGGAGTCGTTTAGTCATCGTTGCAAGTGTTGCAGGGTGCTCACGCTGACTTACACACACACACACACACACGATCGCATGATCCTCCTGACGGAGATCATAACCAGGTTTCTGCTATGATTCCAGCTGAAGCGGTGACTGATCACAAAACGATAATAACACAGTTTTAAACTATTCAACGTCTTGGTTGCATAAATCTCACAATCCTGCTTCATGTGCAGGCCTGTGCATTAGCATAAGAGGCTACAGAAAGAGAATATATACGCCACAGAATGAATGGGGAGTGCAGTAATAACCAAGCTTTACACAGAGCCTTTGATGGAAACAGTGAAAGACTTCCTGTGCCTCTGCAGTGACGTTGGACCAAAATGTTAAAACCCAATGATCTCATGCTCTATAAGCAAATTAGCTTTAAAAGCTCCCTCCTTCTGGGCTTCATGGTTTGGTGATACATGCATACATTAGCATAAAACAGGATAAAGCTTGTAAGCCCTATAAATGAATCAGATCGCCTACTTTGTGGTGGCAATATACATTTCAGCTGTTAAAGTGAAATGAGCTTTGTATAATAGTCATATCTTTATCCATAATTACCATCAAGACTTCCATCTTCCTTGGAAATCTAGTTACTAAAATTGCATTTAAAGATAATGTAAATGAATTAAAGGATATAATATTATAGACAGATACAGGTAATTAAAACCACAAATACAATTTAAAAGCTATATTTAAGATTTATTTTGTTAATCATTTAAAGAATAAGGAAATGGAATTGTTAACTGGCGAATTAAATGATCTGTTTTTACTTTGTATCTTTTAATGTTGAATTAAAATGCAAATGTGATTAATAGATTTATAATAGCTTTTTTAAATTGTATCAGTTTTTTCAGTGATCGTAATTAAACTGTAATATTCTGTAATTATTCCGGCGGCACACTCCAGGCTCCGGTGTTGCGGATTCTCGATTTCCGTCAGAAAATGTACCTTTTTTCACTTTGTGTACAGTTTACACTGCCGGTCGGCCTGAACATTTGGACCTGACCTGGATGCCCTGAGTCTGGGCAAAACCAATTACTCCTCCTTGTCCTTGCTGCTGAGTTGCCTTTGAGCAAATCACCAAAATCCAGTTGAAGTTGACCTTGTGCCTTGTCTAGCACAGATAAATGAAGTCAACCAAAATCACACTGCACATAGTTGTGGTCCCCACTTATTCCTGTGTGTGTGTGTGTGTGTGTGTGTGTCTGTGTGTGTGTGTGTGTGTGTGTGTGTGTGTGTGAGATGATCATTCAGATAAGCTCGCATCCAATAACATTTCTACCTTTTGAGTCCAGCTTAAAGAAGAGCTAGCAGCCTCATGAGCCAAACTTAACACTCAAATGAGCTTTATTTCTTGGGTTTTTAATTAAACTACAATTGCACACCCCCCCACTGCAGAGCCTCATATCGCAGCTTCTGTCTGTGTTTTGTGTCTGTAAGATTAGCAATTAGAGCTAACGCCATAGGGGACCGTGATTATACAGACTATACAAAGGCCTCAGGCGCCGTTGGAACCATCACAATTTCGACTTCCCCCCCACTTGAACACATTGACAAAGTTAGCATTGCATATCGTGATTAAAACAAGAATTCATTTGTACCGTCAGATTTAATTTCAAAAGTTACAGTTTAACATTTGGTCAAGGAATTCAGAAAAGATTTGATCAACTCACACTAAGTGTTACATTCAGCATGAGAAATTGCCATTCACATCAAAACTCCCTTCATAGCAAATCAGAAGTCAAACAATCAAACTAAGGCAAGTTAAGAACTGTACTTTACATAACATACCTATGTAACTTAAACTTTGGGTTTCACACCGGACATCGCTCTTTATACGACGTCAACTGTTTTCCGGAGCCGTTGCTCTGAGAGTCTAATATTGCCGGTCTTGAGCTATGAGGTATGACACATATTTGAGGGTTACAGCGGACAGCTCTAGAAATAAAGGAGTGTTGTCCGCTCTGATGCTCTTTGGGTGCGCTTGGCCTGACAGAACTTTTTGGGTACACTCGATGGGATGGTGGCCAGTATACAGTAAAGCGTTTCAAATATAAGTGATTTTCTTGTGGTCTTTTATTACAGATGTTTTCAATAATTGCTGAATTGTAATCCTCCCCCATAACGTAGGCAATATGAAAACCCTTCAGGGGCTACAATCAATCATTTTCATGTTCTTTGATCGTACGTTGGCTAGTGAGCCTTCCGGCGAGTGCAGACTACATTTTACTGCGCATGTGTTGTACCCCAATGATATGAGAAGCGACATCTCCTTTTTTAACCTTCCATGCCTTGCACATCGTTATCAGACATCGAGGGCCGTGACAAAACGTCGGTATTTGACGACCTGAGAACGAGACTGGGCTGATGTTTAATGATCATTGTTGGAGGGAGCTCGAGATCTGAGACAGTCATTGCCAACGACTGCTTCACTGTAATAGTTGTGTATCTGATTATGAAGAACTTGAAACTTGAAAGAGAACGTGTGTTGCTTGCGTTCCTAGTAAAACATCTGCTGAACCAAAGAAAGAATTGTGCCAGGTAAGTCACCTTTCTGGGTGAATGTCACACAGATTATGAAGAACACTGAAATGCAGCAACACAGAAGAAAAGACTAGAAAACTTCACTTAAATCCCCATCTGTTCTGGAGGTGAAACACAAAATATAAATGGGCTCTTGTCTCTGAATTATATTATCGATTGTAAATCTACAAAAATGTTGCATTTGTAAGATTGTGTCCAAGAGGCAAAATCTCACCAAGGCTCATATATGAACATATGCTGTAGTGTTACATATTCATCTCGAGGAGATATTTGGCTGTAAACACAGCTTCCTGTTTTCTGCTTGCTCCCCGTTGTATGGTTGCATGTCTCTGTCATCATTTGTTTAGGATGCCCATGTTTAATTTATCCAACTATGTACTTTTGTGCTTCTTTATGTACTGCTTACTACATATGGCACACTGCTGATGCCAGGGTTTAATATTTCAAAAGGCCTGCAGATTGAAGTGGGCTCCCTGGATTCAACATCACAAGATCAACAATTCTGATTTGTGCCGGTTTTGCATTGAATTGCACATTGCGTTTGGAGATATTTCAAGCGGTTAGTTTGGATTCCTGTCAGCTACCAAGTACTCTGCTACAATATCACACGGCAGAATAATCTTCATTTTTGGGCTCCAGAGAAATGCAGCTTTGACTCACTTTGTCAAAAAACCTTTGCCTTGTTGCCGTTTCTAAAAAGTGATAACTGATATCTAATATCACTCTCATATATAATCCTTAGATGCATGCAGCAAGTGAATCCCTACTTCATTAATAATGTGAAATGGCATTGGGGGAAATGTTGAAAACCACTGACAGAGGTGAAGTAAGCAGGTTGAAGGAAAACATGTTCACCATGATAGTAATACATATCACAACATTACATATTGACGACATTTTGTAAGAAAATATTTGGGATATGTAATCAGATTCCTGAGCGGGATAGCATGTCTTGCACATTAATGAGCCTGATGTGTTTGTTTATCTTCGGTACAATATGGAATAACGGATTATTATTGGTTGAGACTGCAACTGGACCTCATACGTCGTGACTAATGTCAAACGGACAAACTGCTATGGTCAGGACAAAAGCACATCAAACTAAATAATTCAGTTTCCATACAACTAACTGCACTTTCAGTTATGTTTTGAAGGAAACATATTTCCTCCCAGGTTACAGTCGCAGTTTGAAATGGTTTGAAACATATGGTTAACTTTGCAAATTGAAACAAAACAAAACGCTATAAAACTACTTGGTTAGGTTTAGTAAAAAACATCATGGTTGGTCTTAAAATAACTGCGAAAGTACTTGGTTAGTTTTAGGCAAAAAACACATTTTCCCTAAAAAACGTATTTCACAACACATTTTTGGTTTATGGGAATAAATGTGGAGAAGACAGCATTGTTCGATTGACAGCTTTCACACCAGTCTAAATGAACTGATCCAAATGTGGCAAATTCACCAAAATCCATTTGAAACAAACCAAACCATTTAGGTATAAAAGCACCCTAAATGGTCAACAATTAAAGTAGCATATGGTTGTTTTTTTCAATTAATTATCATACCAAATACTGATCATGTACCTCAGTGAAGTGCTGGAAAAAGAGAAGACGGGTGCAGTTGGGGGATATTGGGGAGCAGTGAGGATGAGCTGATAGCGGCTCTGGCCTGGCAGGGAAACGATAATGTGAAGTACATCTTAAAAAGTTGAGTTTTCAGCCCGGAAGACAAGAAGTTACTCCACCCTCAGCAACGGAAGGTCATTCCACCACAGAGGAGCCAGCAGGCAGAAACACTTCATAATAATAAATAGAACAGACGAGACAGCAGCAGCTTTGGGATTCGAGTCACTTCCATGTGCTTACAACACAAGATGGTAATACTGTGATAGACTGAATCATTGTGGGCACACAGTCAGTATTCCCAGAGCTAATAACGCTGATGCTATAGCGCCGAGGCTCTGATACATTCACATACAGCGCTGACGGCTGACCTTTCAAACTATAAGATAGCTTCTACTCCACATCCCCAGAAGTTTGCATGAAAAATAGAAGAAGTTTTTCTTTCTCTGACCTGGCCTGACCTGATGGTGAAAACACTACAAAACAATGGCAGACATACAGAAAATATTTTTCATGTTTTTATAAAATGAAAAAGACCTAGAGAGTGACAATAGAGGGGCATACTGAAGTGATCTGATTAAAAAAATGAAATGACAAAAAGCTTTCGATTGCAAAACCATTTCCCTTTCACTGATGCAAGAACACCTACGTTGACCTTCAGCTCATTCCTGGAAACAACAAAAAAAGTTTGAAATACAGACACTTATTTGATCTGTTCTTTGTTTGTATCAACGGTCAAACTAACGCTCACTGTCATGCAGCGAAGGATCACCTCAAAGACACAAAACAGCATTCTTCATGCAAACAACCAGCCAAATAAAAGTATAAAACAACCGAACAAACCAATCAAAGCCAGTACTAATAGAGCAGATAACTTGTTTTAGTGCGCAGTTTATTCAATTTGGCAATTTCTACAATTCACAGACGTTTAGTCCCACTGAAGACAGTCATGAACTAGACAGCTCTTTGCAACTAATGTGCATTTAAGTGCATTTCATAGTTTCGTCGCCAGCCTGCAAGGGTCTGCCCTGAATGTCTGCATGGAGCCCTAAATGTAGGATTGCTTGGGCAAATATATGAACATGTTACTTAAGATGTTACTGAGACTGCAGGCTTTCGGATCCTCAGGCAGAATTCCTCTGAGTACTACCAAATCCTGGTTCGAGATAAAGGACGAGGGTTTTGCAGTCAAGGCCTCAAAGCTCTGAAACTCACTGCCTGAGTATCCGAGGCTTGCAGACTCAGTGACATAATTTAATATTGGAATAGTCTTTTATTAATATACATCTACATTTTTATTAGAGGCAGTAGTCACTGTTCAATATTTACCGTGTAGTGGGTGAGACAAAAGACGACAGTCTACTGCAATCCAAAGCAATTTCCCTGCAATCAATCCTGCTTTTCAGGAACTTTTAATATGTTTCTGGTGCTGTTTGAGACAGCAGTTGATTCAACTCTATGCTAATGTCTGAAGCTGTTGTTGAAGTTACACTGTATTGCATTAGATTTTGCAGGTGTTCATATTGTGTTAAACCTTTGTGTCTGGGAGGAGGAACGTGGGACAGTTTTTGGACATAGTTAATGATCATCAACCAGTAGGAGGACTAGGCCAGCCACACAGCAGCATGTTGAGCTGGAGCAGCTCTCACTTGGATTCACCTCATCAGTGTCATGCGGTAAAGGAAGACATGTAACATTTTGCCTATTCAGAACAGAAGTACTGGGGAGGACTGATCTGAACCGCCAAGAACATGGCATTCACCCTGTTCAACATTGTGTGAGAGAGAGAGGGAGGGGGGGAGGGAGAGAGAGTCAATGTGTTTGGCAGAGATAACAAGACAGACCTGGACAAATGTAGTACAAGAAAGAAACAATTTTCTTTAAAAATCTGAAAAAACAGAGAAAGAAAGACAGAGGGACAGATGAGAGCGAGAGAGAGGGGGGGGGGGAGAGAAACTAAATTAGAGTCACATGGCCATTTGTTTACAGTTGATGTCATTGTGTTTGTGTGTAGTGTTGAATATTTGACCTTCAAGTATTAACTGGAAATTACTAATTTCTCACCTCTTCTCTCTCAAACATACATGTTTGTACTTGTATACTTGACAGGGTCCTCATTGACAAAACACTCAATATATGGTGGGGGTGCAACGGATCACAAAACTGACAATTCGGATTGTATCTCGGTTTTGAGTCAGGGATCGGATCAGCAGAAAAAAATGGAGCAAATATAACTTTTAGAGATAGCCGATGGGCCAAAACCGAATTTTTAGTTGTTGTTTTGTCTCTAAAGTATGCATGTGAAAGAAGGCGTATATTCACGCCAAACATTAAGCTTCCACTCAGTGACACACAGCTCCCCATCGTTGCTGCTTGGAATTCTTTTCAAACCCTCATTTCCACTGTGTTCCGTTTGTATTGGCCATGACCCTCTGACACAAACAAACACGTACGGACACAGAATTATTGCTCGAGGTAACAGAGGTGTCAAAAGGATCAGAGTCAGATCCATGAAACGTACACAGACTTAGACACTCACACACTCGGGTTCTTGGTATGACGCATAACTGAAAAATTGAGCTGGAAGCCCTCGAGCTACACTGCAGGCTGGGCTGGCACACACACACACACACACACACACACTCACTTGAACATACACACGGGACAGCCGTGAAAGCACAAATAAATCCACATGAAAATTCGCACACAAACGCATTAGAACACCACACACATCAAGACTCTGACTCAAGGAGATCAGACTGGAAATGATAAGAGGACAGAAACACTCCCCCTCATACACACCCACACAAACACTCCCCCTCATACACACCCACACAAACACTCCCCCTCATACACACCCACACACCTCGGTCAATAATGGTTTGGCTTGGATAATGATAATCAACAGACCCTCTTACCTGTCATAACCAAACTGATGGTGATGGTGTGTGTGTGTGTGTGTGTGTATATATACACACACACACACACACACACACACACACACACACACACACACACATATATACATATATATATATATGTATATATATATATATATACTGTATATGGTGCCAATACGTCACTAGAAACAGCACAGCAGCTATAATATTTTTGTCTGGTTTAAGATGAATGACTCACTAGTACATGGATGATTATAGTCATTTGTCATTTCTAGAGTCATTCTTCTACATTAACATTCAAATATTGGCATTGAACTTTAATCAATTAGAATAGATTACAAAAGATACTCTACTGGTGTGGCCATTTTATTTACTTTTGGATTCAACTCTGTGATTCCTCAACAAATTATCAGATAAAAGCTTACAATAAACTCTTGCAATACTTTTGTAGATAAAATGTAGGAAAAAGAAACATTGTCATTGCATTCAGGCTAGTGCATTACACCTGTAGCCCCTTCTCTCAGTCTCTATCTCTTATCTATGTCCATATCTTTTAGTCTGTTGGTTTCTCTCTATAGCCTTGTGTTTGATCTGCTCCCTCCTCGCTGTCGCCTCGTGCTCCCCTCTCTCTGACAGATCAGTGCAGAGCCAACTGAGTGTTGCTACTTCAAGTCCCTGCAGCCTACGAGTCGTGTTCATGTATTATCACTGAGATTTGGTGAACTGAGCAGAGAAACGTGGCTTTAGAGTTCAGAGAGAGAGAGAGAGAGCGCTATCAATCCATCTGTTACTATAGTAAGAGAAGTTAGCATGTGTCTCTATAAAGACAGGCTGTCACCGGAGTGTGATAAAACTAGTATGAATACCAAAAAATTGTAATACCTCGAAGATCCATTTAAGCATTTTTGATCACTTCTACATTTATGTTTTTGCTACGGGGAGTGGACAGTCAATATCTGTGTGATCACAATAAGTTGCTTAGCAATGTTGAGGTGAAAACAGTGTCGGAGAAACAAAGGGACAGATTTTACACTTCACTAACCAGAAAAATCTTAGGGCTCTATTTAAACGATCTATAGCACATTGTCCTACGTGCATGGCACACTTTTGCTGGTTAAACTTTTAAAAAAACGCCAACAAATATGGAATATTTTGTTGGATAAAAACTAATGCTGGGCAAGTTAACGCGTTATTATCGCGTTAACGCATTAATTAATTAACGCCGACAATTATTTTATCGAGTGTTAACGCAGTTTTTTTTATTTTAAGCGGACATTTTTAACACAAGTCGGCCGGCAGCGTGCGGTGAACAGCTGTTTGTGTGGCGTCTCTTCCGTCTCTTCACCTACATTCCCCTGGGTCCTAAGTCCCTCTATGTACAGCTTCTTATCACCCTCTATGTACCAACATACATTTATAACAAATACCACACATATTACGGTACTCAGCGTTGCATATGTGTCTGACCAAAATACCAAAACAAGCAAAAAAGAAATGATTAATTTAAATTATTTTTTTAGAGTTTTTAAAGTGTTTTTGTTTGGAATATGTATAATAAGCAAATCATTTAATTATCGCTACTGATCATTTATATAACATAAAAAACATGACGTAGATAGGTTTGCAGTTTTCAAGATGTCTATTTCAAATTGCATCTCTTACACACATGAAGATAAAGTTGTGAACACCGGCTGAATATCTATTATCAGAATCATAACTGTATTATAACTGCTACTGTGTAAAGGGAATACTGCTGTTAAAAAACACCTTATTTGTTTAAAGTGTTTGCAAACCGAATGTTATTGCACTTTTGTTCATATAGCAGTACTTTTAAAATAAAAGTGCGCAATACACTACTTTTTAATTAATTATTGAATTTTGCGCATATCAATGCGATTAATCGCGATTAAAAATTGTAATCGTTGCCCAGCACTAATAAAAACATGTTGTGAATTTTGGAAATGATTACAACTTTATTTTTCTATTAATTTTGTTTTAGTATAATACTAATATTAGTGTAGCCTGATTTTTATCTCCAACTCTGCAGAAATATTGTGTTTAAAGTGAATAAATAGACATCCCAAAGAAAAAAAAAAAAAAGCTGCACAGTATTTATATGTTGATTTAGAATTTTAATTTGAGCTATTTGGTACAGCCTTACATTGATGAGTTTCATATTCTGTTTACTAATTAGGAGGGCACTCTGTTTGCTGTTCGTCACTGTCCATTGACCAAGAGTGCTGAAATATTGTTGCTTTTGCATATTTGGAAGGGAAGGAAGGGACAGGGATGTGATGCTTGGCTGGCTCTGCCGTCTCCCAATCCCCTGTCCCATCAACAACTCCATTTCACTACTCTTTCACAAATGCACCGTTGCTGCTCGTCCCTGTGTGTGTAACAAGCAGAGTGTACACGGCCGGGTGTAGGTCTTACTGTCTGTTCTCCACAGACTGACAGTCTACACAGCCCTTCTTTGGCTTTTAAAACTAAAATACATATTAGCGCCACTCTGACATTGGTCGATTTATACCTTTCATTTCTGGGTCCACTTTGTTGTTTGGTGGTTTGTTTTCCTTGAGACAAAGTGAGCTCCATAAAAAGTGCATTACAGTCTTTCATCACAAAATAAATCCCGAATACTTTGAAAATCACAGTGACGATATTTAATTTAAAAGCAGCTTTAAAGAAAAAGAATAATCCTATTTTGATCATTTCTTAACTTCAGGCCGTTCTTTTGATTAACCTGTTGGGCCCTAGACGATTTTTGGACTAATTTTCGAAAATATTGTACACATACGCAAAGGGCCCAACTACAAGGTATATGTGAACCATTGCAAAGAATTATTAACACTAAGAAGGGTTTGCTCATATGATTTGAGTAAATAGGTTCAGTACATTACTGGTTAATGGCTGCTGAAGATGGAACACAGCCCTATGTCAAATTCGTATGGTGAGAAAGCACTATTATTCATAATGCAATATTAAATTAGGCAGGGTGAAGCCTAAAACCCACCCACCATCATAGCAAATGATGGCAGTAGTCACCTACAAAAGAATTTGAGTGAATAGAGTGAAGTAGGCCCGAGCAAGAGACATAAACGTGTACGAGAGGTCACGAGAGGTCGTCATGTCAGAAACAGCCTCTCCAGCTGTTCCATTGTACTTTTAGAAGCTAAATAACTATATATTTAACTTCCTTTATCCTTCTACATGCTCAATCTATCACATACAGCAGTTAGAAATAATTTTGGAGAGCTGGAACCGTCTCCAAAGCTCTCCAAGCCGGCGAGCTACGGGAGGATTGCGCAATAGCTGGTGTGTATTGGGCCGTTGTAGAGCCCCTGATTGGTCGATTTTCGTTTTTTTTCGCTCTGTGCACGTGGCTGCATGTGGCCAATCGAATGGCGTTAACAGATTTACCAGGAAGTGTTTACTTTTCCGAAAAAATCCGATCTACGCCGAAGTGCCGGCGCGTAAACAGCTGAGACTGCCTCGCTGGAAACTTGTCCCCCCGCGTGTGTGACCCCCCTTCCTTTGTTTTACGGCGTTTTTTACAAGGGAAATGGACACTAGGAGCCGTTTCTGCGGTCAAAAAGGACTATAAGGACACTGTTTGATGATTTTGCTTCAAAACTGTGAGTACCATCCCATAATTATTTGGCTGAGTTATTGTTGCTGGGGGCTGCTGTTCCCCCGGTCAACTTTGAAGGGTTTCCCAGAGAGGGAATCGGCGATGTAGGTTCGAAGCGTGCTTGAATGCTACGGCTGCTAACTACATAGCATTAAGCTCTCAGGTTGATTTGCGTCTTTTGAGAGGCTATTTCGGGTGCGTATGTCGGCCGAATGAACGCGAAAAAGTGACGATATTTAGCACGAGGCTAGGAATGTTGTCTTAGATTGTGTTTTATTGTGTTTTGAGTGTGTAAAGTGTTACACATGCTTCGGTTCATGAGAAATTCTTCGTTCAAACGCTATGCTCCATGGTTGTGGAAATATTATATTTGCTACCGAAAATAGCTTTCTTCGGTACCAGTCGGTACCAATCGGTACCACTAGGCGCCCTACCGGGCGCCTCTCGGGCTAGAAAGGTTAATGTTAGCGTCACCCAAAATAAAACTTCTCTAAAACAAGAACAATTAACTGATAAGTGTATAGTGACACAAATCGGCTTACAATACAATCTTTGCACTTTTTGTTTTCATTATTTATCTGACACGCTGCCAAAGTGATTTTCAACAACTTGATGGTAAAATTGCCTTCAATTTCACAACCTGCAAAGAAAGCTGAAAATTGGGATGTGGCGGCTTTGAGGTTAGACAACCAAACTAATGACCAAAAGGTCGCCAGTTTGATCCCAAGACTACCTTCTAAACGGTGAAGTGAACACCCAGCGACCTGCTGTAATGTACCACAGCTGAGACCCCGTTGAGTTGGGCTCTTAACCCGCCACTGCTCAGTGGCCCATGCATCAGACTGTCCTCGTATGTAAATGTGTAACTGTGTGAGTGTGCAGATACAGATTTTCATCTTTGCATTGAATTAAACTCAAACTATTTCTGTTCCTTCATCATACAATGTTGATAAAAGTCGGTTTGGTTTGGTCATAACACTAATTTATCCAGAGTCTGCTTAGAAATGTGGTTATAGGAACGATTTTTCAAGTGTAGACCAAGAAGCCATTTTTGAGACCACTTGAATGACGATGTTCTGAGGGTGGATCCAGTCTAACTGGAAGAAGAGCCACACAAACATGTCACTAGAAAGTTAAGAAAGAAAGAGAACTTTCAAGCCTCAGAACGATATTGCGTAGTTCCTCCCATCTATAGATGAATCTCCATTTATCTTGCAAATGTCAAAACAAATGTCACTCTCGCTTCCTGGCAATCATGATGAACAGCCACCTTTGATGGATGAAGGACGACCAGAGTGGTAAGCACATTGGAACAACAGAAGCCCGGGAAGAGACGAGCGTGGTAAGAGGAAGAGGGGACAATCCAACTCTGGTTTGGACTCCAACGAAGAAACCCAACACCAGTGACAACAGCATTCATAGAATAACAAAGTGCGCTGTGCTTTCGGTTAGAGTTCAAGTTTGATCAGCTTTGACATAAAAATTTGCAGCCACGCTGACCTTCGAGGGAACACAGAACCGGTGAGTCTGAAATGGTGGAAGTTGTCGTGTAAGCTGTGTCCCACCAAATCTTATATAACGAGAAGTAATGCCAAATAGAGTTTCCTCTTCATATCCATTTTGCTACAAATGGAACAAAACACAACCAAGCAGCCGCTGCACAACTAGATGTCACTAGTAGCGTCCAGAATCTTTTGCGAGGACATGGAAATTAAATTTTCTCCGAAGTGGAGGAAGATGATTAGGGACCAACCTGGTAAAGATAAAGAGGAATCACATATTTAATGAGACGAATGGGATGAAGTCACTCATAGAGCTAATTTTCAGCACAGGATTCAGGATTCTTACAACATCAGGGCTTTTATTGGTGACTCCAACAGACCTGATGACACACACTGTTGGCTTCATCCCAATTGATTCCTCCATTCCCACACAGGGCAACATTAGCCGTCTCCATTGCTTCCACAGGTTGCCTATAAATCATTGCCATGCAGGCCAACAGGCAGTAATAGAGACAGATAGTCTCTCGTAGACTGCATTAATGAACTGTTGTTCCTGGAACCAGGACAGCCGATGGACGGATCGATACGGCATTGTTTTCTGCTCCGCAATCACCGCAGACCCGTAATCAGTTCAGTGTTGGCTCAGGTAGGCAATTAATAAAAGGGCACTTCAGGCAATTAACGAGTAATTAAACAGCGATTTCAGAGATCTTCAAGAATGAATTTTTCCGCCTTCATTCAGTTGACTGGAGATGAGCTGGCTCGAGTCCAACTTTCCTTTTGTCGGCTCATTTCTGGGTTTTTTTCTTCCGTCTTTGTTTCCTTTGTAGCAAACATTTAATTTACTAAATCTGAAGATGGTGCAGAATATTTAACGTCCCACTACAAATGAGATTATGGATTAAAAATGTAAACCATCTGGTTTCATGAAAAGTTGACTGAATGATCTCAGAACTTGCGGCGAGTCATGTAACATTAACACAAATGTACAAAGACTCCATGTTCTCTCTAATGGATTACACAACATAAGCAATCGGAGTCAGAAAGATTCTCTCTGATTTTTTTGCAATGCATTTCATATTGAAAAAATAATTATGCCCCAACTCTTCCTCCCCCCTCTCTTACCTTTTCACCCCCCCCCCCACCCTTCTCCCTCTTTTAAACCCCTCCTCTCCTCCTCCTCCTCCTCCTCCCCTCCATCTCAGTGTTTCCTTCCTTCCTTGTTCTACAGATGATGAACGACTGGTTGTTCCACTCATCCATCTACTGGGCAGCCTCATCTATCTATCCACAGCCTGCCCACACACACACACACACACACACACACACACACACACACACACACACACACACACACACACACACACACACACAACAAAGAAACACACAAACATGTACAGTGAAACACACAACAGTATTAACCCCCATACACACACATACACACACACACACACACACACACACACACACACACACTCAAGGTGTCTGCAGAGAAAAAGATGAAGTGTAATTTGAATGGGTTCAGCCCTGCGCACAAACAAATACACACACACACACACACACACACACACACACACACACCCTCCCTTAGGGTGTGTCAGTACAGCTTCTGATTAAAGAGCCTCTATAGAAAATCAATACCTCCTTCATTGCAGCCTTACCTCTCTCCATCTCGCTCTCTCTCCACCTCCGTTCTTTTCTCTCCATCCAGGCCTCATCCCTCCAACTCTCCCCCTCCCTCCCTCCGCCTCACCCATGTGCTTTATTGCAAACGCAACAAGGCGTCTCACATGACCCGAATAGTTGACCGATCATAATGTATGAAACGTGACACAACAGAACACAGTGGAATCGATGAGGGGATCAGTTCAGTTGTGCAGTTCAATTGATTCAATGCTGAGCGTGAAGAGAGGCAGAAAATACCGACACAGGTAGAAAAGCAAAGAAGTGTAGGTGTGTGTGTGTTGGACGGGTCACACAAACGGAGTTTTGTTGTGTATAAACCTACAAAAGTAAACCTACGTCGGAGGTTTATTTTGAAAGGAGACTGCTTGCATGTAACGAGCAGAACAGTTTCCTGTGTACACACACTTTAAAAGACACTATGCAAGTAATGACACGTCCCAGAAACAACTAAAAACTACCAACATCTGCTCCCACTTCTCCATTCAGCTTTTTTAAATGCGTGTCATGTGAAATCATTTTCTTTCTATTTTAATTTGAAGAAATTGATTCATAGTTTGGCACTGTGAGAAAGAGGCCGGGGCTCAAGCGCACACACACACACACACACACACACACACACACACACACACACACACACACACGCACATGCAATGACATCATACACATTGGAGGTAGGTTTGGATCTGGGGGCGTGTTTAATTCATCCACCCACAGCAGATTAAGGTCTGAGCTGTTAAAATCTGTCCTCCCCAGGCTCGCCTGCTAAAATAACAAGCACGCCTACACACCCTGCATCAATAGTGATAATGGGCACACAGCAACGTGTTGTTGCATGTTCTTCACCATACAGTATTAAAAGAATAAAATGTGGTTTTAGCTGCTGGGAATGTGGCTGGAAACTGACATTCAGCAGCGTTCTAACTAGAGAGTAAAACTATCATTTCAAGGCTGAAGACACGTTTTGTTTTTCTGCAGCTGAACCCAAGGGTCAGATTGTTTTATGTCCTCGTATTAAATCACACACGGGCCTATGAGCTTTGCAGCTGTCGTACATATCTCACATCAACCAGCTGTTTCTGTGCTGGAGGCTGATTTGTGTCATTTCAAAGTAGAGTCGGTTCATAGCGGGTTGTGTTGCTCTGACTTAATCAGCATGTTTCACTCAAAAGCTCCGCCGTCTTTCATCTGACGCACATAAAGCAAACATCACGAAAAGTGGCTCATCAATTATTTGCGGATCGTTACGAGGTTCAGATCACTGAACCAGGTTGACTCTGTATCAGCTGATACACAGTCCTAATATCATACTGGTGCTTAATTTGAATGCTCAGCCCGAATAGGAATCATTGTTTTAAGTATAAAGTAACATGAGGATATAACTACGCATCACCGTCAACTGTAAGAGGAGACAGTCACTCTTCTTTTTCTTCTAGAAAGTAACTGCAATTAGTAAAGTGCGGAAGTTACGTAACACACTGGGCATGAACACTGGTCTCCTGGGTGAAAGTCCTGTATTTGTTTGACCCAACAAAACGCAGCAAAACTACTTGCTTAGGTTTAGGACAATACCGTGATTTGGGATATAATTGGTGTGTTTTGTAACGTAAAATAACGACGCAGTTGTGTAGCAAAACACAACTGCCGTTTGTAAAGTCCAGATGTTATGTAACACAACTTTGCCCTAAGTTTCTTTTCAGGGTTTAGAGTAAGTTGAAAGCCCGGAGCGTCTCTTATAGACACTAAAGGGTTCAGACGCCGAGGGGCAACAGGATTCATCCTGACACACACAGAGGCCCATCGAGACCTTACATAGAGAACAACGGGTGTGATGTTGTGCACCAAATCATATGCAGCCGGTGGACGTCACCCCTGATAGTGTGTGCGATTGTCTCACTATGCCTAATTATCTTCCTAGAAATTTTCATAATTTTGTCATGTATGCTCTTGAAAACATTTTCTAATTACGTATGAATGATTAATGTGGGCGATGATAATTGCTTTAAAATTGCATCTCTGCCATTAAGTTCCAATTTACCAACACGGGGCTGTGGATTTGACTTTAATGCAGCTTTTTCTTTGTTTCCTTCTGCACCAATCATACACAACTAAAATTCATTATCTGGTACCCTAACCCGAACCAAAACCGCTACCAGCCTAATCCTAACCCTTACCCTAACATTAACCTAAACCTAAACCTAAACTTAAACCCCAACCTTAACTCATGTCTTCACCCTAAAACGTGATGAATTACGATATGGAGACGTGCATTTAGTCGCCATGAGGAAGGCGACTCCCCAGACCACGACTGATTTATGTCCTCACAAGACGGGTAAAACACACCCGCACACACACACACACACACACAGTATTACCCAGTACCTGTTACAGCAACATGCAGCAACACTTGAATACTAATGAACAACTTATAAGGGTCTGTTTGCGCCGCCTGTTCAATCGAACTTCATTTACACGTACTTACCGTTGACACACAAACCCGCGTATAGCATGTTTGCCACAGGGGGATACCTTGGATTCAATTTACTCAGAATTCAAAACAAACACACGCACTCTTAAAACCCCACGTTCTAGTGCTACCTTCGTCATATTTTAACCCTCAATCATACGCAGTGAAGTGGAATCTATACAAAGACTCTCTCCTCTCACACACTCGCGGATCACTGTCGGTCTAAATGAATTGTCCTCGGCAGCCGATCCCCTCTCATCCCTCCTAACCAATTCATTTGCAGTCTACTCCAATCAAACCACAACTGGACGTGCGAGGCTATATGCTCATCAGCTGCTTCATATTCACATCAGCAGAGCGCAGCGCAGCTCATTCTAATTCATGTTTAATTTGAGCTTGTTTTTTTTGGTCTGGACTGGTCAGGCCTGAGGGCGATGGAGGAGTTCAGTATGCGGCTGGTGAGAAGAAACTTTTTCTATACTGTGATATTGCGCAGTATATATTAGGATGGAATTATTGTGATGGTTAAAAGTATCTATTGCCTCCACATGGCTCTCAGCGTGGCCGCCGGGTTGCAGCGAACAGTCCTGACTGAACCTAATGTTCGTACTGTTGCCTGAACCTAATGTTCGTACTGTTGACTAAACCTAATGTTCGTACTGTTGACTAAACCTAACTTCACGTCGTCATTTCAAGAACAAGAATGAACCATGAACCATTCTTCCTAACCCAAACGACGTGGCGTTACAGTGTGTTTATCAGAGCTTGTTTGCTGGAAACAGCTGCCTGCTGGAAACGAGGCTGATGAAAGCGACAGCAAATGTGCCGTTAAACCAAAACTACGAGCTAAAGGAGGCTAAAAAGCTCAGTGGAGCTGCAGAGTTGGAGATAATAATTCGGTGGGTGTACCTTCCCAGTAGAAACCCCGAGTCGTAAATTGAACCTGCATCGCTGCAGTTGAGTGTTTCTCTTGCTGTTTATTATGACCATCAACCATCCCTGACAGAGCACAGCAACTGTTGCACCAATAGATCATTTCTGAGTAACGGAGCTCACCGACTGACTCTCTGAGATCATAAAAACAGCTGACTCCAGTAGCCAAGTTTCATCCAACACAGGACTAGAGACTGTTTCCATACTGTACTGAAGTTACACGATGACAAGTAGAGAAAAACCCAGAGATATGACGTCACTGTTTGTAAAGTAATTGAATTGTTGCATCGTCAAAGTAGGTATTGTTGGATACTTGCATGTGTCATTATATAATTAACATTTTAACAAAATCAAGCTCGAATGCAATAACAAGGTTTATTTTACCAGCAAATACCCGAGGTTGTGAGTGCATTGCACCTGCACGTTACCTTGCTCGGCAAAAATGTTCAACGATGATTGCAAAGCCCGCGGACCTGGGAGGCGGCGAAGTTCCAAGCCTGTCATGGCTCCTCCTGGAGGAACGAAGTTCATTATGACACTGTGGGCAACAATGCCTCAGACAAAGTCAGACGACATCGCCCTCTTCACTGTCAACGACGGTTCATTCAAGACGGAGGCGGGATGGAGCGACAGGGTTTTTGGCGACAGTTTGAGGTTCCAATAAAGTTACAAGATTTAGTCACAAGCTCTTATTAACACTTTTTATTGGTTAAATAGGAGTAAAAAAAAAACACAGAGAGACGTAAAGAGTCACCAAGAGTTACTCTGTGTAAAAATTAAAGAATTATTAACTGACCAACTTGTTCAAACTAAGCTTATAAAAGGTTATTTCATCATTTATATTTAAATAGTTGACAATTTCATAGAAGTTAACTTTGAATTATAGCAAGTTTTAATTTAATGAATGAAAAATGGATAAAACCTTTTGAAATAAAACTGCAACAAATCCAGTAAACTGATGTAAGAATAAATATAAGAGTGATGAAATAATATCCAAGTTATTGAATTATTTCATAACTTATTGCTTAAAATTGAAAAACTGTTCATTTCATTGTACACACACACACACAGCTGCAGTCCACACACACACACGCCATTAAACAGTGTTGTTTGCATATTTCATACACTGCAGCTCCTTTGTCATCGGTCTCAACACCCCCCCCCCCCCCCCACGCCCAAACTGAGGCTGGATGTTTCGCTAATTAGACCCAAACAAACAAATAACGACAGACGAGCGGAGCTGACAGGGGGGCTGATGGGAGCTCACAGCCCGATGACGGCCCATATTTTAAGAAATCCTTTTATAGACTTCTTAGCGTGCGGATAAGTTATGCAAACAGTGTCACAGACAAACGATAAAGGCAACTTCACACAGAATCAAACACACACAGGCAACTTTTTTTAACCTTTATTTACCCGGAAAAAAAGATCGACGTTCATTTCCTTTGGACCACGTGTTTGAAATGATGTTCAGAACGTTCATCATTGCTTAATTTAGAGCCGTAAGAAGCCACTGCACACCAACCCAAAGTGAGCTACAATCACTAAACACAGTGTACGTAACTGTGGTGGTGGGACTGCCTTGCTCCAAGGTTCGAGAAGCGAGGAATCTTTTTTTTTTAAAGGTTGTATTACTCTGAATGCAAAGAGTAGTAAAGTGGTTCTGGAGGTATTTTTCCCCACAGTTTTTGTCAAACGATATCCTCAACAAGCAGCTTGGTTTATCTTTGTATAAACCACGAGGGTCACGAGGGTCCGACGCGACCTTTTATGGGCGTTTTTGTGCAGCAGGTTTTTTCGGCCTCGCCGCTCAAATCCAATTCGAACTACGCGGTCGCGGATGGGTGAAGAAAATGGATAAATTTGATGAGCTTTGAGAGGTTCAGTTTGAGAAACCTCGTCATGATTCCAGCTCGTAGCCGTAGACGCCGCCGCCAGTGTTTCAGTTTGAACTGTTGTAGATGAATACAAAGTAGATGTCGTAATCTAGTCCAGTTCCCTCAACCTGCCAGTGTCTGTAGCCACGTTGGTTACCTGTTTCTGCCTCCGTCCTCTCTCTTTATCTCTTCCTCTCCACCTCTCTTGATTGTCTCGGTGTTTCTCTCCGTCTTTCTTCCCGCAGGAAGACAGGAAAAAGAAAACACTGCGATAGCGGCATCGCGGCGGCTCGGGCTCCTGCCAGCGGCTGCAGACTGGCATTTCAGCTGATTGGCACTGCAGGCGGTAAACAGTGCAGCACGTGCAGGATGTTAATGGGAACCACAGCCCGGGGATACACTCACATACTGGACTCTGTGTGTGTGTGTGTGTGTGTCGGGGGGGTTTGTCGGCTACTTTTCACAATTTGCATGCAAGACTTCCATTCTCCATGCTGGCATTTAAAAATCATTAAAATGTGTGTTTGTGCATCTGTATCTATGTTACCACGGGCAATACATTTCTGTTGATACACACACTTACTTCCTCTCTCTCTGTGTGTCTGTTTGACTAATTCCTGCACTCTTTGTCAAACTCAATTATCAGTCAATTAATCATGTACAGAGGCCTCAATGTCGCAGGTTAAAGAGAAACCTCAGTTACTTTCTGAGGAAACGGCGACTACTGGTCCCTCAGGCTCATTGATCCAGTGGTGGAAAGATGTACTTTGACTAGAGTTCTGTACGTTAGAGGTACTTACGGCTTGAGTATTGTTAATTCATGCTACTTCATCCTTCACTTTCACTACGGGAAATATTCCACTTTTCACTTTTTTTTATATCTTACGAAAAGTTACGTGCGATAAAGCCAGCAACACGTGCGTTACATGTAGATATATTTTCAAAATAAAAGTCTACTACGGAAGTGACGTCACCAAAGTAGGCGAGTTACGTGAAAAAAGCATCAACGTTGACTTCTCGTTTCATACGGGGAACAAACAGCGGTCCATGTTTGACCCCCCCCTTGTGACAGCACTGTGTGGGCTTCATACTGCCTCCTTCAGGATCACGTGGATAACATACAAAATCATTCTGTGGGATATCTTCAAATCTTCAAAAGCATTACTGTTCGTAGGCACAGCTACGAATGCTGGATGAGAGCAGCCTGCATGGTGAAGTGACACCTGGACTACTGGTAGAGGACAGGAAGCGTACTGGGATGACAAAGTGTGACGGTTTGAACGCTGATTCTTCACTTTGTCATTCGTTTCCTCAATCTTGTTGACATTTTTACTTCCTTCCTTCTTTCATCGATGTGTTTAGTTTTTCCTTTGACCTTCAAGTTTCTTTTTTGCAGTCACACACACACACACACACACACACACACACTAGAGCCCTGGGGTGAAGGATGCTGAATGCTCAGTCAAGTAGAAACAAGGGCGAGACACAGTGTAATCTCACAGTGTAATCTCCACCTCTCTCCACCACTTCTTGCCTCTTTCTTCCTTTTTGTCCCAAAAGCACCATCCTCTCGCACTGTTCCGTCATTCCTCTTTCCTTACCCTCCATCCTTCTCTCCTTTGTACACTCGGTCTCGTTCTCTCTCTCAAATACAAATCAGCTTTATTTTTGCAGGACAAAACCAGATACGGAGCTACCGAATACACCAACTATAATCTCTGTCAAGAACAATTTTAGTATTACGGATGCTGCAATGTGGACATCGGCAACGTATATATCTGCTCTGTGCATTCAGTTAGCATGGAAACACAAACAGTAACATATTAATCATAACAAAACGTCTGTTCTCTCTGATATAGATATTAATCCCTCAGCCAGCAGAGGCTGCAGCTGTCTGACAGGCTTCTGATATTTGATAATATTCATGTAAACTAAAGGTTAGATGTGTTTCCTGTTCACAAACCAAACATGCAACCTTGATTAATAAATCCATAACTTTAAGAAAACATTTGCATTTTTAAGTCTTATGAGAAACTCAACTCCGTCAGAGGAGAATGAAATCCTGAAGATGTAACTATATTAACTATATGCTGTAACTAGTGACGTGTGGAAAACGTATTCCATCACATCTGCAGACATGATTAAGTCGTAGATGAAAACGTCAGAGAACACAGAAGACGTATGCTGTGAGAAGCTCGCACCCCGCCGGCTGTGCCCGTGATGCCGCCGCATGTGTGTTTATATTAAACACGCCTGACGCGTGTGACACGTCGCAGATCTCATCGCTGTCAGTTCTGTCTGTTTGAGTTCTAGTTTCACAGACGGGACGCCTGGTGTCGGGTGGACGTTTCCTTTGAACACAGAACTTTATTTTGAAAAAGAGACTCTGCATGTATCGAGCAGAAACTGACTCTCCGTCCCTGACACGTCTATAACTCATGCTAGAGGGGGAACCTGGAGCCTCAATGTTTGAAGCGTAGGGCCACAGACCAAGCGTCAGCATTATTGGCCGACGCCCACTTCCTTACCCCCCCCCCCCCCCCTCCCCCCCTCCTCTGTCCAAGCATTGGACCTGGGGGGGACAGGGCCTTCTCCATTGCTGCCCCCTCCCTCTGGAACCCCCCCCCCCCCCCCAACACCTCAGACGTTCTCCGTCACTCGCCACTTTCAAAACTGCACTTAAGACTCACCTATTTAAATCTGCTTTTAACCTGTGAAGTCAGTCATGAATGTTTTCTTAATTTCCTTTCGTGTTGTTCCTCACTGTTGTGATGTCATCGATTTTGTTCTTATTATAAATGCTTTTATTCTTTCTGTTTCTACCATGTAAAGTGTCTTTGAGTGCCTTTTTAAAGCGCTATATAAATCAAATGTATTATTATTATTATTATACAACACACACACACACACACACACACACACACACACACGGGTGTGTTTAAACAGGATTAGCTCCATGCCGTCGCACAGCTTTGCTTAAATAAAGGCCTGACTAAATACTTTAATGAAGCAATTGGATGCAAAGTCGTGACACTCCCCTTGCACACACACACACACACACACACACACACACACACACACAATGTATTCATGCCTATTTGCTTTTACAAATATTTATAAATCCGGTTTATATGCCAAAATTTTAATTTGGGTAAAGTAAATGCATACAGTAGCTGTGTGCACACACACACACACACACACACACACACACACACACACACACACACACTGGAGTGTCTTTTTAAGATAGCAGAAAGAGGAGCGATGGATTTAAAAGAGGAGAAGGGGAAATTAAAACGAGGAACAGGAGAGAAACACAGAGGAGGGAAGAAGGAAGTGAATGAAAACAGACGACTGGGGGGGGGGGGGGGAGGTAAAGAGAACATTGATCTAGTTCGGTCAAACTGTTTGACATTTTACTGGCGTTCAAGTTGACGTCTCCTGACATGGTAACCATGGAGACAAGAGGCAGAGGCAGAGTGGGAGAAGTGAAGCAGTGACATTCTGAATGCATTGTAGGATACAACAGTAACGTACAATACAACGACAGCTGAATATAAAGGGCCAGTTCACCCTCTTACCCGTAGTGTTGCCCCCGCGACCCGGCCCCGGGACAAGCTAGAAGGAAATGGATGGATGGATAGATCGAGTCTCTTCTTGGGATCTGTGACAAAAAAATAGAGAGAAATACCATTTTCATCATTTATGAATCTCTAGGTATATGAGACACAAACACACCAATAGGACACAGATACATACAATATTTCTCCTTTAAGGTAAAATACACAATGTAGGGTTATTGTAGAGCATTTAGTTTTTCTCTTCATATAGATGAGAGTTTTAACATTTGGTCATTAATGAACTCCAGAGTTGTCAGTCATGGTTCTTCGTGGGTTGTTTCCTGGAGGAGGTTTTTTTTGACAGGCGGTGTTGTTATGTGAAAACATTACACCCGGGAGCAACGGCAGCGGAGGAAGAACACATTCTTCAGGTCACTCTGCTGAGACTCTGTCTCTGGTTTCTACATGTCCGGTCTCTGGGGGTGGACCTTTAAAAGGCCTGTTTGATGGCTCATGTTCGAATACACTTTTGGGTTAGACTAAGGGTATTTAGTTTTGATGGTTGAGTTTAGGGTAAGGGGCTAGGCAATGCATTATGTCAATGAGTGTCCTCACAAAGATAGGAGGTTAGGAGGTTGTATGTGTGTGTGTGTGTGTGTGTGTGTGTGTTACGTGCCCTTACAATAGTACGGAGTAGTTAGCATAATGGTGTCTATGTTTACAGGCCTGCAGCACAAGTGTTTTATTATGTCAACAATAAGGATTCTACTACGAGACTTAATTGGAGTGTGTGGATACAGATTTAAATACCTCATCACTTAATTATATTGGACCTGTGTGTTTACAAGTTATACAATAATAAATGGTTGTTCATTCTTCACACACACACACACACACACACACACACACACACACACACACACATACACACACACACACAAACTCCCTCTGCTTTCATATACTGTATATATATATATCCCCAAAAAAACATAATTGTTGCATAATATTTCAGACTGGAGGTCCAAAAACTCCACAAGTGTCGTTACTGAAGTACTCCAGTTACATAACAAATAAATCAAACTTCACTTCTCGTCTCACACGGGGATCGAACTCCTGTCTCCTGGCTGAAAGATCTCCAGTAGTTGGACACATCCACATGTGGACAACATACTAAATGATTCAGTGGGATAACTATGAATTATGGCGGATTGTTTTTTTGTAGGTATAGCTCTGAACGCTGGATGAGACCAGCCTAACCAATGACACTGTCAGGAAGAAATACTTCCAATAAAAACTTCTATTAATTAATTAGAAAAAGAGACGATTTCCAGTTCATGTTCACTGCCAGAGGGCGCGTTCAACTGTGACGGGATAAACGTGGCTGAAGAGACTGTTGTTGTTTCACTGACAACAACTCAAACGAACACATCAATAGTGAAATGTAATCCACAGCCTGTGAAGCAAATCACAGGAAATAAAAACAATAAAACACACACACACACACACACACACACACACACACACACACACACACACACACACACACACACACACACACACACACACACACACACACACACACACACACACACACACAGTCTGTGTCGCCACATCGACTGCAGAGTGAGAACAAATGATGTACCGCATACCTGTCACTCACTCTCACACACACACACACACACACACACACACACACACACACACACACACACACACACACACACACACACACACACACACACACACACACACACACACACAAGCAAAGATTCGTTGTGTGTGCGAGTTGGGTTTGATTGTTCTGAGTGCAGGTCACACCTTCCTCCACCTGAGGGTCCTCCATGCACACACACACACACACAGTCATCTACACACACACACTCCATATCCACACAAACACACTAAATCTCACGCCTGGGTCTCTCCATCATTGTGTCGTTGTCTCAAGAAAAATACACCCACACATGCAGAAAACACACACACGTGTTTTGCTTTCTGAGTCATTCTTTTGAACAAACATGTATATGCATGCACACACACCAACACACACACACACACAGCGCCAAACAACACAATACAGAGGTGTCAGGATGATTGACCATCCCATAAGCCTCTATCATATGAGCTGCGGTGTCCCACAATGCACTCCTTCGACTCTTTCAACCACCACTTAAAGTGGTGGTTGGCACCTCTGCTGCCAAACACCAAACAGCCTAAAACACATCCATCATTTCCTGCCTCGTCTCCGACAGATTGTCCTCCTTGCTCTAACGTTATGTCCGTCAGATTAAGGGATGTCAAGCTCATCCATACGAAGTATCAGGTCACGTATTCCTCCGGTTGGTGCTCATGCTGAACAAAACAAAAGTCAAACAAATAGATGTAAGCTCAAACAGACAACAGAGAGGAAAGGGGCTGTTCGCTCATATAACTGTGGTTCAATTGGCGATATGTGGCGACATTCATATACCTTTTGACCTCAAGCAAACACATTCTGTCGGCAACGGGTTGTCGACATGAAGTTTATTTCAAGTTCACAGACACTGGGTTGTATGCGTCGCACGGCTGCGATTGGACGGCTCAATCCGAGGTGACGCGAGGTCGCGGTTTGTTGTGCGTTCTGTTGGCAGAGTGATGGACAGGTCTGACAAGAGAGACAGGTCTGACAAGAGGCCGGCAGAAGAAGAGGTGAGGGTTCTCCTCACCTGTCTGATTGTTGATTGTTGTTGAAGGTGACACACACACTACAGAAATGACCAACATCGCTTGTTCTTGTTTCAAGCATCATTTGCGAGGTGAAAAAAGAAAAGAAGCATTGAAGGGCTTTGAGTGGTGGCTGCTGGGAGTAAAAGTGTCTCAATCTCACCGTTCATTCATCAAGTGCAGAAACTTCGGGTTAGACGGGCTGCACATAATGTGACTCGATGTGTCCTTGAGTTAAACAAGATTAAATGTCAAAGCTATAGCAGCCACAAAAAAACACTGAGACAACTTGGTCCTGAGGAAAGGCCAAACTGTGAAAGGTCAAGGGTGTAATTGCTGAAGGAATTACTCATTTCATAGGCAAGCAAACGTCAAAGTGTTAAATAACAAGAGTGAACCGTGAATACATGTTACCTGCAATGTTTTGTTTAGGCTTATTGGACTCAACTCATCTACAGTACAGAACCTATTGGTATCCTAACGGAGGTTAAAGGTTATACAACACCAGTAACATCCCATCTTAAAGGTTTAAAAACGTGATGCATTATGTGTCCTCCACTCATGACCAGGCCTCACAAAATAAAGCAGAACAATATTCTGGCTGCGAAGTTCCACATCACCTACTGGACTAATTGCATGGCTTTGTGTGGTGGCGTGACTGAGGGGTACGGCGCAACACGTTTGCATAATCCCTCACTTGAGGATCTGTGTCGCGAATAGAGAATATTGTCAGATAAAGACAACAGATCTATGCTCTAAACATTCCGTCATCGAGGTCCACGGGGTTCTGCGAAGAACGGCGACGCTATTTCCAAAAGAGCTGATTTGTGATTTATAGCCTATTTTAATACAAACCCCTGAACGTAAGCTGCTCCATGAGCAGGTTAGGCGTGCAGCATGACTTATGCAGCATGAGTTATCATGGTGATCAAAGCCAGGTTAGAAAAACTCCGGCTTCAGGCTCAACATATCGCGCTAACCCACTCATCTCGTTTCGTGGTACGCAGATTAGAGAAAGTAGGTCCAAAGAACAACACACGACGCTACAATACCTTCTGAAAGCTTGAGAAAATTAGATTTAGTAATTCATTAAATTAACTTAGTTAAAGAGGCTGTGAGGCTGGATTCCACAGCCTTTATTTCAAAGCCTCTGTTTACCTCGTGATCCTGCTATTGTTCTTTTCTATCGAACGTTCAGAGTTCTTCTTTTCTCTGTTGCCACCTGCCAACACTGCCAGCCTCTCACTGCAGAAAGCTTTTGGTTTTGTGGTCACAATTAATCCCAAGAACCTTGTTTACTTCACCAAGACAACAACAACAAAACAAAAACAACACAAGTAAGTAGTCGGGTTTATTCAAGCGAGGAAGAGTAGCGCCCTGGAAAGAGGGCGAAGGGCGTGTGTGTGTGTGTGTGTGTGTGTGTGTGTGTGTTGGTACAGAGCGCACCGAAGCGAGGCAGTGTCAAGTCATATGAATAACACACACACACATTCATTTCCACAGACGCACAAAGAAACGCACAATGAAACAGTGTTTCTGTTCTGCTACAGTGAAGGGGGTTAAGCCACATCATTTTCCACCGTCAAAACTGTTCAACAAAGTGAAAGTGAGCTACAAACACAGTCGTTTCATTCCTACATCGCTGTGACCTACGTTAAAGGGTCAATTCATCCGAAACGCACCCACAAAAACAGAGGAAAACAAACACTTATTTCCACTGAGACCGGTCATCCTAATTAGAACACAAAAGGAGCTCAAAGCATTTGGTTTGTTCACAAAGCACCAACAGCATGAGCATCAAGAACTCAAACGTAAAATCTCCCTTTAGATATAATGACAGTCTTCCGATATCTAAAAGGCAAAATAGGTTGCTTGTAGATATCTTGACAAAAACAAAGTACTTGGCTTATTGTTAGTTAGATTTACCGAAACAACCTTTTGGGGGTTTAAAGACATCTTGGAGGAGGGTGGAGCTAAGAACAACGAACTCTGAATGAAGCCAAAATGTTACAGTTGACTCTCATTAACTTAAAACACCCCATGAAAGGGTTAAAGTTCTAAGAAGAAAAGACGGACAACTCCCACACCGGACTACGCTGTAATAGAGACCTGTCAATCACAGTAAGCCCCGCCCTAAAGCATACCCTGCTGGACCATAATGTACTAAACGAACATCATGCTGTATTGAAGAAGACTTGAAACTAGAGATTGAGACCATAAACTCATGTTTACAATGTTTACTGAGGTAATAAATCAAGAGAGAAGTAGAGTCATTTTCTCATAGACTTCTATACAACCAGAGGAGTCGCCCCCTGGTGGACATTAGAGAGAATGCAGGTTTAAGGAACTTGCACATTGGCTTCACTTGTTGGCTCCACAAATGTTTAGAATTTAGATTTAGAATCAAATGGAGCATTGTCTTCCTTCAGATCAGCTGCTCGGCTACCAGATGACTTGTTACATCCAGTCATATTGTTCCAGTCATATAAAAGGTAGCTTCTCGTAAGCTGAATGTTTTTACTGCTACAATACACCAGCTGTGTGTTTCAGGGAGCCGTGTGTACTCTCAATGTCACCGACTTAGGTGTTAAACAGCACCCAATGGATTCCAACGCAGACCCAGAGTCATGGCAACTCACTTTGTTTGTCTTCCATACATAGTGGAGTGGATTCTGTTTCCCCTGCAGTGCAGGTTGAACACTGGCCCCGTCAGACTATAGTTCTACTTTTCCAGGTGTATTTAATAATTCATCTTCTTATTTCAGCCGGATGTAAATGGACTGCTGAGAATGAACTAATGTCTTAAACACAACTAGGAACCAAAGGTCCTTTTCCACTGCCAATAACTACACTACGGCGGCATTAAACCTTCAGCATGAGGCTTATTACTTATTTAACCAAAGAAAGTTTGGAAACACCCTGCTTTACATGCATGCCTGGAGCTGACAGTCAATGTATCCTCTTATGGTTCATATGATATCTTACAGAAAGTGATTCCTCATTTCTCGTGCGTTTTCCTACAAAAGCCAGCAACACGTGTCAATTTCTGCTGGTTACATGCACAAGTGTTTGCGGTATTAATACTTCCCCGTTCATGATTACATGGATTACACACAAAATCATTTTGTGGGTAACTTACGAATTACGGCGCACTATTTTTCATAGATGAGGCTACGGACGCTGGATGACGCCTGCTTGACCCAGTACAGTAAAATTCCAGCTTGAGTCAAACTTCATTACGCTCACCACTGTTTCGTCAGCACGCTAGCTTAGCAATATTAATGTTTTGGATCTCTGCAGCACAATAGAGATGAGCGAAATGAGCCTGCAGGCTAGTTGGCCATCTTAACGGGGCCTCGTGCTAACTGAGCTGACACTTCTCTTCAGTGTTTAGCAGCAGACTGAAGCTAAAAACATAGACACGTGTGTCCCCGTGTCACAGTGACCTACATTTGGAAACACACTTCCCTTCTGACATGAGCACTTCTTTTGAAGTTTAGCACGCAACTGCTGCCACGACATGCTGGAGGGACTAGCAGCCGGAGGTCTGGGCTGCCCCCCCCGGGGCGGATACAAGGTAGCTGCTGGAGATGAGGTATGTTAGCGTCAACGGACGGCTGTGCTTCTGGGGTCCTTTTGAGGAAGTTGAACGCGTGACATCGTTTGAAAATGAAGCGTGCTTCTGTCTCCCGGCTCCCTAACCTCAACCCAAAGTGTCTTACAAGCAAAGGCTGCCGAGAGACGAGAGCACCGCATCAAATATTAAGCGGGCCGAGCTTTTTACGGCTCAGAGAGACCGCGGCGCATACCGAGGATGTTTCAGGGTGAGACTTTCTGAAGCAAGAGCCCCCGGCTGGAGCTGTGTCCTCGCCGTCTAGTCAAAGCGTGGTCGCACGCTGCCACCACTTTGCTCGACCGTAAATTATTCAGGTTTGTTTGTTTGCTTTAACCGCAGTCTGATGACAAGAAACGTTGAAAGCAATTCTATTCTCTTCTCATTGTCTTGTTAGCTTTTTGAAGACACACCGTTAAGGTAGCCCGCGTGTTTTAAGTTATTTATGGTTTTGTCACAGCGACAGCGTCACGGTCGTTCAGGACGCCGTCACAGAACTTTACAGGTGTGTAGCTGAGATCCAAGTGAAGGTGGAGTTCTTCTTCTGCGTTTCTCTTCTCCATCGTCCTCTTTGCGTCTCGATTTTGGCCTTTGCAGTGCACCGTCTCTTTCCTGCTTCCTGTTTTAATCTCATCCCTCTTCATCCTTCATCTTTCATCGTATTTGCACTCTATCTCCCCTTTGTCTACGTTTTTATCTCCTCCTTCTGGACTTTATCACACTCCCTTTTCTCTTTTCGACCTTGTTCCTTGTCTTCTCTGGTCTTTAACTTACAATATCTTATCGGTCTTACGTCTCTTCTTCTCTCACATTCAGCATCTTCCCCGCATGACCCCTCTATCACTCCTCAAAGTCTTTATCCCTCATCTCCCTCCTTCTCTCTTTCACCCGGCTTATATTTGGCCCCTGAACGGCGACAGTTTTAAATTATTTTCCCTCATTTCTCCAGATGAGCGTGCTTCATCATAACCTGCCCGATCATTTTAAGGTGTTTCCTGTTAAATAACCAGCAGAATGAGGGAGCTTTCACTGCAATTTGGAATTCAATTGAATTTTTCCAAACCAATTTCACAACGAAGCCATTAGCGTCTGGAGCCTAGCCTATTAACTTCACTTAATGTTCTTAATGTCCGGCTTCGCACCCTTTCTTTCCCCATCCTCAGAATTCCCTGGAGATGAAGGCGAGAGACGGGTGGGCAGCCTGTAAACTTTTGACCCCAAAGCAATGGATTCTGGGTAATACCTTGGGGTGAAACAGTGAGGCAGTGGAAATAAAAATGAAGGAAGGGGAGATGTAAGTGTATTAATGTGTGTGTGAGTGTGTGTCAGTTGGAGAGATCACGGCTACACTAACACAATGTGTGCTCGATACAATCAGTGTGTACATGACAGGAAACTGAAGGAAAGACAGAACGCCTGTGACAAAACAACAGAGAAGCTAGTTAGCATGCACAGCGCTAACCACTGAGAACAGAAACCAATACTGTGTGTCTGAAAGTATTCATTCAATCACAGCTTTTACTTCTCAGGTTGTTCCAAGTTAAGAGTTCTTCAATCAACATGTCAAATTTGAATTTAGCTTCTCTTGGCAACCACTGCTGCCCTTGTTTCAGCTGAAAAACGGACATAGACGTCACGCTATTCATCCGCCATGCATTACAATTCAACCTGGTCTCCTAAAATAAAAAACGTTTAATACGTTTATTTTTACCGTATCACTAATTCGTCTCTAATCGTAGTCGGCGGAAGTCCAGCTAGGGAGGAGGTTTGTGGTGGATGGACGGGTCCAACAAACACAGAACTCACCAAATGTCAACTTTGACTTATTTTAATTGACGTCTGTAACTGAAATGACGTACAAAACATACTTATCTTAAGACACATTATGATACTTGTAAGTCACTTTGGATAGAAGCGTCTGCTAAATGACTGTAATGTAATATTCTTTCTAAACATAACCACGTGTTTTGAGTGCGTTTCTTGGTTTTTTTCCATCCACAATGTTAACCATGTGTTTAAAACTGCTAAATTTTTTATTTTGCTGCGTAATATTCACGTTCTGGCGTGGAGGCATGACAAAAACAACAGTTAACGTGTAATTCATGGCACAATTCAAACAGGTTTTTTAAAAGATTATTTGTCTCTTGTAGTTAACTACTGTACTTGTTCCCCCCCATGGTGATCCACCAGACTTTGCTTCTCTATAACAGGATACAACAAAGAAAAGCAGACAATGACTATGAATAGGGAATGGGAAGATGTCAACACAATGGAGCCAACAACAGAACTACTGTAGAAATCTATGTGTGAACATAACGAAACACAAGATAATGATTAATATATCTGCAGTTACATCCGGATACAAAGCCGAAAGTAATTAATTAAAATCGGATCTGAAATGAATTCATCAGGATGTGTGAATGGTGCGAGAGAAGACAGCGTGCAGCAGATATGCCAACATTTTTATTTCATTACATCCAGCTGCTGCCTTTCCCGTCCGCTCTCATCACCGCTGTGTGTTTTCATACTGCGTATTTTTAAATTTGTATTTAAATGTTTTTGTTGCCACCACAAAAGCCTGCGTGCAAAACAAGTTTAAATTGAATTTTGCAAAACAAGTTTAGATTGAATTTTGCCTCCAACCTGTGGTTTCTGAATAAGAGGAGGCAGACGGACAGAACGAAGACACGTTGGTATAAATCAATAAATCAAACTCACACAATGAAACACTTATCTCTTTCTCTCTGTATCTCGCTCTCTCCCTCTAGCAATTCATCAAACGCCGATACTGACAATCATGCCTTTGTCGCCACAGCGGGATGAAAGCTACCTGTGTAATTATCTTCCCATTACTGTATATGGTAACCAGAATGGACTCTAGCTGTGTGTGTGTGTGTGTGTGTGTGTGTGTGTGAGAATCACTTGATGTCCAATCACGTCGGAGTGTTTTTCTGGCAATGCACACACTTAAATGCCGGCTGACCGGAGCCGGTTTTCTTCTACAGACACTTTTAGTCGGACAGGACAGCTGGCAAGACAAAGACACGTGAGTCTATTTCAATTCATTAATCTGTCATTTCTAAATCTTTTTAAATTAATAATCTCCGTCCTTAATTGCCATCAAGTTCTTGATTTACATTTACAGTAGCTCTTCTATACTCATCTGGGCCAAGTTTCCTTTCATCCTCGCGAGGGAATTTTTCTTGGACCGAACAAACTTCCTCCTCATGAAAGCGGTGACGGTCCTTTCAGTTTGATGCACGCTGCGTGTTCGACAGAGTAAATGACGACACACAGCTGCTCATCTCCACCAAGCTGCTTTTTTTCTTTTGAATTAATCTCGGGGGGGGTTTCTCGTTTTGTTTTCTGACTGGCCACATCACGTCAGCCCTGTTTTAGAATCGGATTTGTTCATCTGAAAAAACCAACATACATCTTTAATAGGCTCTAAAACAGGGGCCCCGAGGGCCAAAACCGGACCGCCAAAGGGTCCAATCATGGCCCACTGGATGACTTAGAAAGGTTTGGAAATTACAGAGATGTGATTAATTCTGATCAGGAGCCGCTGGTTAAAAATGTCTTATTTCAAAATTAGAAAACACATAATGTCTGCACTTTTCAGTGCTCAAGGAATATAATATTCTGCACCACTGTCCGACTCATCGTGGCGAAAAAACTACTGAGAACAGAAATAAATGAATAAAAGAGGAAAAAATAAATAAATCAGGTGGGAAAGCAACAGTTACCCAAAAAAAAAGTAATAACATTAAGCCGAATTCTAAACACAAAGGTTTGCAATTGGATTAAAGTCAGTGAGGCACTAATGTCAGTGCTAATGTAATAAATCCAAACAGTGCCTTTCTAAACGTCTCCTCAGGTGACATCGACCTCTCCGCACTTAAATATGAAATTCTTCTCCCTCCGGGGCTGAGCTCCACTCCGCAGACATCTGACAGCCCGCAAAGTCAACAGACCGCGGCGACAACAGCTCGTTAAGGAAAGCTCGTTAAAGAGATCCCTCGTTAAAGAGGGAACACTTTCAACCCCAAAAAACACATGCTGTAGTTCAACTGATTAGTCGGAAATTAGAGGATACACGCAGGAGCTGTGACATGCGGCAACGGAGAATCTGCCAAAAGTGTAAGAGTTGAACAACTTAAGAGTCTCCGCGTGCTTGGTTCTTGATCATCTACGATCACAGGATCATTAGCAGAGACGCTCTGACAGCTAACACTCTGAAACTTCTTCTCTTATTACACAGAAATGTGTCATTGTGTTTCTGTGTGCTGTCACCGTGTAAGACACCAGGGACACCGGAGCATATTTAAAACAGTTTATGTCAGTAATGCATACTTAAAATCTGCTTATTCCTAATGCTTTATAACACTCACTCAATGACCTTTTTTTTTGCAAGGAGCCTAGTGGGTTATACAAATAATAAATACTTAAAGCACACAATGACCACGAGAGTAACTTATAGTCACATTATATATATATTCATGACAATATAATTCATTACAACAGTTAGTTATAATACAGTATGATCATGGATATTTATGAGCGCTTATAACTGTAATCTAGTGTTATAAGCAGATTATAATGCATTATTAGCATGTTTATTGTGCATTATGAACATTATAGAAAGTGTTAATTAAGCTAACTAATAAAATGTAGATTCTGGATTTTACGTATGAATTCAGATGAGTGAAACAAATCAACGCAGTGAAGGTAAGAAGTTGATCTATCATGTTATAGACTCTGTCATAGTCTGGAGATCTCTACTGAAGGAACGATGATTAATTAAAGAGTTGTCTTTTACGCGTTGCTCCAAAATCTAACCGGGGGGGCGTTTATGTGTTTTCACTTGAAGAATGAGTTGACGGTGCAGCAGTTGGACCACGTTGACGTGGTCAATGTGGTCACTTGACATGTGTAGCTTGGATGTTGTTTCAGGGGGCCGGCCTTATACTCCCGCTTCAGCATCTTGGCGGATATTCTGCTGTTGGTCTCGGTGTTCAAGTCGCTCAATGTCTGAGTGGAGCTCGTCAAAAAAGTTTCCTGGAGCTTTGAGTGGAGTGTCAAAAACAGAAGGATGGTGTTTCCAGTCACTACAGTCGGCAGGTTTTCGAAATATACAGTATTTCAAAGGCTTGCAGACCCCTCAGCTCTACAGAGCTGTTTAGTTCATTATGGGTCATTTTATTGGTTTCCCAGCAGAAACAGGGAGCTGTGATGAACTGTACACTACCAGCCTATCACCAAACGGCTCGGGAGGAAAGTGGAACATCCAGATGTTAAATAGCCAGACGTTTGTCTGAATGTTTGCTTATATGTTCAGCGTATTAACTTAAAGGATGACTTCCGTCACTATGTTCCCGTGTTTTTGAGTTTAATGGAGACAACAGTGTTTTATAAACCGGTCCAGTATTGAGGGAGAACGCTGCAGACGCTAAACGGGCTGCAATGTAATCTCTCTGGTCAACTCCTCACCATCAGTGCATGTCTGACAACATTCTGGAAAGAACCCGACAGAGAAATACAACCTTTACCGAGTTATGTGATACGAGACGGAATGTGAGGACGGCTGAACGAAACACGCATGATGATATGTTGCTCAGGTGATACAATTATTTCTATTTCATAATTATTCTAGTAATGCATGTAGCTGTACAATGCAGCTTCCTCTAAATATTCTGTTTCAAACCTTGTCCACTATGAAGGAACTTGTTGATTCCATCTGGAGAAGTTAACATATTTGACCTTTGGGTGGCTATGCCGTCTACCGTTGCCAGTATTCTCTGCCGGGCCGGCACCTAAATTCACCGCCCTGCTTTCGTCCGCTAAACTGTGATCTTGCGTGCTGTTTACCATCTGCCTGACTCCATGTGTAAACCACACCTCCCCGTACTCCAACACAACACACTGACAACTCTCTCCGACTCTCATTCACGTTTCCACAGTTGTCCTCCGGCAACAATCCACACGACACAATAACAAAGATTTCATTTCTCTGTAGGGTTCTCTCCACACTGTTGTCAGACACTTTAAATAACAATCTGAGCCTGTCAGTGACAAAAACAAGCACTTTTAGTGGACGTAAACTGACGATTACATTGCAGCCCCCTCGATGTTGGACCTGTTTCAAAAACTGTTTTCTTTTGTTGTCGCTTAAACACAAAATCCAGGATGACAAATATTCAACTTACCCAATCACTTACAGCAATCAATATTTGTCATAACAACAATGTATTAAATGGCCACATTAAAACCCGTTGACAATGTGAAAGAGTTTGCTCGTTGTGACAAACTTACAGAGAAAGCCCACCTGAATCTCCTCTTGGCCTGACGGAGCTTCATAGCTTCTTTTCTGGTTATAACCCCTACTTACACCCCCCCCCCCAATAAAAACCACACACACACTTGAGATAAAGTGAAGACGACAGTAATCAGATGCACCCGGAAAGGTCAAGGCTTTCCCATTTCCACGAGGAGTCTTTCTCTGCCTAAACATATTACTCAGTGGATTAAATCCAATAACCTCATTCCCACACACATGATTGAGCAATCCATATTAATACCATTCACACCATTGTTATCGCCCCATCTTTCATGTGCATGCATTATTCACAGCTCGACGGCAGGTTGTGTTTATGCATATTCGCATAATCAGAGGCGCTCCAACCTCCAACGAATGTGCTGGAATCTTCCCTGATGAACGAGACATGAGGAGAATCGCTGAGTTATGTGATATGAGACACAGTCAACAAGACACGGGGAAGATACATTATAGTCAATAAAGACTTCATTACTGCAACCAATCGATATCAACCCAATGTCTCCATTATGGTGGAACATTGGACAAATCTGGCAAAATTGGTGAAAAATGCTAAAGTTTGTCCAATACTTTGGTTTATGACCAAATACCTGCAAGCTAATGACAAAGTGTCAGCTGCACTTTGTGTTAAGTGTTGATGTTGGCAAACTTTAGGATGCTAACACATTATACTAGCGATATATATTTACTAAATGAACATCATGCTGTATTGAAGAAGACTTGAAACTAGAGATTGAGACCATAAACTCATGTTTACAATGTTTACTGAGGTAATAAATCAAGAGAGAAGTAGAGTCATTTTCCCATAGACTTCTATACATTATACATTAGAGAGAATGCAGCTTTAAGACACTTCCTCATCGGCTTCACTTTTCAGAACCAACGGTTGCCGTCTGCTCCAGCTGCTCACCTTCCTTTAGTCACAACGAGCTGTCTATAAACACACACACGCGCACATTCAGTGTCTTTCTCTGTGCAATCCGTATTCATGTCAGTCTTTGCTCCGTGATGCCTTTGGTGACAAACCCTGTTGTGTTGAAAGCCTATTAAAACCAAATTTGACCTGACTTGAATGAAATAGAACCTTCTGCTTTGACCTTTCTGTGGAGTCCGTCCTCCGATAACTTTGTTACCCAGAGCTGGAGAACAGGATGCCAAAAAAAGGGACAGAAACGGCACAAATAACATTTTGAAACTACTGGCACACCTTCAGAGACGCTCTGTACATTCAACTTATCTTCAAACTGTTTGTATGATATCTATGAAGAAGTTACTGCAGGTTTTTACAACAAAACTCCAGAAACACGTGTCAATTTCCGTTCATTACATGCATGCAGTCTCTTTAAAACAACTTGGTTGGATTCAGGCAACAAAGCGACATAGTCGCACCTGAGGATCTAAGGCTGCGAGCTGGCTCACAGGGCAATAACCTGCTTTAACCGGCCTCGATCAGGACTGGCAGCGGATCTTTACAGACAGTAGCCTGACTAGTTGTCAGTGTATTTTGTGGAGAGGACGGAGTACCCGCTTCAGATATCAGGAAAAAGCACCAAACTGAGCATTAGTGCCTCGGTTTCGACCTTTCAGCGGAGCCGAGCACTTGTGTGTTTAATCCCTTTATGAAGTGCTGTGGGGGTTGAAGGCTAGCGGAGGGATCCCGGAGTGTGGAAACCGCGTGACGAGACCACAGGCCTTCATTATTTCGGATCAGAGCTGAGTGTGGAATATGGAAATGATGTGGGTTTCACATGAATTAGAAAACAAAAAGATTATGTATATATCACAAATTGCCGGCTCGTCATAATTGAATCAATCATTGTCTTCAAATTACTACTTCGGAATGGGCTTGATGCCACGGTTAGGGTAGGAAGTAGTGGGAAATATGTGTGTGTGTGTGTGTAAGCAACAGAACCACAAACATCAACACACAAGTATTGATAAGGTCCAGAGTTAACGGTTCTGCTGTCGGTACTTTAGAAGTTACAAAGTGAGATGTCCTCGTCTCTAACGTCCTCTCTCTGTCTCGTTGTGCTTTACTCTGACACACACACACACACACACACACACTCCGGCTCAGTACAGCGTGAGACACACATCATGACAGCGAGAAGAAAAAGATCCAAAGTGTGGCTACGTTTTACTCCAGTCAGATGCTGAGAGCTCTCGTTGTCACAATTACAATAAAACCGTCACAAGTGAGAGAGGAAACAGCAGCACAACATCTGGCCAACAAAGCAGAACATCGAGCTGTCGAGCAGCCGTCCGTCCTCGTCCACCGCAGGTAACGTTAGCGATGCTACACGGAGGTTGCTAATAAGAACGGGCTAATGAATGAAAGCTAATCACTCGTGTGCGAATGTATTTTAAAGGTTTTGAAACTGCTCAAGAAAGACTATTTGTAAGTATTTCAAAGAATATAGTAATTAATTGTCTTCATATTAAAAAAGAACAATAAGAGAGATAGTATAGATACAATCCTAATGATACCCATCCCTGCTGATGCATCGATTAATTAAAAGACGAGACAATCAACACAAGCTCCTGGCAGCTTTGGTCCCTAATGTTTGTTTCCATATCATTTGAGCTCTCCATACAGTCAGAGCTTCAGAGTGTATTAACTACGTCCTTTTAGATGTATTTCTCTTTATTATTAATTTTGGCAGCATCGTCTTCAGCTCGCTTCCCAGAATGCCACAGCGCTGTTTTAATCAAAGAGCATCTCCTTTAGTGTGAACACTGCGTGCCGCTCTGGCTGACAGCCTGAACTATCTTTCATGTGTTTTAAATTGAAATGTCACAACGAGGATTTAGGCTTCGTATCAAGTAAAAGGCTGCCGGTAAAAGCTTTTGAATGAAATACAACCTGCCTCTGTCGGGACATGAGATAAAAACTGATGACACCACCCCCCCCCCCCCCCCCCCCTCTCAGTTTCATAATACTGAATGTACAAGGTGGGTTGGAGCTGCCTTGACAAGAGACGAACAAAATGGAAAATAAAAATATTGTTCTCTTTTCATAGAGTGTGAGGAGTGGCCCGGCGATGTCGTCTTTTTGACGGACAGGACTTTTTTTGTGTTACATGACTTCCAAGCAAGTTTTGCAGCGCGACGAGATTTAAAATAACAGGTTTTGCAGTTGGCTGCTGAAGCGGAGCAGAGAGAGAGGTCGGTGCTAGATGAATATACAAACATGTGATACAGCTGATGCTCAGAGCAGAAAGATGCAGGAGAGGGAAACAGAAATCTTTAAGTTGATGTGCGCAAGTTATTCTGCAGTACAATCACCTGTTTTTTTCTATTTTGGAGATTAACAATAGAACTTTTTTGTGCAGCTACTGATGTTAATGTTAACACACACACACACACACACACACACACACACACACACACACACACATAACATGAGCTCAAGTGGAAAAGGCTTGCACACATAAACACATAGAAGAATTAAAGGAAGAGAGGGAATGTAAATGAGCCATGTTTGTACAAAATTACACGTGCATATCCTGCAAATATAATTGTCAGCATTCCGAACCAATTTTGCACATTTATGCATCTCTTTGTGGCATTAAGACATTAAACCCACAGAAACACTGGGTCTTCATGGCTTCAGCAGCCGACGTCTTCTCTGCATGTTCTCTGGTGCTTTGAGCCTGATTTATATTCACACTGCTCCACGGTAACACACACACACACACACACACACACACACACACACACACACACACACACACACAAGGGGACACATTATACACACACAAGCCAAATGGCATTTAACGTGAATGTGAAATGATTGTAAAGCCCTACAACGCTCCAACGCTCATGACAAAGGAAGTAAACGTATAAAAGTCAACATGCTGTTGGATTTGCTTATTCTTTAAAATGAATATCATCCTGAATCCAGACTTCTGAATCAACACCCACACCTCAAGTCTTTCAGCGATTCAAACAGGTTGCACATTGTGCTCAAGACTTGGTTACGTAACTGGACTTAAGTAAAGAACGGAAGATATCTAACAAATCTACTTTAAAATGAGTCAGAGTTGACATCGGTTTCATACGAGATATGAACAGCGGTCTCCTGGGTGAAAGTCCCGTGTTTGTTTGGACTTTGCCATATGAATTCATCCAGGTTCATCTTTTTAATGGAAATCCTACATGTGCCTGCACATACGTTTCTGTCGGTGGTTTCAGGAGGAGACGAAAAGTCCTGAAACACATTAGAAAATCAACAGTGCCTGGCGCACATTGGACAAAGGGGTGGAGAACACCCATTGGGCACATCTGTCCCAACTTCTGTGTTCAAGATGGGCGAGAGGAATGTCTGTCTGATTGAACCGTCACGTTACTGACACACACGTGTGCAGGTCTACTTCAACACACATGAGCCCTGATCAGAACCCTCCTGTGTGTGGAGGTGAGCTGACGTCCGTGATTTGTGAGGCTGCTTTCAATGCAGGACGCAGCAGGAACAGATTAAACTATAACTCAGCCCGTCAGTCAGGGGGAGGAAGCAGCACAGCACACGGATGTATATGCATGAGGCACGGTGGCTGCAAATGCACACATCACACACCTTCAAGAAAAACACACATCGGATTTCCACTAATGGTCGACTAACTGCACCTCCACTGAGCTAATTCTGTCTGAGGCCTCTTTCCTTGTGTCCTTCCTTTCTTTTGCTTTTTTATTAACTGTGCCCTTCCCCCCCCTTTCTCCTTTCTTTTCCTATAACACATGCAAATACGATGTATAAATCACAGCAGCCGAAAATGCAGCACAGGCAAGGCTCAAATTAACAACTCAGTGTAATTAGTCATAGATTAACATGATGCATGCACCAACACACGCTGGAGCACATTTGTGCTCAAGGAACTTAATGTGATTTGAGTAATTCAGAGCATCCTTTACTTCCCCTTTCCTCCTCTTGTCCTCTAGCCTTTCATCTCCTGCACTCACTTACATGCTGATGGACTGCTGGGGAAATGCAGCATTTGTTCATGAACTGGAGCAACATGAAAAGCATCTGAAATGGTCCCAAAGAGTAGGGCTGCTGACTGAGCAACAACGATTCCAACCACGAGCTGAGAAGTCCCAGAGTTGACTCTTTAAGCTTTGTCATTGTACTTAAAAGCAATGCAACATCAATGGAGTCTGTACAACTTTACAAACACAGTCTTGTTTCAAGGCTTGTAGAAGCCGCTGTTTGTGGCTATATATATATATATCCTCACACAATGTGGAATATGGAATCAGCACAGAACATTCTACTTACAACCACGTAAAGAAAGCAGGATGAGACGCCATGTTTATCAACCTCCGCTCCGTGTCAGTACCGTGACAGAGCAGCAACTAGACCCACACACAACAAACATCGCGTATTCATGGAGCCCTTCGTCTAGTTACCTCTCGTCTCTATGTTACGATCGGACAATTGTTGAGCAACCGACCACAATTAAGTCTTTTAAGTGTGAGTCAGAGGACGTGGGCTGCGGCGACGTTCGTGGCTGAAAGCACTTTGTGAAATGTGAGGGCCTCAGTATGCTTGGAATAAGTGCTTCATGATCATCGAACAACACTCAAAACCCTCTTTTTGAGTCTTTTATGGACTTCTCTTCCCATTTATTTTCTAATATCGTCATTGAGATTCATGTGAGATTTATTCCAAACAAGTCCTGAAGGAAGAATCACATTTGAAAGCAATTCCATGACAACTGGGCAAAAACCATGTGATGAAGATCATGTGATCTGTTTGAAAGCCCCGGAACAGTTTCAACTGGACGACCTTTTGGTGCGATTGTTTTCTCAAATGTTGTTGCTTTTCTATGTTACTCGTCAATGCATTTGTTTTTATACTTTTGTTTTGATCCCACACAGTAGAAAAAAATGCATTTTCAAAAATATTAAAAGAAATTCCAAAAATTTTCTTTTTTCTTTTTCCTCTCTAGAGATTCAAAATCACATCACATCTGATCCAATTCATCAAGTTTCTGTTTCACCACATGTTCTCCCTCCTTTGTTCTTTCTTTTCTCCCTCCTTCACATTTTTACCTTCCTTCCATGCCTCCTACTTCCTTTTCCTCCTCTCAGTCAGGCCGTTCTCCCTCCGATCCTTCCTTTTTATCCTTTACTTGCGTCCTCTGCTCCCTCGATCATTGTTCTCATCTACTCCTTGCTGTGCAGTGAGAGGCATATACGGATTAAATCACCATCCTTTCTTTCATTTCTTCTTTCTGTCATTCAATCAATTAAACTGACGCAGCAAAGTGACTCCGATGATTATGTCCTCATGAAGAGCTCTTACTGGAAATTGGCTTTCTATTTCTATTTCGGAGTTCGGAGACGCTCACTTCTGAAAGTCTTTGTTTCAGACACTTTGGATTATTTTCTTCTGCTTCTTTCAATCACTCATCAAGTCACACAGACACACACACACACACACACACACACACACACACACACACACACACACACACACACACACACACACACACACACACACAATACAATAAAGCTGGAGATGATTGTTAGAATCATTACTTAAACCGGAAAACACAGTGTGTGCGCTGACAACCCAACAGTCTGTAAGAATTATTCAAACCAAAATGCCAATGTTGTTCAACAGCTCATAAAATGCACATTAAATACTCACTAACTGCAATAAATGTTCACAACTGATGAAGATGGTTTTATGGCCATCGTTGGATTGCTCCATCAAAACAGCTAATAAAACACTTTGAGGGCAAAAACAAGTTCATTCAATGACACAGAGATGAAAATATATATTAAATATATATATATACACCCTGCCTTCACCCAATGTCAGCTGTGTTTTGTCTATTTTTTGTAGGTCCGTAAATATTAAATAGATATACATTTTAATCCAGGTTGTAATGCAACTAAAAAAGCAAAAACGCCAAAGGAGTGAATACTTTCACTGTCCATGTCCCGTCTATCATCACACACGGGCCTCACATGAAAAGTAATTAAGATTGATGGATGAGGCGTCAAATGCAAAAAGGGGTCTGCAGATGGAAAAGATGTGGTCATGGTACAAATCGCAAACAAGCACATCACTGAGAGGTTCCTGCAGAGTGAATACAGGTGCAAATGTCAGATCTGGCCATGTTAGTTTAAAACTGAACTCAAATGAAGACTAACAGAAAGCGGAGCGGGTACAGTGTTGACGTCAAGAGACTGTGGCTGGTGACTGGATGAGAGGACCAGGTTTAGAGATGATAGATGGAGGAAATGGAAGCCAAAGCGTTTGGCAGCATTGAGCTGCGAGTATCGACAGGCCATCGACACTTAATGGGGGATACGGGTCATCACTAATGCAGCCAAGTGGAGAAGCACACACACACAGAAAGCAAATTAAATGCGAATAATGAGGCTGGTTGCTAATTTGCATAATTTGCAACCTTGCTCTTTCCTTAATGAGCCCATGTTAGTAAGCATGAGCTGAAAAAGGTCAGAGGAACGTCGAGGAATCCACTTTTCTCCAGATTGCTTCCACATTGCATTTCCCAGGGATCAGCTGTCAATCAAACAGTGTAGGTGGGCGGTGTCACTCATGTCAAACTGTGCAACAACTTACAATGAGCTCTGTACACTACAGTCAGTATCCCTACTGACTGACGAATATTACTGTGCCACTGAGATATACATTGTATATATGTATATATATATATATATATATTAGTGCTGGGCAACGATTACAATTTGTATTCGCAAAATTCAATAATGAATTCAAAAGTAGTGTATTGCGCACTTTTATTTTAAAAGTACTGCTATATGAACAAAAGGGCAAACACTTTAAACAAATAAGGTTATTTTTAACAGCAATATTCCCTTTACACAGTAGCAGTTATATTCCAAACAAAAACACTTTAAAAACTCTAAAAAAAATAATATAAATGAATCATTTCTTTTTTGCTTGTTTTGGTATTGTGCTCAGACACATATGCAACGCTGATTACCGTAATATGTGTGGTATTTGTTATAAATGTACGTTGGTACATAGAGGGTGATAAGAAGCTGTACATGGAGGGACTTAGGACCCAGGGGAATGTAGGTGAAGGAAACAGGAAGAGACGCCACACAAACAAACAGCTGTTCACCGCTCGATGCCCGGTTCTTGTGTTAAAAATGTCCGCTTAATAATAAAAAAAAACTGCGTTAACGCGCGATAAAATAATTGTTAATTAATTAATGCGTTAACGCGATAATAACGCATTAACTTGGCAAGCCCTAATATATATATATTCAGCATGTAAGCTGAGTGCACAGAAATTCTATAAAAAAATAAAGACTCCGGCGTTTAAACAAAGTTATCGTGTTTGATCTGTGAATTATTCACATTTTTTATTTTTTTTTTATGTGTTTTGTTACAAAACAAAAGCTAAACATTTAAATAAAAGTTGGGTGTTTATTTTTCTTTTATTAAAAGAAAAGAAAGGTGAAATGTGTTTCTGTGTTCACAGTAATAAAATATCAAAGGGGAAGCCAATCTATGTCCCAGCACATTTGATTTGCAGCTTTTTGAGAACACACATGCTTTAGCTTTTAAACAAGCTGGCCTCATTCAGACAGAAGATATCATGTTGTTGTAATTATTTATTACTTTGAACATATATGTCCATTATTTTTATTTCCATTGTTCTTTTTTGGACGGGTCGAATCATCTGGAACAACCGAGTTTCCGGCTAATTAGCTGGTTATCTAGAAAACAACACAACAGGCGGCGCTGGTTAAATGGAAATTAACGATGATGTCATTAATGCACATAACCTATCATGCCTGGGGAATGTAATTAGACCACACACACATGCACGCACGCACACACAAACACACATGTTCTACATCATTCTACAATACAAAATACACAGGGATGTGTTCATTTCTGTGTGTGTGTGTGGGGGGTGGTCATGTTAATAAGCTGGTTATCATCTGACCAGCCGAAGGTCAAAACAGAGCAGGTAATGAATCTCAACATGCGTGTCCTCAGCTGCTGCAGAGTCTACAGGGCTGCTGTGAAATGAGCCTGAACCAATCAGAGCGTTTCCTCCGACACATGCTCCCTTAAAACCTTGTTAACGCCGCATCCAACTCTCTGGGGCTCTCCGTCTTTCTCTTCCTAAGAGGGTGGTAAGCTACCGCAGAGAGAGGGTATTTCACTAAGCTAAAGATTAAGTAAAAGGCTAGAAAAAAATGGACTTTTAAAAGCGTTCGCTCAATGTCTGCAGGGACATTTTAAGAGGTGATTTTCCAGACTGTCCAATCAGCTGACTTTGTCTCGTCTTCTTCCACAATAAGAAGAAAATACCACAGACTGCAGACACCAGCAGTGTGTTGGTCCTTTGGTCCAGACTGAAATATGTCAATAACTATTGAACACATTGCCGTACAACATTTGCACGGACATGCATGGTGCCAAGAGGATGAACCCTAATCACTTTGGTGATCCCGTGACCTTTCACCTCGGCCCACTACGAGGTTCACGTTTGTTATTTACAAGTACGTCTCAACAACTTCTGACTGGATTGCTTTTGGAATTTTTGTCCAGACATTTGTGTTCCCCTCAGGATGAGGACGCAAACTTTTCCTCCTGTGCAATCCTCAAGTCATCATTCTAATTAGTCCAATACCAAAAAAAGACATCCCATCAGCCATGGTTGTAGACTCTTAGGGCCCTAATTTAACGGTGCCAGCGCATTTAGGACGTTTCCAACTCCACTTTTGCTAATTAAATGGTGCATAATCTGGACGCAAAGAGGTTGTATTTAGTCTCTTGATTAATCAAAGGTGTGTTTTGGACGTAACATGAATCAAACCAATCAGTGAGTGACAGAGTGTCATCTCCCATTCCCTTTCAAAAACAGTTGTGCCCACATTCATTCAACGCTCTGAGTTATTGGAAATGTTAGGCCGATTATAATATGTGTGCTTACAAAGTCTGGTGTCCTCATGTGAATGTGTGTGTGTGAACTTACTCTGACATTAGGTTCTACACTTGTTTAGTCTATTTAGGTGTAAATAGTCTGCAGAGAAAGAAAGCTTTCTCCAGCATGTCCTGAATTGGAATGATAATAAGAACTGTAGAAGCGTTGAGACCTTTGTGCCAGAAGTTGCAGACACTCTTCTCAGACTACATGGCGTGGACGCCATTTTGTGTGTGTGTGTGTGTCACCTTTTGTTACGAAGACCTCATTGTAAACCAATCCTGTGCCAGTGCATGTTGTTTACTCAGTATGAATATCAGAAGCTCAGAGTCAGAACTCTGAGCGGCCTTGATGTACATATCCTGTATGTGAATCAACTCTGTCTCCTTCTTTGCAAAGAATAAATTAAATGTCCTGTGATTAATGATTTTCAACCGGTCTCGAGTGAATTTTTCCAACAGTATACTACTTATTGTATTAGTGTAGCCTAATCTTTATCTGCAACTGTGCAGAAATACTGAGTTTAAACAGATTGAATAGACAAATAGAAGGAAAAAAAGCTGCGCAGCATTCAAATGTTGATTTAGAATTTGAATGTCAACATTGTGAAGGTACATTTGGTACAGCCATAGAACCGTCTTGTATTGATGAGTTTCACATTCTGCTCACTGATTAAGAGGGCACTCCATTCACCATTTGTCGCTGTCCATTATCGGCGGGTGCTGAATTAATGTTGCCGTGGGCATATTGTGAAGGGAGTGAAGGGACCGGTATGTGGTCCTCGGCTGGTGTAAACCTCTGCAGTCTCCGAAGCCTCTGTCCCATCAACAGCTTCATTAGACTGCATACGAGCAAATGGACGAGCTAGCTACTGTTAGCCTACACAAGCACATATTAGCTAATGTAATGTAGAAAAAGTTTCATAGTGTTAGCTTGTTAGCAGCACAAATCAGGAAGATGAATGAAAACACCTTTTGGCCATCAGTATCACGTCCTTTCTCTCTCTCTCTCTCCTCCCCTTCTTTATCTCCCTTCTCTCCATCAAAGCTACCTCCTTCTTATGCTCCCTTCCTTTCATCTCCTCCTTTTCGTCTTTTTCTCCTCTCTGTAGATTTTACCGTTCTGCATCCCGTCATCGCCTCCTTTTCCTCCCTTTCCATCCTTACTGCTCCTCTCTGCCTCCTTAATCTCCTCAGCTCCTGGTTACCACTGCCTCCCTTTCTATCTCTCTATCCTTTCTATCTCTCTATTAACCCGTTTTAACCTCCTACTCTCGCTCCATACGACTTTCCACCTCCTCCATTCTCTTTCCTCTCTACCTCCTGTCATTCACTCCTTTTCCTTTATCCCTCTCTACATTCTTTATATGATTATAAGATTTTTACCCATCAGTCTCATCCCTCTGTCCTTTCATGCATGCTACTCCTTCTCTACTTCCTGTGCTTCCTCTTTCTGTCTCTCCTCTCCACCCATCCTCTTCCCTTTCTTCTCTACCTGCCATCCCCTTGTTTCCTATTTTTCTCCGCCCCTGTCAATTATCACCTTCCTCCGCCCCGTCACCTCCTCCGCATCCTTCCTTTTTCTCAAGCTACCTCTCCTTCCTCACTCCCTACATCCTTTCATCCCTCCATCTCTCAGGTCATGTATGAGGTTGTTTGACAAATCTTTGAATGGCTTAGCAACATTTTCATGAAAATTTCACCTCGGCTGCATCTATAATTCAACGCCAGGCTCGCTTTATCAGTCATTACACACACACACACACACGCTCTCCTCCTCTGCACTCCTCTTACACCTTTCCTCCTCCTCTTCTTCAGTATCTTCTCTCTCTCCTCTCCACTCGTTACCCTCTTCTTATTACTACCTCCCTTGATCGTTCCTCCCCTCCTTTCCTCGATTCCTCTCGTTTCCTTCTTCCGTCATCTTATTTTTTTGTTGCATTTGTATTTATTCTTCTCCTCGCTTCTCCACCTTTACATCTTCTTTTTCTTCCTTCCGCCTTTGATCTGCTTCCACGGATCCTTCGCTTCTATTTTCAAGCTTTAATTCTCTCAATGACTTAAAATAAACTGACTTTTTTTCCCCCTATTTAGTCCTGTGCAAATACAACGCTGCTCATCACTCTGCATATATATAACCACCATATAACCAGAGGATTTTAGTATTTTTTTAATCGTTGTTGCTTGCAGATAAATATTGCGTTCTGTAGTGAAGCTCTTAAGAAATGAAAAAAGTGCACTGATCATCGTTTTGAATGAGTTGGTGAGACAGTCGACAGAGTGCTGAAGACACCAGACAAAAACATAGTTTTCATGCACTGATACATTTTTCTTTTACGTCTTCTTTCATAAAAGTGGAAAGAAAGCATCAAAATACACATATCCCTGTTTATTTGACTTCTTTGTCGATTGGCGTCCTTAGATAATGCACCTGTGTAGTGTCTCCATAGTCTCTTTACAAAACGCTGTTTTCTCAAAAGGAGTTTTCTCTCAAGACTCCGAGACAGAAATCTGCACTTCAGTAGCTCTTACACACACCAGACTTTCCAGTTCTTGTCGATATTCTGAAGGTCTTTCCAGAGGGGTTCGTTCATATATCATTCATAGCCTGATTAATAGAATATTTTAGGACTAAAAACATGGAGAAAATAGTTTCTCCCCCCCCCACAAGGCAGTATTTGCTGATTCATGGAGGGATAATAAAAAGAGATATCTATAGTTCCCTCTGTATAGTCAACACAATGAAACAAGAATCTTTAACCCGTCTTCATCCAATGTTAACATTCCTGTTCTGGAAATGTGAGCAAAACAGCACATGTTTGATGAGATGAAATGACTTGTTTAAATATTAAAACATCAAATCTTAGAAAGTTTGTAATACAAAAGAAAGAATTGTCTTAATGTAAGTAATGACCTGGGGACGTTTCATGGCGATATCTATTAGTTTTTCTCACGATCGCTCTGCTGCTTCAGCTCTGTCCGCCCTGATCTCCTCCTCGTGTCCTGATTGTGTTGTTGTTGATTTTGCTCACACTCGATGTTCATGTACGTATTTTTATTAAGGGGGGGGGGGGGGGGGGGGGATTAGTTCTCCCAACCGCTGCGATTCCCTCAGAGCTCCCTCAAAGAGCAGAGTCTCGTTTTCATCTGTTACTTGACAGAAAGCCGTCCGACTGACACGATTGAATCCTGACTAAAACATGGACACTGCAACAGTAATCCAATTTTGGTAAACATGGTTTTTACTCCATTTTTTTCATATTGCATCATATGACAAATGGTCTTCATAATAAAAAGAGTAATAAATGACCTTGTTGTACATCAAGGTGCTCCGTCTCTTCTATAATGGTCGTCTGGGGAAAATGCTTTTAGCTGATAGGGGAGGTTTTTTATAGTTTTCAGAGCTGCATTATTTAGTCCTGTTGAATTGGACTGTTGTTTGTCCCCCCCCCCCCCCGCCCTTCGTTTGGGCAGATGTGAACAGACCAATCGTGCTCAGAAACAGAACCTCAGAACCTTCTTCCTGTGTTTGCTTTCTCGACTCCGCCCCTGACTTATCTGACCAATCAGGAGAGGGAGCATTGTCACACGGCTCCGAGTGACATTTTGGTTCATATTTTCTTATGTGTGAAAAGAAGCTGAACCAAGCAGGTGGGGGAAAACAGATGTGTCATCTGATGAGGACCAGAAGAAACAAACTAAAGGTTTGAACCCGCCTCTGACATGTTAAATTGAATTGACAGCAACATGAAGTAAAATTATTTCCAAATGAGAAAGTACAGATGGAAAGAGGTATAAAGAGAAAGAGAGGGGATGAAAGAAAGAAAGCAGATGGTGGAGAGGAGGAGGAGGAGGAGGAGGAGGAGGAGGAGGAGGAGGAGGAGGAGGAGGAGGAGGAGGAGGAGGAGGAGGAGGAGGGGAGGTTTCCATGTGTTTCTGCTGAATCAGGGAGGTGGTTGAGTTTCAAAATGTCAGGACTCCTCTTGACTCCTGACTGGCGGCACACACACACACACACACACACACACACACACACACACACACACACACACACACACACACACACACACACACACACACACACACACACAGTGGAGGGCTGTGAATGTTGGAGCAAAGAGAGAGCGCAGGCAATTTGCATTAATGAGAGTTTAGTTGAAAATGTTGGCAGAAGCCGGAGAGAGAGAGAGAGAGAGAGAGAGAGAGAGAGAGAGAGAGAGAGAGAGAGAGAGAGAGAGAGAGATCAAGAACGGAGGAGAGCGAAGAGAGACGCTGACGATGACGGTGAACTGGAGGACAGAAAGCAGACGAGTCAGCCAGTCGACAAGCAAGCAAACAAGCAGTCGACCAAGTACATCGGCAGTCAGTCAAGCGGCTGCACAGAAGCATATTCATGAGCTCTGTTGTCAGGAAAGCAAACTCCGGAGACGAACAAGCAAACGGCGTCGTTCAGAAGGAAGCCGGAGGTTTCTGGCATCATTACGTTTGGTTATCAGGTGGCTGTCAGAGAAACATCCACGTTTAAACGCAGCAACAGAGAGCGTGTTCAGAGCACTCCCTATGCCCGCTATGCCGTTTTCATGCACTAATAACAAAAGAAACTCATGTTTCTTCATCTCGGGCCAAATTTCTAATTGATTTTCAGTGTTTACTGTGATGAATGGAACAGAAACCAATGAACATGTCTACATCCGCATGTTAGCTGACGAGCTCAAACATGCAGTAGTATATTTATATATTTGTTATGGATTGATTGATTGATTTTTTTGGGGGTATTTCAACTAACCGGATTAGCCAAAAACACAAATGTTCCTCTCTGTTTAATTGAATTATTGGATTTCAAGAAAATGCACTATTGCAATATAATAATACATCATAGTTTAT